>OX421978.1:61968932-62365957 GCA_949128135.1 Parasteatoda lunata | reverse complement strand
TATATATATATATATATATATATATATATATATATATATATTATATATATATATATATATATATATATATATTATATATATATATATATATATTATATATATATATACTATATATATATATATATATATATATATATATATATATATATATATATTATATTATATATATATATTATATATATATATACTATATATATATATACATATATATATATATATATATACACTTCTGGTTAATAAATGCAAAATATTCGGTGTTAAAACCATTCATTTGGTAATTTCTCCTTACATATAGCAACGATTTATCGGAAAGTCAGGTTTTCAAACTTATAGTCCTTATTACCACACGTTTAGTAAAAAATACAAAGCTGAAAAGTATTTCTAACCGAATAAGTGATTTCTTTACCATGCTTTAAGATATCATGATAAAATTATCAAATTTTACCATCTTTACCAAATTTTATCACGGATTATAAAACTAAATTTTATTGTAAATTTTATTAAAACGCTTCGGCAAAAATTACCGAGCTTTGTGTTGTTATCATAGATCCAGAAACACGGTAATTGTTACCATTTTCTGGTAGTTTTGACCATACTTTTTTTTTTAGTGTGTGATTGAAAAATAAGTCATCATTTTAAAACTTTACTTCTTGTTATAAAATCACATTTTTCTGCTGAGATTCAAAAAAAGTTATTAATATTATTGAACTCGCTTTATAATGAGAATGAACGGACTGTGGCAGTTTGTTCCTTAATTCAGCGTGCTGGTATGACCAGAGTCTACCGAAAATATCGAAAATAAAAACTCTATTTGAAAAAATAAATGGTTTATTTCTTATTTGTCTTATATTAATTGCAGGTGAAAATCTGTTAGTTCAAAATATGGGATGGTGGTGGTTAACCGCATCCCGGAAAATAGAACCCACACAGTTTAGGTACTACCCAAGTAAAAAATTTTGATGGTTTTCCATTGATGGACCAACTTAATCTTGATGGTAACCATCAATAATTCCATCATGAACCATTATATTTTTGATGGTAACCAACATAAGTAATCATCACTCCAAGGTAGGAATTCGAACAAATTCATGATGATCCAACATAAGAAAAACAACTTTTTTTTATGGTTTGTTCATGTAGAACCATCCGAAATTTTCATCATAAGTTTCTTAGAAATCAAATGTTGGAACGATCATGAACCACCATCACGCCAATGTAGGAATTTGGACTGATTTTTGATAGTCCACCATTAAAAAAACCAAATTGTTTTGATGGTATATTTCTTAGAACCAACAATAATTCACATTAAACCATCATGAACCATCATAGATCATCACGAATCATCATGGATTGTTGGTCCATGAGAATCAAACCTCTCTTGATGGTTAACCATCGTAGTATTAAAGTAGCATTTTCTATCAAGGAATGATAGAAGTTTTTGGCATATCAAAATCATGAATGCGTAATGAAAAATGTCGGATGATGGTGACCATGAATGATGTTGGGCCATCATGAATCGCACTGAAACCAACATAAACCATCAAAATATTTTGATGGAACCATCAAGAATTTTGACTTGGGTAGAGCGTTTGAAAGTAATAATCTCTTAATGTTAATTTCACTTTTTGCATATTTCGCTAGTGAATAAAAACATTTTTGTCCACAATTATAAAATTCGTTTATGTCAAGATAACTCTCTGTTAAAAAAATATATATATTAAATATTTGTTAGTATTCATTATTTTATTTAATACTAGTAGAAAAAAAACTGAATTGTATGGTATACATCTTTACATCATTTTAAAAAATGTAATTTTAACTTACAAAATATAAACTTTCAACGAGATTGGTCAAATAGTTTCTGAGTTATCCAATTTTAAAAAGGTGCATATATTTAAAATTTAATTTCTTGAAAATTATTTATAATTTTAAATGGGTTTCAGTCTTATAATTTTAAATGGGTTTTAATGGTAAAACAAAGCATGAAATAAGAAATTTAATTCTTTACAATTTTGGTGATAATTTTTATTAATTATTTCTTATCAATAAATTATTAATTATAGTATAGCAAAACATCTTAGATTAAAAAAAGACGCTTAAATTAAACAAAATATGAATCTAAAAATAGCAATACATGCCTCGACCTGAAGTTAATTTAGTAACAAAAACTTAAATGAAAAGTTCAAAAGTGTGACATTGAGTTCATTGATCAAAGAGAACACTTTCACCAAGGCTAACGCCCGAGCATCAAACCTTGAACCTTTGGATTAGACCTTGAAAACTTTTAGTGAAAGTGAGTGAAAGCTATGACCTGTAAGAGGCCAAATCTCTCCAAAGACCTCAAAAACCACCGCTTGACAGTTCATTCCCATTGTATGACCCCTAAAACTCTCGTTGAGGGACACGGTGACTTCTTCTGGGTCTAAACGATGTCCTCACTAGAGCATATCAACTTTATTCCAACCTCTTGACATACATATATCGTTTTTATGGACCAGTTAAGGAGACAAAAGATAGAAATTACAACACTTTTCGTTCATAAATGAGAGCGAAACTTTTTTTTTTTTCCTAGTTTAAAAAATCCTATTGATAAATCTGAAAGGAAATAAAAAGGTAAACAATACTTTCTTCAATGGAACAAAAAGGTTTTTTTTTTTTTTTTTTTTTTTTAAATCTTTCACTGTAGAAAAGTTCATATAAAATTTATCACTTAAAGCAGCAAATTTATTATTTCCAAATGGTAATAAATTTTTATGATACAATTTTGATGAGAAGTGTATATGATATTTTTATTTACTTTTTTGTAAATTAGAGTCCATTTAAATGTTTTATGCTTTAGGAAAATTATTATCAATTTATGGTGCCAATTATGCTTTAAAAAAGATTAGTCTTTAAAAAAAATACACCATTAGATACCTTTTTAAACATTAAATTGTGTTAACTAATAACGACAAATGTGGTTTAAAAAAAAGCTATATTATTTTCATAATAATGCGTAATAAATGTTTCTATGCAACAACAATCCGTTGTTGGCCATGGGGCTCATGGAGACTACGGTTCCAGAGTTTCATAATTAACGGCATGATTGTTAGCATTTTGAAACTTTTTTATACAGTGCTTTTGTGCAAAAACATAGAATTTTCAAATCGATTCTAAATCTTGTATCTTAGATTATAGTTCGACAATTTGCCAACAGTGTTTCTGTTGTATACTTATTTACACCTGTGTACTAAATTCTATTAAAGCCATGATAAATTCTACTACAATCAGAGGAAAGAAAAATCTACATTAACAATTTATCAAAAAGCATACATAGTACTAATTGTACTAATTATACGCAATAACTTTAATCCGTATTCTCTCTACTATTAATTAAAAAGTATTATTGGTCAATCATATAAATATGTATTTTGTTTAGTGTAGAAATAAATTTAAGAAGCACAGAAAAAAATTTAAATATTTAAATCAAATCATAATTTACTTTAGATGCTAAGACAAAACATACTTTGTGTTCGTTAACGAGCAGCATCCTAAGAAGAAAAAACATCCAAGCATTTTATGAAATTAAAATAAAACAAATAACGCATTATTTACAAACTATTATCGCTTTCAGCATGCGCTTCAATTACAAGCTCACTTCTTATGAAAGTGGATTTTTTCATGTCTTCTATAGAAGAATGTAAGTAAAGAATGCAAGGCATTATTATATTTAATAGTTTTTAAGCATGTTAGGATACATGTTTATTTCATTTTTTTCATTAATTTTTTACTAGAAGTGGTAGCGAATTTCCTTTTTAAGATAGATTAGGACAAATTTGAGTGTAGTAAATAATCTTAAAAATCATCAATGTCTCTTTACCTTAAAAACATCAATGAAGGGGATACGGGGCAATAGCCCTTAATTTTATAAAAACAATAGAGTAGGGAATACCCGACAACTAATATACAGAGCAAAGGCCCTTAACTTTAAAAAAAGACATCATTATGCTATATCGAGCTTAATAGCATGTTGTCACCAAGATAGAAGTCTGAGATATGCACCACGTGTTTCTTATGAGGTGTAAGAAGAACTGAAAAAATCTTATTTCGATAGTTGGTAATTATCTACATAATTAGTTGAAAGCTAACGGCAAAGCTAAATTATACGTTTTTACCATGACTACAGTCTCAAATTTGAATTATACGTCATTTATGAGATAAATAGTAAAACTCAAAAAGTGGCTATCCTGGTAATTATAGGGTAAGTAGCTTAATTGACAGTGAACCTAACTAATACGATTTTACCGATTATTATAATATCTCAAATTTGTACCATATATTCTTAGAGGGATAATAAAAAAAAACTGAAAAAGCTTCATTTCGAAATTTTGTAATTATATCGGGATAATTAGACAAATTTATAGTCATGCTAAATAGAATGGTACTACCATGTGTTTCGGGCAGCATAGCCGATTGCACCTTTTGTGCCATTATGAGAGTTCATGAAGTTATGTGAGTTTGTGCCATTATGTGAGTTCATGAGTATGTGAGTTCATAAGGGTGGACTTGCTTGGCCATCACAGGCAAGTTCGAGAAAGATTTCTAACCCTCCAATCTTCTCTTAAAATACTAATGCTGAGGATTCAGAGCAATACTGCCAAAGGCGAAAGGAACACTTAGAGCCCCAAAAAGGTCAGTTCATGCAGGTGAAAGACAATGTTTATCCACGAAGTGGTGAATTCGTGTAGTCGGATCAGCAGGTCGTCGCAGGCTGCTAGTATTGTTATAAGAACGAGTGGGCGGTTGTGGCGTGGACATGTAAAAGAAAATAATATCCAATGTACATTTGTTTTCCATTTGAATGAAAATCTGCAGACCAAGTTTAAACCAGTTTCAACGATTAAGAAGTCTGTTAAGAAGACTTATATTTTTCTATACTTGAAACTACAGTCGGATACTATTATAAAGTTGATACTATTTCGATAATCTCAATATCTTTCACTCTGTTTTGAATGATTTATGTCATAAACAAACCTAACCATTTATTATATTTAGTTCTCCGTAATTAATAACTTTAAGACATGAGGGAAATAAACTTTTAGTTACATTTTAACTAATTAAAGAAAATAAGCTTTAGAACGTAAAATATATTTCCTTATTTAATTTAAGATGAATCTTTAACGAGAAAAATGCACAAACAGACTGTAAAAAAATCGGCAAACTATTATTGACACCAGTGATGCTTAATTAATTGTGGTATAGCAGATACCAAATATATTGAAATAGATACTGCTGTAATATGTGTTTTACGATCCACCGAAACGGAGTAGAACCGTATGAATGAAAGATTCCTCAGAATTTATGTTTCATAATTATGAGAATTTTGTTTGAAAATTAGTAACACGATTCATGCAGAGCTCGATTTAAAAAATTAAATAAGTTAGAAAAACAAGCTCAAATGGCAAAGCGATCCGAAAAGAGCAGTGAAAGCTATTACAGAGGCACTGTGTTGCACTGTTGTCGATTCAAGCCAGATGCGGAGTTCGTATCGACCAGCCATCGCTGGATTTCGAACCCGGTTCACCTCATTGGAAGACGAACGGTCTATCCCCTGTGCCATCGCTACTAATTGATGTATATGTATGTTACCGGCAAAGTATGAAACGCCGGCATTGTATAGAATGCCTAACGTTTTTAGGCAAAGTATGAAATGTGAGAATTATTATATACTTTGCCTAGGCATTGTATACAATGCCTAGGCATTCTATAGAATGCCAAATGCTATATAGGCAAAGTATAAAATAAACGTCCTGATGAGGTTATGATATAAATGATGTGCATGTTACTGTGAATGACCGAAATCGGTGGTTGGTGACTTTCACCGGTGAATGTTGACAATCAAATAGTCGCTTTGGTGAATGTCCGAAATATTTATTACATCCGATTTGATATTAATTTATTCGTGGATATAATTACATTTATTCGATATTTTAATACTTACTGACAATAAATTAGAAGAACTATCAGTGTTTGGAGTAATTAATATCAAATCGGATGTAATATATATTTCGGACATTCACCAAAGCGACTATGTGATTGTCAACATTCACCGGTGAAAGTAACAACCACCGATTACGGTCATTCACAGTAACATGCACATCATTTACATCAGGACGTTTATTGCATAATTTGCCTAAATAGCATTTGGCATTTTATAGAATGCCTAGGCAATGTGTGAAATATAAATCACTTCATTGTTAGCCGGCTAATTTTAGGCATTCTATACAATAAGTAGGCATTCTATACAATGCCGGATTTCATACTTTGCCGGGTACATATATAACTTATTTCATTCTGGTTGTGTAATATCTCGTCGGTCAGCTTATAAATCTGGACGTAACATGAGCTTTCGTAATCGCGCATTTCGAGCTATGTCCATTTTCGTAAACATGGAATTTCGAGTTATGACCATTTTCATAAACACAGTGCAGTGTAAAAAAAAAACTACATTATTTTTGTGGTTTATAACTACAACTACTTTGTTAAAAATGTAATTAACTACAATTGCAACTACTTTTTTTTAATCTAGTGACTACAACTACAGTTACAGGGGCATTTTCTTTGCTTCCATTGACGAATCCGCAAAGACGCATCCATTTCGAAAAATTTATTGCGGTAGAACTTTTACTAAGCTAACGTTAAAAGTAGTTGCCAAGAATCGGTACAAACTACTGTTTTTTTACAAACTACTGTTTTACTACAACTCACTATACCCTTCTTTTTCAAAAAAGTATCACACTTCCGACAACAGTAGTTTTACTATATGTAGTGCGCTACTTCCGACGCCTGATTTCGAGCTTTGTCCGTTTTCGTAAACACGCGTTTCGAGTTACATACATTTCGCAAACACGCATTTTGGGCCCAGATTTAAAAACTCTTCGACGATATTTATTTACTAAAAATAGTAAAGTACAACGTATAAACCCATAAACTTTTATCTTTGTTATACGAATCTATTTTGCATCGAAGTTGCCAGGTACACAAACAAAAATATATCAAAGTTTCAAAAAAATAAGTTAACAAATAAAAAATCTAATTTAAATAAAAGACGCAGACTAGAAAGAATTATATTTCAACAAATTCGATGTGAGATACGGCACTGTTTTTAATTAACTTCACATTAATTAAAGTTCTAACTTATGTGGAGAAACTTAGCTCAACTTTAACAAATCATTTTGCTTACCAACGATCAGCTGGCACTGCCGTCATAAGTCACATATGTGGGTATTGTGATTTTTTTCTTATTCGAATGCCAGTACCTACTTTCCATCGAGAATGAATTAAAATGTCATTGATACGAAAAATTGGTTCCCTTTCAGGAGTTTTAAACTCGCAACCATCGATTGAGCTAGGGATAGAAAAATGACGTCATTTTGACGTCACGTTTCTTCTCCTAGGGAAAACCTGTAACCTCGCGCTTTCGAACGGATTTTGCTAACGGGTTGCGATCTTCATTTTTCCTCCCATCTATCGGATGTCTTTCACCTAACAATTTGCTGGTGAAAGCGATTCGAACGTTGGATGCGTGTAGCGCTGAGATTAAATTAGATTTCCGATTTCAAAGATAATTTTTACCCAGATATTTTATGATTTTTTATTACCATTTACCTAGATATTTTATGAATATATTTCAGACATAATTTTTTCTCTCACAAATCTATTATTTCATATAATAAATCGATTAAATAATTAGTTTCTTGCAGAACTTATAATAAAATCTATATCAATCGTGCACAATTTTAAATAAAACGTAAAAATTTTTTTGTTCTAAATTTTTGCGTATTCTTAGCTATAATATGTTTAATAAATATTATTGCCGTGTTTTTATTAACTTTTATATTAACTAACTTTTAATATTTTCAAAATATTTAGAAAAAAAGTGCATCATAGTTTGAAGAAAAACTCGTTTTTTAGTAAAATTTTGCAATTTTTCTTTAAAAAAAATTTTTGAGTTACTGAGATTAGTACATAATATATAAATAAGATTACTATAAATGAATCATATATAATATAAATAAGAATTATTATAAATTGTATATTTATTTTTTATCAGCTGTACAATTTTTTATTAGATATTTGAAAGAACGGAACCTTTTACATTATAATAATTTTTTGAAATTTTCATCAAGTAGTTGATTACTTGGATACATAATTAAGAAACATAATTTCACTTATTTTCACTTGTCTTCTGAGTTGGATAGAATATAAGTGGGTAATAAGAAGAGTGGAATATGAAGAATGGAAACTTTTTCAATATAATCGTTTTAAAATTATTATAAAGTTGCAGATAAATTTAGATGCATAATTAAGAAACCTTTTTATTATTTTTTTATTTTTCTGTTCATCTTTGAAAATGCGAAAATTTCCCCTTTTATTTTCTAAGACAAAAAGATATTTTTACTCTCATATCTATAGTACCAAAATATATTCAATTAAACAATTTATTTTTTGAAACATTTTGTATTATTTTAGGGATAAAATTTGCTAAGATTAAGATTAAAAAATTTCTAAAATCACATTTTTTTTTTTAAATTTTTGTTAGAAATAGCATTAAAAAAGTAATTGAATAAAAAAAACGTTTTAGTTATTTCTTAATCTTCTGTTTGATATTTGACCTTATTAAAATACTTACTCTTTAATAAAATGGCACATAACAAATTTTAGGGTGAAAAAGAAACTTAAGTATAATTTTCTTTTCAGTTTTAAGATTTTCTATTAAATATCAGCTAAGTTTTTCTAAAGATATTCGCTTATATTCATTTGTAGTTACTAAACTAGTGTTATTTGATTTTATTCAAATAATACTTTAGATTATCTTAACGTACGCGATTAATTCTACTTCAAAAAGTTTTTAACGAATTTTTGCGACGTGTAAAAAAAGAGAATTTCTTTTGAATTACTTTTACGTAATTCATTTGCATACAGAATGGTAAATCATAAGAAGAAAAAAATATCTTGCATCAATCAGAAAAACAATTGAGAGAATTTTGTTATTAAAAATGAATGCAATGAAAACTAATTGATATTTGCATCGTGTTAAACTACTAACACGAATTTGTAATAAAATAAAATAACTAATAATCACTTTGGCTAGACCGACAGCAATGAAATTGTATAACTAAAAGTTCCAACCAAGTTCTTGCACGACTTGGCACGCTTGTCTTCTGAGTTGGATTCAATATAAAAGCTTAATGAAACGAGAGGAATATAAAGAAAGGAAACTTTTTCAATAAAATTGTTTTTCAATCATTATAAAGTTGCTGATAAATTTAGATGCATAATAAGGAAAACTTTTTTTCAATTATTTAATTTCTAAATTTTGTATTACTTATTTTCTTAATTTTTTTACCCCCCTTAATTGTCTCGTTTTAAGTATTCCAAGAAACAAAATTTTATATTTCTAGTCTTATTACCGAAATATACTAGAAAATTTTGTTTTCTAACAATTATAAAATAATAAAATTTGTTAAAATGAACATTAAAAGATTTCTAAAATCACGTTGTTTTAAAAATTTTGTTAGAAATTGTACTAAAAAAATGCTTGACCAAAGAAATCTTTTTAGTTATTTCTTAAACTGACATTTGAACTTTTGAAAATACTTATTGTTAGTATTGCAAATTTTAGGGAAAAGAAAAATCAAGCATATTTTTTTTTCTGTTTTGGGAATTTTTTTCTTAAATATTAGCTAAGTATTATTAATTTTTTAAATATTAACTAATATATTCTGTTTTATTCATTAGTCATTATTATACTAGTGTTTTTTTGGTTTTATTCAAATAATATTTCAAGTTATCCTGATCGATGCAATTAATTCTAATTCAAAAAGTCTTTTACAAATTTATGAGGCACTTAAAACAAATATTATTTCAAATGACTTTTTCATAATTTATTTACATACATATACCAACATAAATTATAGGCAAAAAATAAAATTCCGCATCAAATATAAAAACAATGGTTTTTTTCCAAATCCACTTTTCTTTCGACGATGACAGAAAGTGCGTAAATCGCTTGCAGTGAAAACAGTGTCACAGACTTAAGGTGGAACATTCCCACTGCGTGCAATTGCACTAGATATGCGACCGAATGCTTATAAACTGCATGCTAGGAGAAATGTTTGCTAAAGCACAAATCACATTGACGTCCAATTGCACAGGCGAATCGCATGTAATGAGAATACTTCATGTGAATGTTACCACATTTTACTGCATGCGATTTGTGCCCACGTTTCCAGAAATTTTCCCTTGTACATAATGAGATATTGGAAGTAGTGAAAACAGTCGTTAGAAAATATTTTCGTTTGCGCATCGAAACTTCCACTGAGCAAAAATAATCATTTATTTATTTAATCAATCAATCAATTTGATAAAGGGACCGTATTTATGTTTATTTGTCTTACATTGTCCGAATAGCAATATAAAAAACATGGTGAATGTACTTAACAAATTTTTCAAAACCTTATTCATTATGAATATCTAAAATGAATGTGCCATCAAATTCTGATTACAAATTGAAAATTGAAAGCGAGCATCTTATAATTAAGGGTATTGAAGATAAAGCTTCGGCACTGGTTTGTAGCATATTCATGATTTTATTGTTACATTTTTGCACACTAAAACTCCCTGCTTGAAGATATTTTTTGGTGCATCAAAAATCACATCTTAAAAAGAGCTTGCATGTTCGGCAACTCTCTTTTATTACATTAAAAATAAAACTGTGCTTGTTTTTTGGCTGGGATAATCAAGATAATCATTGTAAAGTTTTTTGTCTTTGCCATTTAATGTTAAAAATAGTACCCACATTTTCTTACCTATATAGATTATTGGCGAAATATGTTAGTAGCTTTAAAAAAATAAACTAGCATAAAAATTCTAAAAAAAATTTATGAAAGTAAATATAGGAGAATACATATTAAATACCACTTCCTTTTTATGTACTAATTTTAGTCATAACTCTAACTTTAACCCACGAAAAACAAAATCTTAATAAATTTGATAAAATTTAGTTTTAGTAGACGGAAAATCAAGCATAAAGAAAATTTTAGTTTGCTGCAATTATAGACCTCTAATAATTATTTTAAGATAACAATTTCTTTTATTTGTAGTGTGAGTCATAAGTCATGGTAATATTATTATAAAAGTCTTGAAACATGTTGACTTTTATTACCATCCTCATGTTGTTTTTTTTCAGCCACTGAAATGCATAATCTAGCATATGTGCCCCCTTCAGTTTCCTGTGGTTATTTATTTTACTTTGATCAATCTTATTGGTTATTTGGAAACCAGACAAAGAATTGCTCTAATACTCATAATAATCCATGAAATCCAGTAGCGTAATTTCTGTAGTCTTTAAATCAAACATCTGCGGGAAAAAGATTAACTTTTTCCTAATTGCATTTATAGACCTTTCATATTTTCATTTTTTCTTTTTATTATACCTGCAATCTAGTACTCATTTAGAATAAGGTCATGTAAACAAGTATGAAGAAAATTAACAGTAAATGTATTTCATGAATAAAGTTAAACACTGTGAAAGTAATATATATAATGCTACCTAACATGCATAGTAGGCTCTATTCAAGCTTGGAGCCTTACTAATTATTGCCCAAAGTTAACCCTCTCTTTCCTTAATATAGCTATGTTTTAATGATTGTATAAATTGTAAATGTGCTGTGCCTCTGACTTTTAAAATATTTAACTCCTGTCTTTGTAAAGATAAAGGAAAGTGAAAGGAAGATGATTGATTTTTTAGTGGTGAAATAGCTTAATATTTTTTTTTTGTGGATAAGGAAAAAAAAATAGGTTTGATTCAGGGTTGGAGTTTTGGACATCCTAAACTGGTTTTGGACAGGACACGTGGGTTTTACTGTCTTAAACTGGATAAAACTGTCTTAAAGTGTCCAAAACCTTGAACTTTGGGAAAAGGTAAAAATTCTATTGGAGTAACCATTGTACTCATAATAATTACATGTATCAATAAATATTTGATATTTTTTAATATAATAGGAAAAGGTTTATACTTTTTGAAGCTCCACAATTCATTGAACAACAAAAGTGAATACCTAATCCTTTAAATATAAATATATTTTAATACTGATAAATAATGTTTTTGCATAAGGATAAATAATGCAATATTAAAAAATAGTAATAATTTTTGAAGAAATACTAAATTTGTTTAAAAATTAACCTTTTCTTTTATTTTTCACAAAATTTTTTTTTAAAAATTTTTATAATTTCTGCATCACAGGATGATAAAAAAGACATCTATTTAAAAAAAAAATGTTTTTAAATATAATATATTAGTTTAAATTGGAAATACAAAATAACTGAAAAATGTATTAACAGTTTTGAAGGGCATAACATCAGTTTCAGTTACTGACACTGGTGATGTATCACCACTATGCTAAAAGAATCGAACATGAATGAAGTAAAAGTATTCTTGAATAGTACTATAGATAAATAAACCTGTCTATGACTAACCAAGCACTTAGTCCCTAATAGCTTAACTTGTAAGGCAAGGTCAAACTTCAGTTATGTACTATTGAATGAGAGGACCAATCGAACTTGATTACTGATTAATCTTCGTTTAAATTGAAGAGTCAAACAATATTAATAAAACATTATACATTTAAAAAAAATATTCTCTAGTAGATTTAATTATCAATATGTTATTAGTTCTATGTTTATTTTACCTTTTAAATATTGTTCAGATAAAATTGTGACATGATTTGAGTAAAAGGGTTTTGCACAGTTTAAGACAGTTTTGGACAAAGGGGTTTTGGACAGGACGGTTTAAACCGTGGATTAATCCATTCTGTCCTAAACCTTGCCAGCCCTGGTTTGATTTGTAAATGGTGGAAAGTTGCATATTTTTTCCCTTAGAGTTTAAAGTAGAAAAAGTTTTTTTTTTTTTTTTTTTTTTCCAAATTTATAAAAATTGGCATCTGGTGTGTAGGGATGGAGAATAAAATTTCAGAGCATAAATGACTATCCGCATTCTGAACCGTTTTGCAGAGAAGGTACATAATGGTTTATTCATAGAAGATTAACAGGGAATTAAATATATGTCTGTAATGAGAGCCACCGACTTTGTAGAAGTGTTCGTAATGGGAGGTTTCACTGTTTATGAATATTGTCTTCTTATGCAATTCCATTTGTTTATCAACTCTCACATTTCCAAAAGTTATTTTTCTTATTACTATTCATGATTTTTTTTATCTCTTTCAGAAATGGATTGATGAGTTTTCTGAAAGCACTCTAATAACTTGGAGAACATACAAAACTTATCCCATTAGCAGAAAATATCAGTTCAAAAAGATTTTTAGATGTCATTTCAATACCTGTATCATCAGAAAGAAAGTAAATCGAAATACACCTACAAAGCGATATTCAAGAAATACTGGCTGTCCAGTTACAATGATGTTTTGTTTGTCTCAGTAATTATTAATTTATTTTCATGTTTACTGAATTGTTATTTTGTTAAAGAAAAAGGTACAATATTAAGTAAAAAATATATTGCTGAATAGTTTTAGCCATGTACTTTTATAATTTGTCTATTTATTATTTCAATTTTATACAAACCTGTGATCATGGTTTTTAAAACCTACCTTATCATTGGACATTTTATTTATTTATGAAAATATAATACAAAATTTGGTTGTGATTTTATTTTCTCGGTGATGTTACTTAAGTGAGAACTTTAAGAAAGTCAGAACCAATTTTGTGACTCTCAAAATAATGTGATAGATTGGTACATTTCCATTCTATTAAAAACTTGAAAAAATTTTTTCGAATCAAAATATTTTTCATTTTGTGAGTCTTTGTCATGGTGAAGATACAATGTAAAATATTTACAATCTTTGGATGCATTTCACAAAAAGCAGAGATTGTTTATAATCTTATTAAATTAACATTTCTTTCACTATTTTACAATGAATTTGCTGATAAATATTACATTGGTGATTCATGCATGGAGCCAATGTTCTGGTTTGTTGATCATTTCACAAAAATTCTTGGACCTATTTGTGTGATAGCTGTGATTTTGTTGACCTCATCATTAATAGTTATCGCATATGCAATTGGTCTTCCATTTTACTCAAATCAGAATGTATTCATTTTCCTACTTGCACTATTTCTTGGTCATTGGCTTCTTTTAAATGTTGTGTTTTATTATTACATGGCATACACTACTGATCCTGGTTATCCTCCTCAAGGAGCTATGATTACTGATGCTGTGTCTATTTGCAAAAGGTGCATTGCACCAAAACCACCACGAACTCACCATTGCAGTGTTTGCAACCGATGCATCTTAAAAATGGATCATCATTGTCCGTGGCTCAATAACTGTGTTGGCCATTTTAACCATCGATACTTTTTAATGTTTTGTGCTTATACTTGGATTGGAGTAGTATTTTGTGTTGTGTTTGGATTACCTGTTTTCATCAATCATTTCTTTGGCCCTGCTGACTATAGTTTCTCTCCCCTCCTTATAAATTTAATAAAAACAATTCAATTTAGCCTGAAGCCCCAAATGTTACAAGAAGCATCTGAATATGATATCCATACTAATTCTACTGACAAGTGGGTTTCTACCTTGTATCATTCTTGTTTTATCTATGCTGCTCTTTTGGTTGTTGCTGTTTTATGCGTCCTCGGTGGACTTTTGGCTTGGCATGCAAGACTGATTTCTAATGGTGAATCAAGCGTTGAAGGACACATTAACAAGAGAGAGAGAAAAAGGTATCTCAAAGAAGGTAAAATATATAAAAATCCATATGATTTCGGTGTACTTGAAAATTGGAAGATTTTTTTGCGTGTTGACAGCCTTGGATCTTGGTGGAGAGTACTTTTACCATACACTAATCCCCCATTTGGTAATGGAATTCAATGGAATTTTCCAAACATTAAAGAGCAAAAAATTAATTATCTTGATAAAGAAATTATTGAAGCTTGTTTTGTTAAGATGGCTTGATTCCTAAAAAAGTTTCATCATAGCAAGTGTTTTAGCTCTGACTGTCTTGGATCTTGGTGGCTAGTACTTTTATTATACTCTGAGACACCATTTGGGAGTGGAATTCTAGGGGACATTCCAAACATTGAGGAGAGTACAGCTGAAGATAAATTATCTTGATAAAGAAATTATAGAAGCCTGTAAGACTGTTTGGAATTAAGATGGCTTAATTCCAAAAACAAAACAAACAAAAAAACATAACTTTCATGGTAGCCAGTACTTTTGTGATACATTAACAGAACATCTGAGAATAATATGATATATAGTATTGAATTACAAACAAAAGAGTTAAAGATTAAATGATAAGGATATTATAGACATGATATTTGTAAGGTATGGAAACAAAATGTCTTTAGTTTTAATTTTTATAACACAAGGGCATTGTTATCCTTTGATATAGTTTGTGGCATTATTTAATCATATGCAGTAATTATAATTTATCAATACATTAGAGTTCTGCTTGTTACATGATATTTTGACACATAGGATTTTTTCTGCTCAATATTCTATGCCTGTGCAGTGTTTTATTTTTTTAATATTTTGACCATATACTACTACTTTCTCTGACTAAGCAGTATTAATTTATTTAACCTTTTGAAATTAGCCAAAAACAAAGTATTTTTAAAAATTAAATAAAAAGAAGTAGTTGTATACAAGTACAGTAGAGCGCCGATTATCCAAACTGCTAGGGACCGAACGTGGTTCGGATAATTGGAAACTTGTTTAAAATCTAGTTTAAATTATATTTATTTATGCACTAACTTCCCTTCACACATTTTCTGGGCTCAGGACTGCCAGTACTATCTAAAAAGCTCTGGCGTGTTTAAAATTTATTTTTTTTCTTCAATTTTTAAATATTTTTTATTTATTATTTTTAAACTTTTTTTTTTCATTATGAATTATTTTTTGTCATATTTCAGCTTTTTATAATATTTTTTTTATCAATTACTGATTTTACCACATTTTTCTTTGTTTTCTATTGCAAAAGAAATAAAGCAAAGACTTTTGTTTCAAAGCAGATGATCATTTTTGAGCAGCCATATCCCTTATTCTTTTTACATAAATCAACTGAACTGGATTAACATCATTTTGACGTTTTAGCCAATTCATTGCAATATCTAATGAATTGCATGCTTCTATATGAGAAGGTCCTCTATCTTGAATTTGATCACCCACTTCTTCCTCTTCGTCTGTGGAGTTCTGATTTTCATTCAAAATTTCAGCATCAATAAAATTTGAACTCCTGGGTCGTTTTCAGTGTCTCGACACCAGTCTTCTATTTTTTCTGCTGTATAAGCTGGCATCTTTTCATCGGGAAGGCATCTTTCACTGGTTCAGAAACTTCAGTTTCGTTTATTTTTTTTTTAAGAATTTTATTCCAAGATGTAAGATTCCAAGCACTGTAATCACTAATTATTAACCATAAGTGACAAGTACCCATCCTCCAATTGTAGAACTTCAGCACACATCTATTCATAAGTTCCTCCCTCATTTCAACGATTGTAGACTGTCAAATTGAAGTTCGCATTCTTGGAAGATAAGTTTCAGTTGAAGAGGGCTAAAGGGCTATGTAGGTTTAACTGTATAACAATACATGTATGTATTGGCTACTATAAAAAAACTGCTAAAAACAGGTTGTAAATTAAATATCGTCATCACATTTAGTGGATATTATTTATTCTTCTAAATTTAAAAAAATTGTCGATAAGTTAAAAAGTATTCTAAACTTAAAAAAAAAAAAAAAGCGAATTTAGACATGGTTTGGATAATTGGACATTCGGATAATCGGTGAAAATTTCTTAATCTTGGAAAAAATGTTTTTTAAAAAATTTTGTATACAGTGTCTAATAATTGAGACTTCATTGTATATTTGATTTATGTAAAAAGCATAAATGTTTTTCGGAAAAAATACAATGACATAAAAGTGGGAAAAAAATAGTGATACTCTTTAATATTGTATGTAAATAGATAAACTCTTAATTTAACAGTCAGAAGTGTCTTCAATTTTATCAACAACAAAAAATAGAAAACATTTTCTTTTTTTACAATGTTAAGATTAATTTTTTTTTTTTTTTTTTTTTTTTGCATTAATTTTATTGAGAACTGTTTTCTGTTACTTATTCATTTAACTTTAATTTTGTCAGCTGATGCTCAATAAATCAAAAACTACATTCTATAAAATACTTGTCTCTGTAGATTAAGATTTTTTTTTTTTTTTTTTCCTGCATGCTTCTCCTTATATTCTGCCATTTCTACCATTTTCTACAAATTTATTGCATCTTATTTTAGTACTTAAACAGATTTATTTGATCATTGAACATAAAAAATAATAATTTTCAATAAAAGGTTTTTATACTTATATCTACTAAAGATAGAAATCTAATACTTGAATTTGCTTGTTTTTAATTCTTTTCAAAAAATAAATAAATTTGTAACTGCAATGGCACAGTAGTTAAGAGACTGAGCTATCATTATGAAGTACTGGGGTTCTATCTCCAGTGGCAGCTTAAAGCTCACCCAGATTCAGATCAATGGCAATTCTTGCTACTTTGCTACCATTGTTCCGTTATGCACAAAATTATAATCTTGAACCTTCGTGACATCCCTGACCTACAAGGAGCTGTTGAAGAATGCTTTGTTTTAAATGAATTTGTCTTACCTATTCATATTAAACTCATCATAAAAAATTTGAGTCATTCAGTCATATAAATAAATTTCTTACTGCAATAGCACAGTAGTTAAGAGACTGAGCTATCATTATAAAGTACTTGGGGTTCTGTCTTCAATTGCAGCTTAAAGCTCAACCAGCTTCAGATCAATGGGTACTAGCTTGCCTGAGAAGTAAAGATGGTTAGTGTGCAAATCTAACTATTTCTTATTGTGGTCACTAAATAGTAGACCCTTAACCTTCATGATACAAGGAGCTGTTGAGGAATACTTTGTTTTGAATAAATTTGTGTTATCTATTTATTTCAAACTCATCGTAAGAACTTTAAGAGAATCATTCTGCCATATCTTCCATTATGTACAAATTTGTATAGCTTCAGTACTTAAACAATTTCATTGTGTGATTTATAAATAAAAAATGCATGAAAATTAAATATCAAGTTTCTTGAAATTTTGTCTCATAGTGATTGAATTCTAATATTTAAATAATAAACAACTAGCATCTAATTTTTGCTACAAAAGATAAATTACTTTGTTACATATATTATTTCTGATAGCATGTTTTCTGATTGTACAATTGAAACTCTTGCGAGAATTATTATTAGTTTCATTTGCTTCAACCTAATATAAGTGTATAAATCTACATGCATTCATGCAATTGAGATCTTCTTAAAAATAAGTTAAAGAGCTTTTAGCTTTTGAGAAAAGGATTATATCAGCAACAAAAAAATTTAATTTTGCATTTATCACATCTATCAAATTTTTCAAGATATGTTATAATGGCCCCTATCATCCAATTTAAAACTGCATAATAATGTGGATTACTTAATACTATATCCCCAATAAATTTTACTTGAAACTTACATTAGATATATTGTGGTACTGTCTTGCGTATTTGAAATAGGTGGTGAAAATATTCAAACAATTGACAGTATTAATTAATGGTATAATTAGTTTAACCTTATGTAAATATATGTTAAGTAAGTTGAAGTCATTCCGGTAAAAGCATACAGAGAACTTTTTTTACTGTGCAAAAACTAAATGTATTGTTGATGTATAATAGAATTCACCATCTAATATGAACTCACCCTTTTGGTATTGTATTAAAGTAATGTAAGCATCAGCTTAGAACTAGAAAATTGTGATCCATATTTACAGAATCATATAAAGGTAAATTAAAACTACAGATTAATTTTAAATAGCATTACTTGTTTTATTTCATTTCAATACACAATAATACATCTTTATTTTTGATAAAGAAATCCAGGAAATGTTTAAGCTAAACTTTATAGCAGTAAGATTGAAAAGGAAAAAAATATTCTGTGCTGACTAAAGAAAAAGACTCATGTGTAGTGCAGACTAAAAGTTTTAAAAGAAAAAATATATATTGTCTATACGTCTGAAATATTGTGTAACATCTGAGAAACAACAAAAAAAGAAACAACATGAATATGTCAATCTTTCAAATGGGTTAAAAATTGCGCTAAAAAGTGATATGCGTTATTCCTCTTTTTGCGTTATTCCTCTTTAAAGTATACAAAACAATGTAAATAATTATTTTAGGAATTTATTTTAATCTTTATATCGAATAAATTCTTCACAATAGAGAATGTTCAGTTTGAATAATATCAATCATAAATACTTTTGCATTCATTATATAAAAATAGATGATACTCATGCAATGAGTATCTCTATAGTAGAAAGGGGAGTTATGTTTCTTTTTTTTTGTGCCTATCTTTATCATTTTTGTTTTATCAATGTTGCAGTTTCAAAAATTATGACACAAACTCATTAGCATTTTGATAATTGATGCTATCAATAATTAACTGCTATTGCATATTTTCACCAGAAAATAAAATGTTTACTTTATTAATGACTAATAATCGTCAATATTTTTTGTTACTTTAGAGGTTCAGTTATCCCAGCGAGGGGTGAGTTTACAGTTTGTATTTTTTAATCTTGAAATAAAAATTACACACTAACTAATTCCTTAAAATAAATTTCAAAACATTAAAAATAACAATCTCTTAACTTTTTATTTTTACTGACTTTTTTTTTTCGGCCAAAAAATTGTGAAACAATATGAAATGTATTTTTCAAAGGACTACATAACCATGATACTAACACACCAAATGCTTTGCTCAACCGGCCTATGAGAGAGGACACAAAAAAGGCTGCTCTAAACTACTTTGACAAGGGACATTTCCCTAGCACTGTATTTGTGACACATAGTGTCCTTTTGATGGCCAAATTCGGTGAAAAAATTTCCAATATCAAATTTGATAGATCTGTACTTCCAAATCGTTCTAGAATGAATCTCATTTATAGCATAAAGTAAATAATCTTAATGTTATTTAAAATCACTGAATGACCGAGGCTATAAAGCTGCTTTATCCAAGTTAGAGGATGAATATATTGTTGCTATATGTACCCCCACTATGTTGAGAGCTCATTTATTACCAGAAGCTCAACAAACCATTGCATTAGACATTACAGACTATAAAGATAAAATGAAAGGTAATTCTCGTTCATATATATTTACTACTTATACTAGTTTTGGTGCAAGCATTCCATTAGGTTGTGTTATAGCAGAAACAGCATCTTTTGATGCTTTTCACGAGGGACTTAGAATTTTTATTGAAGATTTTGAAATTTTTACTTATTCACCACAATACATAATGACAGATGGGAATGAAAAACTAGATCTTCTATTAGGGGAATATTTCCCAGGTTCCACTTTTCTCATTTGTACGTACTATTTATCGAGAGAAATCTGGAACTGGCTTCGTGAGAAGTAAAATTTTCCCTCCTGATGCTAGGCAGACTTTTTATTATCAGTTCAAAAGGTTAGTGTATGCTAAAAGTAAGGAGTTTGATGAGTTGAAACAAGATCTTCTAATATCTTCTGGGGGTATTCCCTTTTTAATGAACACTTTAAGCAATAAAGTGAGCAGTGTGAAAATTGGGCACATTATTTTCGAAACAATTTTAAATTCAGAGGTTACAAATGCAATAACCCCTCTGAAATAGTTTTAAGACTTTAAGGATATTCCTTTCCAAAATGTAAAAACTTTCACTCAACCTCAACTTGTTGATTTCATAGCAACTGCATTTGAATGATATTACACCCAAAAGTGTATCAGTGCTGCCAACAGCAGTGTAACATTGGACAATATGCACATTTGTGCTCAGTATCATCAAATCGGAGATACATTACACAACATATTTAAAGTTTTTGTTGGTAAGGGTCAATTTGAGGTAGACGTGACTGTTGGCATATGTACTTGTGTTCTAGGTAGATACGATAGACAGTGTGATCATCAACATTCTGTAATTCACAAGTTTGACTTGGTATCAGTTATTAATAGTATTGATGATGGTGCAAAAGCTGTTCTGAATCAACTAGCTTTTTCTGAAATTAGAAACACTGAAGAGAAAGTGTTATCAATTTAATAGAATCATCAGTACAGCCAAGTGATAAGATCTTACTTACTGGGAGAAAGAGAAGTATCAGGAAAGTATTAATGAAACACAGGATGCCCTTCAAGAAGTATTCGCAGAATTAAGCCAAAGGCTTCTAAATGATCCCGTGAGAATGGTTCCTGCAGTGATGAAATGTCGATCAAATTTTAAATTTTGTTCTTATCGCAGTCCAAAAATAATTTCTGGATTTTATTCGGCCTTTGATGAAAAACAAATTGATGAACTTAGACAAGAACGTCGCTGGAGGAGAAATAAGATACTAGAAAAAGAACTCCTGGAGAAAATCAAAATTCCTCGGTGGAACTTGATAGAAAATAATTCTCAAAATAAAATAAACATTAGTAATAATGCATGTCTAAGCATGCTTGAAAAATATACTCCAAGTACTGAAGGAACAATTAATAGAACTGAATGTGAAGCCAAAAAAAAAAAAAAAAAAACACCCCTCCAAGCAGATTTTAGTAGGCAAGTTAAAGATCAAACTGATTCTTCTGTTAAACAAGCTTCAGAACCAATTAAATCTGTCCATGCTTTGCAACTAAATGATAACATAGCAAGTAATTTACATGGAGATTTATTAGTAGAAAAATGTAATATAGATCTGACAATGATAAACTCTGAATTGCCAAACTTAAATCTTCTGAATAATGAAGTGAGTGCTGATTCGCAAAACAAAGATCAAGTTATACTGTCATATAATTATTCCGCTGTTTTAAATGTTCTTTCTAGTTCATCCGAACCAATATATTTAATAATTGATGAAAAGGGTATAACGAAAGTCATGGAGTCTTCATCTGTTTTATACCTGCCTAAAAAGATTTATTGAAAGTGAACAAGTTTTCAATTTTAAATTATTGTCCATCCTTGTTATAAAGAATATTATTTTTTTATTAATATTCTTATTGTTTTAATAAAGATCCTCTTACTAATTTTTTTTAATATTATTTTAAGCTTAAAATTCATATGGAAATGTCGAATTTTTTCAGTCTTTTTAACGGAATCAGAATAATATAAAATAAAATTACATAAATATGTTGTTATTCTTCTTTTTTTTTTTTTTTTTTTAACAATTTATCCATGTTAAGTAAGCCAAACATCTCTTTTAGTACTTAATTTAAAATACTTTATTTAGAGATTAAAATTAAATGAATAAATAAGTTTTCTTTTGGTCTGAAAAAAAATTATTAAAATTATTATTTTGCTTATTAAGATGAAACATCTCAGTATTTTCTTTCTGAGTACTACATGCATTTAGCAACAAAAAGAAAAAAAGGAAACTTCATTGCTTGTATAAATTTTGGTACAAAAATTAACTTTGTACTTGCTATGTGCTGCTTTATTAGTACAAATTATTAATCTGATTAGTTGAAATATACGAATACATTCTCTGAATAACTATACTCTGAATACCATTTGAAAATAAAAATTTTGAAGGATAGAAATAATATTAAAACCATGTAATCAATAATAATTAAAATAGTGACCAAAACTACATAATGACAAATTTTGATAGAAATCTGTTGGGGGGAAAAAATCTAACCACTAAAAACGCCCAATCATAAAAATGTATATTCTTTCCTTTATTAAATATTGCTATTTTGAACAAACATTATTTTTATTCAATACTAACATGGATTTTCGTTATTAATTTGCCAATTATCATAAATTATGGTTACCGCAATTTATGATAAAAGTGTTTTAATTTTCCAGAGATTTAATCTTGATGTATTTCTTACAAATGTTGAAAATCTGATCAAAGTTTTAGATTATGATGAAGAATTCAGCATTGTTCATTTATTCTTTTAAGTTAATTATTGAACCTTTATTAAATAGCTTGTTTGTAACCAAGATTGATGCCAAAAGTATGAAGCGTTTAACAATTGGCGATCGAAATGAGCTACACGGAACGTAGAGCAGAATTCTCTACCAATGGCAACACTTCGCATTCTTTTACCAATAGCGTGGGAGAGTCATAGAAGAAGGGAGTACGTTAATTTCGGTCTTGATTTTCAAATAGATTAAAAACTTTTAAGTTAGGAAACCGTATGGAACTTAAAACTACATTGAACATTATAAAAGAAAGCGCCATGGAAATTTAAAAAAAAAAATTTGACAAGTAAATACAAAAAATATTTAGAATGGGGTTATCGTAGTACATTCCTATCGTAGTACATTCCTATACAACTGAGAATTGGAAGGATCAAGACATGGAACCGGTCTTCTCCCCAAATTGCGTATTCGAGCGTTGCTACAGAAAAACAAATGATAACGTCTCGACCATATTTAAAAAGAAAAATTTTCATGTTTAGAGATTTCTGCTTTATTTCTCCTTAAATCAAAACATTGAAGGATTGCTAATTTTGTGAAAAATGTACTATTATTCACGATCTGTAATGCTCAAATACGCCATCTGGGGAGAATATCAGTTCAATGCCATGGCTATTGCCTTTTTTTCTCCTTCTCTTCTCAGTTGTATAGGAATATATACGATATTTTCCTCTCTCCTAATATTTTTTATATTTATTTGTCAAAAATATGTTTTTTCAATTTCCTCTACGCTTTTTTTTAGTACTATGTTCAATATTGGCTACCGCAACGCTCGAATACGCCATCTGGGGAGAGACCGGTTTCATGCCTTTGGCCCTTCTCCCTTGCCTCTCCTCTTCTTTTCATTTGTATAGGAATGTACTACGATATTTTCCTTTTTCTTAATATTTTTCCTTTCCATTTAATAAAAATATTTTTTAAAATTTCCGTGATATTTTTCTTTAGATGTAGATGTAGATCTACATCCACATCTACTTTTCTTTAGAACTATGTTAAATGTAGTTTTCAGTTCCATATAGTTTTCCAATTTAAAAGATTTTAATATATATGAAAATCAAGGGAGAATCTAGCGTACTTCCTTCCTATGACTCGCCACATGCTAATGGGGCCATAGGTAAGGAGTTCTGCTCTACACCACCTGCCGCCCATTTCGATCGCTAATAGTTTTCAGTTCGCCAATAGTAAATAGGTGCACAACTTAAAATGTTTTTATCTATTTAAAAATCAAGCGAGAAATTAACGTACTTCCTTCTAGTATGACTCGTCACACGCTAGTGTTGAAATCATATTAAGAGCTGCCATACATAGATAGTTCTGCTCTACGCCATCTGTAGCTCGTTTCGATCGCCAATTGCCAAACGTACGGGTCAGCTGCAGTTTTTTGCACTAGTAGGAATACCCTTTTTATTTATATATGTAAGCAACAAACTAAAACTTTAATCACAATTTTAAAGGTTACAAGTGAATATTAAAATTTCTTGATACAGTGTAACGGTTTGTTGGATTGTTTATTTACATTCGTTTTCTATAATGTGGACATTTTGAAATTAGAATTTCTCTGACAGGTGAGTAATTTGTAAAAATTAAATTCGTTAAACATTATGTAGATATGACTATTTACTTATTTCCATTGCTTGAGATATTTAATATCCCATTAATGAAAACAATCTGCTGATATAAGCGTTTATTTTGGTTCCATTATGTCTGAAGCCGGTGAATAATTTAACAATATTAATCTTTCAAAGAGGCATTTGCTGTGTTTTGAATAATAACTAAATTCTTTATTTATATTTTTCCTGGCAGTATTAGGTAAATATAATTTTACAATATAAAATACAAATTAAGTATATTCTGTTTGATTTGTGCCTACGCTATTAATTCATTTATGACAATTATTTGTAAATTTTTGAAAATTTGAGAGTATCATTAATTATTAATCGAATAAATGTACATTTTATTGAATTCATTTATAAATAATTTCTATGTTTTTTAATTTTTTTTACTATTTCCGTGATTTTCCCCGTCTGGAATTATCTGGTCTGCCAAAAGCATTTATCAAAAGCTAAGTACGAATTTCGCGATTTTTTGTAATTAAGAGAGAGCATATTTTTGTATTGGTATCAATCTGTTCTTACCCAGTACAATCGCCAAGATGCAAAGAATTTTTATTAAAAAAAATAAATAAATAAATAAAAATATATTTTAGGTTCGCTTGTTAAGAGTTGTACCATTTGAGTTGGGCCTCTATTGGGCTTTTTATTACAATTTCTCCATTGTTACTACTCAAAAGTTGCTAAAACTCACAATAATTTTTCGCTGGAACTGATTGAGATCTTTCCTTGGAAGAAATTAAAGACTCACTCAAAATAATTTGGAAATAAGTCAGGAATATGATTGTATTCACAAGCATAGTTCGGAGGTGCTAAAGATCATGAAATAAGCTGAGCTCTGCATTGAAAACTTACTTTAGATTGTTGCTTTAAACTTAACTTATGCTTCAATAATCTCATTTATATCTGTGACCTGTTCCACATCTTTCGATCTCTGACTTTTTGGATATGTAGCATATCTCAGTTGTGTTTGCTATCATATATTCCTATTTCCCATCTGATTCTTGCATGTTATTATGTTCTTGATTGACATGTAGGCTCGTGAATAGCAGTTATTAAGAACGCATGTAAGTTTAGGTATATTGACTTATCCTAAGACAGAACATAAAAAACTTCATCCATCATTGAATGAAAGAAGAAAAATAAAAATTGATCTGAAAGTGATTTCAATCCTAAAATAGTTCATCTCTATGTTTATTTTTTCTATAACTTTTAAAATATCAACTTTCATAAAGAAAAAATTATCCTCAGATTTGTTAGGACCTTTTTTTTTAATTTTATTTATTTATTTTTTTGGGGGCCGTAACTCAAAACTACAGACTTCAAAATGCTCATACAATATGGACTGCCACTAAAAAAAATTCAGGATTCTCCATTTAAAAACAGTTCTGTTGGGGAAAAAATCTATATAAAACTTTGAACTAGATTCTTATAAATAATCCATCAGAAGTGTCTTGAAAAAAAAAAAAAACTGATTTACTAACCATGTGATGTTAAAAAAATTTTAAGTAATATTTTCTAATAAAATTTACGAACCAATGGATTAAGTATTACTCGAAATGCTTATTTTAAAACAGTGTCACTGTTTCAATATATCAACAAGAAAAAAAGAAATAATATAATATATAAATCTTAAATTTTTTAAATCTGATTTTTTTTTTTTTCATTTTTATTATTCATGTTATTTTGTCTTCTATAGTCGTAGTTCACTTTTATTTCTATAAAATTTAGTTATTGCAGATTTTTTATAATAAATTATTATTACATTTTAAAATTATTATTACGAATATTAATTGTTATACTTTTAGATAGAAAAAAAAATCCAAATTGCTAAAATATGAAAATTCTTTTCAATTTAATCTATGGCTTAGGAAAAATTGTATAGAATGAACAATAGTTATACCTAACTTGTATATAGTATTAAAACTTCCATTATTTTTCAGATAACTTTTTTTTCAAGTGAAAATTTTGAGAATGGTAAGAAAATTTATTCCATAATAATATTCTTATTCTGTAACATTATATTAATTTATTATTATTATTATTTTTTTTTAATCTTTTAGTATTCTGTGATATTCAAGCAAGAGCAGGGTAAAATTTTATTTATTTATTTTTTCATTATATCTTAACATTTTTATACTAAATATATAGTATGTATCAATTCATATATATTCATATCAATTTATATTATTCACATATCGATTAATTTTTAACTATGTTTAGAATTCAAATGTAAAGTTATTTTTCTGATTATTTTCAGCTCATGATGATAGCATATGGTGTTGTGCTTGGAAAAAAGGAAAGCAAGATAACTTAAATCATATTGTCACGGGAGGAGTTGATGATGTGGTCAAATCATGGAAATGGTATTTTTTTCATACTCAGGTTTCAAAAATGAAATTTATTTTTATTTTAAAAAAAATTAAAGATATAGCCTCTCAATGTGGCAAATAATATTTGTTAAAAATTATAAAAGTAAAAAAAAATCCAGGTTTTCTGTTATTCCTTGTATTTTCTTTTAAAAAGTTTTTTTTCATTAAAAGTTATTTTTAAATTATAAAACTTATCAGATAAAATTTTGTTTGTATTATTTAACAGGACAGCCTTTAGAAATTGTAATTCCTTTTTTTTTTTTTTTTTTAAGATTTAAAATTATTAGTTAGCAAAAACTCATTTATGTTATAGGCCCTGTCTAGAATCAAATTTTAAGATATAACTTTAAAATTTATTCTTTTAACCCTTTGTTTGTGACACTTAGCATTACTTAAGATTGTTATTTTGGTCCACTTGTTGTACCAGCTGTGGGCAAAGTGTTAATCATCAGTATTGAAATAAAATGTGTAGTAGAAAATAAACATTGTATTAAATCAGTGCAAAAAATTACAATTATAAAATACTAATAATGTAGAAAATAAAAACTGAAGCGCATTTATTGCTAAAAAACAAAGTTTTTAAAAAGTTTCAATGGTTAAAATGATATCCACATATCATTAATAGTCATTAAAATACAAACAAATAACAGTGTATATTTGTATACCGCTGCCTCTCGACTCTAAAATACTGTATGTTAAATTCAGGCCTAATGTCAAACTTGGAGGAGAGGAGGCAATTTATAGAAATTCTGAACAAATCATTAAATGTGTCAGTCTTCTAAGAGTTATCTGTTAGTTGTTTTCAGTCTAAGGTGAAAGATTAAGCCTCTCACTGAAAGTGGGGATCACTGGTGGAATAGCACATAAATTTTATAATCTGAAACATATCTTGCTAACATTCTTTACTGTTATATTTCTCCAAAATCTTTTTCAATGATATTGAAGTGAACATAAACTTCAATTTTTCCCACACTGCCAATAAAACATCTACTTGTTCACTAAAGAGATTTTGATTTAAATACGCAAATAGTTAATGTATCTCCTTTATAACAAATTCAAGAATTTTTCTTTGGAAAGCCAAACCAGGGTGTTAAGAACATGCAGAGTTGTTAATACATCTCTAGCAGAACTGCTTTTGTGATGTACTTCTTTGCATCTTCATATTTTATAGTTTATCTCTTTCTTAAAGTTCGAAGTTATTGCTCTCACTTCTTAATATTTCTCAACTAAAAATTCACATCTCTGGAAAAATTATGGTAGGTTGATTTGAAACACAATATTTTATAAGCTTGCCAGCTCTAAATATTCAGTTACCAATAGTGAGTTGAAATTTTGTTCCCAGTGTTGTTTTGTTGAAGAACACAGAAGCAAAGCCAGCAAATAAAGAGTTTATTAAAATACAACTTGAGAAAATAACATCTCGCACAGACAGTGCTATGCAAATGAAAAATACATTTTAATCAGTCATCATAGCTTATGATGCGACCGAACGAACAAACAACCTCTCAGGCAGCTGCTTCAACTATTATATACGGATTTCCAATATCGAGAAGTTGTTACTCTAACTTACGCAACTTACCTGAGAGAGAGGAAAAATGGGGTTTTGCTCGCATATTAACAACACCCTGTTTTAAACTACAAACATTTCTTGTTATTTTAATAATTCTAATAATCTGTTAATAGATATGATTGTTGTTTAATAATTGATTGTTAGAAAAAGTGGTTTAGTAAAAAAATCTAATGTCTTTGAAGTTTATACTTTGAACCTGAATCAAAATAAGTTTGATTGTTATCATTGTGGCTTAGAATACTAAGAGATTTTTGAAGACTAATTTTGCAATTTATGAAAAATATATTTGGTTAAACTTTAAATAGAAAATGTTAAAAAAAAAAAAAAAAATCAATCTTCTAATATTTTTTTTATCTATATTTAATAGGGATGAAGAAAAATTAGATCTTCGTCATATATTTGAAGGCCATGCTTTAGGAGTTGTTTCAGTTGATATCAATGATGATGGTTCAAGTATGTTTTAGATTAGTAACTTGAGATTTAAAGCTAATATTTAATTTTAATATGCTTTGTAGCATGTGATAATGTATAAAATATTATTTATATACAATTACTGCTTTACATCATCTTTTTTTGATGCATAAATAATTAAATACATCTGATCTTATGAACACTATACTAGGTAAAAAACAAAATTTTGAAAAGTTTAGATCTAATGATCCCATAGTTTAAGCATTAGAGAAGTTAAATGTTTGGTCCCCTCAATGTTAGTTTATAGGTACTACCCAAGAAAGTTTTCAAAAGAATTGAAACATATTTTCAAACTTCACTTTGCGTTTTATATAACATTGAAGTATAAGTTCCCAACCTTTTTTGACTCATTGCCCTTTTTGTAAGACAAGGTTTATGAAAAAATTTTCTTACATTCCTTATTTTTGATCTGTTGCAATTTTAATCATGGAGACAATTTTTTGAAAATTCCTAATGAACTGTGCTTTTTTATTTGAACCTTTTGTTTAGCAATTTTTTAAAAATTACATCAAAAATAAAAATAAAGAATATTTGTTGCGTGCTTCAAATTGTTTTCAATATCCCAAACTACTGCAACACTATGTTCATGATGAATAAAAAAAAACAACATTCAAATGATATGTAAGAAATTTTAACAGAATAGTTTAAATTTTGAATTTTAAAGAAGTACGAAGTCAAACTTTTTAGAATAAAACTTTTTTTCGAGTAGAACAGCAAGCAAAGTATTTTCATTATAAAATTGGTCTGTTTACAATAATTTTCTGAATTAAAAACTGCTTTAATAACATTTAAGGTTGTTATTTATTATGTTTGACACAAAATAAAATTATTAATTTAAGAGAGTGCTTGATATTTGAAGAAGTTTCAACTGTAAGTTTTTAAAAATCGTATAGAAAGTCCCAACACCCCATAAGTCTTCAATGCCCATTGGGGACAAAAGCACTTACTTTAGTGACCTAGGCTCTAAAATAGATGGGTTATATTTGAAGGAAGGAAAATAATTTTTATTATTCCACAAAAGAAAAATATGGTAGTAAAATGGACTGAAGTATTTTATTATCCAAAATGAGTAAATTCAGAAAATTCTCCTTTTCTTTGTTACTTCGAAAAAGCTGCAAAATTCTAATAATTGGTCTCAACTGACAACCTTTAATGAACTATTATTTTAATTCTGTAAAGAATATAACAGGAATGAAAGAATTCCGCGAAAAATCAGAAATCCGCTTTTTTCTCCCAATTTTTAAAATTTCCGACCAAGTTCCCAAAACTTACATTTTTGGAGAGCCCGATAAGAGAAACCCAAGCCGCCCAAATGATAGTCTGACTTGAGAAAATTATCTTCAGAAGAAAATAGGTGGAGCTTCAGTAGGTACGCCGCTGTCTTAACCACCGCGACTTCCGCTATAGAGCAGAAAAAAGTTCTACGCAGTTTGGTTTCGGCCACAGATATTTGATTTCTTTTAATTGGCCGAATTTCGGACTTTTACATATTAGGAACTTTGCCGGAATCTACTAAAATCCTCTGACCTCTGATTGGCTTATCAGGCTTAGTGTTCCTATTTTTGTTTTTAACAAGTTAGCAGCTATGAGTAAGATGAGTGTATTTTAACGATGGTAGTCAATTTGAAAGGTGAGCACAAAGTGAGTTCAATCAATGCGACTGAAAAAAATCAAGTTTAAATGGTTAATTAAAACAGTAAAAGTGACTAAAACTGTTTGTAAAAATGTATCAGAAGATATTAAGCTTAATGTTGGCAACTGTTTTAATTTAAAATTATTGACCAGTAATTCATTTTAAATGATAATTAAGCCGCAAATTCCCATAATTGCTTTTTTTATATATATAGTAGTGGTCAAAATTTTATAATTATATTTAAGAAAAATTTAAATTTAACTGTCTAAATGTTTCTGCCACTTCAAATATTCAATAAAAATCTCTCAGCAGAGTTAAAAGTTGCTTTTATATATCTCATCGATATCACAGTATTATATAGAACACCCTCCTCATCGTGACTGAGTTGTAAAAGTTCAGCTTTTTTTTATTTTGGACCACTTTCATGCCTGATATAATACTTATAACAAATCACTTTTCATATTTAAATATTCATTTTTAATTAGCTTTATAAATTGAGGGGACAACTTGTCAGTCTCGATTGAGAGATCAACTTTATTAGTCCAGTTTCATATTAGTGAGAGCCAATTGAAAAATTAGAAACGATAATAGGCTTACGTGGCTTTTCCCTTCAAAATATTTGTGCCCATTTCTTAGCTATGCATTTCTTGCTAGCTATATTGTCCATAGTTGAAATTACGTTACGAAAAATTTCGGTCTTACCTTATTATTAAATTGTATATTTTTATTGCACAATTTTTTGTTCTTTGATGGGGATTATCTTATATGCCTTTCATTATTATTATTATTATTATTTTTTTTTTTAGTTGCTGCATCTAGTTCTTTAGATAGTCAGATTAGGGTATGGGAATTACATTCTGGTCAAGAAATGAAGAGTATTGATGCTGGTCCAGGTATATTATCTATTTAAACTTTTGAAATTGTTATTCCTTTAAAATTTTCATGAATAAAAAATACACTATGCATATGTTACCATCAATGTATAAATTACGTTGGGGCTACTGAGACATGATTGGTTAAGACAGTGCTCACATCGCTGGTGGAGAACTGGGGGTCGCGTGTTTGATTCTTATCTACAGAATAACAAATGCTTTATAGGCAAAGTGTGGAATATGATCCTAGTGGGGCTACTGAGACATGATTGGTTAAGACAGTGCTCACATCGCTGGTGGAGAACTGGGGGTCGCGTGTTTGATTCTTATCTACAGAATAACAAATGCTTTATAGGCAAAGTGTGGAATATGATCCTAGTGATATTGTTGAGTACCTGTAGGTTTTTTATTAGTCATTATATTGGATGCTTACACAATGTGTTAAACATGAATTCTGTCATACTTTACTATTTTATCATCAGTTATTCTATTTTATGTGACTCATTTCTTACTTTAATAGTCAATTTTACATATTTTATAGAACATCAGATTTCTAATATTAATAGTAAAGTTTATTTTAATCCACTTTTATTAGTTTTTTCTTTGTAAAAGCAATTTATTAAAAATATTATGTTTTTTTTCTAATGAATGACTAACGGTTATCTTTTAAGCTGTACCCTAATAATTATATCAGCAATATATTATTTTTACCCATTAAATAAATAATTATCCAGGCACTGTTTATTTTCAAAAACTGTCAATTATGTTAATTTTCCCTTCTATCAAATTTCGTTTCTCGCTAGTGTTTTAAAATTATTATTCTATTATTTTTAGTTGATGCTTGGACTGTTACATTTTCTCCTGATTCCAAATACATTGCCACAGGCAGCCATGGAGGCAAAATAAATTTGTATGGTGTAGAAACTGGAAAACTTGAATCATTTTTAGAAACTAAAAAATTCACTTTGAGTGTAGCTTTTGTAAGTATCATTTAATAATTTTATGTAATAATATGTTAAATATAATTTTATGTAAACCGAAGGATTAAGGCAATATACTGATATGCTACTATTTAGTTTTTAAAGATAGATACTGGAGGTTTATGTTTTAAAGAAGTTTAAGCAGTTTCTTGTTTAATCCTGTTTGGGTAATATCATGGTCTGCCACGAGGGAGCAAAGCAATCAAATGCAGTATCATTTAACGTTTTAAGACACAATTTGCATTTTTTTTTAAATTAGAGACAATCGTAATAGTTACTTTTGTTAGATTGTGCTGTAGTTAACCTTATGCAAAAAAATGAGGATTTAAATTGAACTGTCATTCTTATGATGTTAGCTGCTGATTTAGGTCTTACTATCATCGTCTTTCATCCATCGTCATATGTAGTTTTTAAGGTATTATCTTTTTGATATCTGGCTTGTATTTTGCATTGTACAGTACAGAACCTTTTATCCGGAAACCAGAAAACCGGAACGAAATTCCATAAGTTTTCCCCCCATTTCTAGAAGAAAAAAAAGGTAAGAAAGTATATATTTCTGTATATACTTTTAATTTCGTTTTTTTTTTTCCTTTTTATCATATTTAACTTATGTATTATGCATGACTTTGTCGTTTTTTCTTCTTTTTAAAACTATTTCTAAATAATATTTTTTAAGTTAGGTTTGATAAACAATAAAAAAAATGCCGTTTTGTAGCGAACCAGAAAACCGGAAAAATCAGTTATCCGGAATCGCGATGGTTCCGATCGTTCCGGATAATCGGTTCTCTACTGTATTTTATTTCTCATTAAAATGATGTTTGAGTCATTTTAAGTTTCTGTGAAGTTCTAATTAATAAAAAGTTATTACGGCCTCCAGCTAATGAAACCTTGTATTCAGTGTGCGTTGTTCTCACAAGTTTAAGTAATTTTTTTGTTTTTAATTTAATACTGTGGCAGGCCAATGCAATCCCTTTAAAAAAGGTACATTCCAACGTCTTATTGCAAGCCGTGGTTACTCAGGGGATGGAGTGCTCATTTCTCAATCAGGTGATGGGGTTAAATGAATTATGTACCTGGCTCGCAGTCCTGACATAAATTATCGTCAGTAATAGACAAATCATGGGTTAGAGTCCCCTTGCTGTCAGACTAACCACGGAAGGTTTTTGTGGTTTACCTCTTCATGTAATGTTAGATAAATAGTAATGCTATATAGATTCCTCTCCAACGAATGTTTGATAAATATATTCTCACTTTTCAATAATGATAATTTGAAAGCCATTCATGTAAGTCTCTTTTTTTCTTTCAATTTGTACTGATTTTAAATTGATAATCTTTAATTAAATAAGTCCTAAAAATCATAATTTAAAATGAACTCAAACCATACCTGCCAAGTCTCTTGTTTTTTAACGAAGACTCCTATATTTTACGACAATCTCCTGTTTACCCGTATATTCTCAAATTTCCCCGTATTTTTGCAGAATTTTTTTTTAAAAATTACATTTTGGCGATAAAATATCTGAAAATGGCAAAAATACTTCTCTTGTTCTTCAACAGATAGTACTATTGCTAGTACTGCAGTATGTTGAGTGTTAATAGTTTAAGTAATTATAAATAATGGTTTTAAAAAATCTTCTTTAGATTAATATTTATAAACATATTTTTTACATCACTAAATGTAAGTGCTTATATTATTTCCAGTTTTGAATTTATCTTTTAGACTGACATGATTATGCGTGATGTATCAAAACTTTACTCGTAGCCTAAAAAATGTCGCTAGTAAAATCTCCGTTATTTTATTTCTCCAATGTTATCGATCCATATGTAAAACATAATTCCTTCAAGTTTTCATCAAAAATGAAACTTATAATTTCTTTCATCTATAAGGATTAATATTTTGTTTTAATTTTATTTCAATACTTTACTTTTATTAAAGGTTCATTTTATTCAAATATAAGGAAACAAGCTTAAAAATGGTATTAAATCCCATCCCCCTTTAACTGCCTGAGCATCTGTGATGTCTAAAAAAGTCATGTCACATACCTGCCAACTTTTACCTATTACGGGTAAAATGTGTGCATTTCTAGTCATCTCTACGCTTTTACGCTTATTTATGCACTGTTTTTTACGCATTTAAAAATTTTTTTCCGAATACATCTTTCTTTTAAAATGTTACTTTGAGTTAAGAGCCGTAAGTGCGTTTCTTGTATTAGGAACTTGTTTCGCGGTTGCGCAACCGCCTCAATGGACCATGGCAGTGAGAACAACCTCCTGGACATATCCTCGATTGTTTGGGGTTAGCTCAGGAAGATGTACATGCAAGTTCACTTCTGGTGCTGGACTTTGCTAGGGTAAATGGTCTCATGGATCTGATTTAGGTGTTGCTAGATCCTGAAGGATTGGACACAACAACAACAACCTTCTGTAGATAAACGTCATACCGCTATTGCTTTTGTAGGCGGGGCTTAAAGATTTCTTGCCGTTTGCGTCGTATGTGCAACTCAACTTAATGTTATGGTTGTTTCGTTTAAATCGCATGTGTGGCGAGCATTACATTAAAAATTTAATTTTGATCGTTTGTTTCAAATCTTACTTTTTTTTTTTTTTTAAACTAATGATAAAAGTTATGGCCAAGAAAAAAAAAAGACATATTGCCAAACTTTTAATGCAAAGTATTCAAAGGAATTTCCGTTTTTAAAACCATCTAGACTTGGTGATAAGTCCGCATTCTGTGAGATTTGCTGTTGCAATTTTACCATTTCACATGGTGGAAAGTTTGATATTTCTCATCATGTTAAATCTATGAAGCACAAGAAATCTGCAGAATCAGTCAGCGCTAGCTCAAAATTAGATGGATATCTAAAGAATGGTGATATGGGTGTAATTAACGCTGAGATGTTATTTACATAGGGATGATTTCTACAATGACAAATAAAACTTTGGAAAATTTGTTGGCAGTTAAAACACAGAATTCAAAGCAGCGTTATGAAATGTGTGTGAAATGAAGCAGTGTTAGAAAATGAAATGAAGCAGTGCTAGAAAATTTTCAGCAGATGCATTGAAAAAAGCAAAAAAGGCAACTGTTGCTTTTCTTGCAAAATCTTGAATTTGTTTTATACACTGGAAATGCTTTGAATTGTGTGTTTTATTATATTAATAGCTTTTATTAATTTTTACATTTTTTCTGCTTTTATTTGTCAATAAAATTTCATATTTCTTAGCTTTTTACTTTTCAATAATAATTACTTCCTGGTTTAAAATAGGCTTAAAAAATTTACAATTTAGTGTTGAATTTAGCGTTCACTAATTGAGTAAATACTTATGCTAAATATTGGTTGTTCGTTATTTTACACATTGAGATTTTTATAAGTTGGCAGCTATGCATGTAGTGAGGAACAATATGCGCAAATACAGAATAAAAGATCAGATATATAACTTTCCATGAATAATACAATGATTTTTATTAAGTTTATTTTGTTAATTATATTTTTTAATTTTTATATTACTGGTTTTAAATGCCCACAATAAATAGTTTATACAAGAAACTGGTTTTAAAAATTTAATTGTTTTCCTTTTAAGCTGAGCTTAGTTTTTTCATCATGGGTGAATTAACTTTTAAAAACCATGATATCTACTCTTTGTTAATTTATATTTCTTAGTGTATTTTTTTATAAATATTCTTTATTTTACTTCTATGCTTTTAGAGTCCTGATGGTAAATATCTTGCCAGTGGTGCTATTGATGGAATTATTAAAGTATTTGATATCGCTGCTGGAAAGCTTGTTCACACATTAGAAGGTAATTTGTTTAAACTATAAATCCATGTTGTGGGAAAATCTTGATTTAATTGTTAACAATTCTGGGCTATGAATTATGATCTTATTTATGATTAAGTTATGGTTACTTTACATGATCCATGAATTGTCACAAATGTTTTTTACCATTTTTTAAATTGATTATTGTTTCAAAATTGATAAACTCTATACAGTCACATTCTTTTTGAACTACTATTTTTGTTTCAAATATAAATCAGACATAAGAATCATATTTATTGCATTTCATAAATATTTTGGAGTTTTCTAATTCATTTAGAAGAGTGTTAGAAAGATATCCACCTTCCAAACTTCTAAAAACACACAAGTTTTGATAGATTCTCATTAGCAATTCTTTACCTATTACTGAATTTTTATATTGTTACTAATTAATCAGTGCTTGTTCTTTTTTAAGGTCATGCTATGCCGATTCGTTCTTTAACATTTTCCAAAGATTCTTCGATGCTTATAACAGCTTCTGATGATTGTCACATTAAAATTTATAATGTGTAAGTACAAGTATTAATTTCGATTTATTGTACTTATTGAAGTTTTGAATTAAACAATACAGTAGCCTACAAATTACTATCTAGCATGGTAAAAAATTAGAAACGGACCACTTGTAAAACTCATTGTGGAAAAGACAAAAATATAGAATGATAAAACTGTACGTACTGCTCTTCCTAGTGATAAATTTTCGCACATTTGTGTTTATTATTATTATTTATTTTTTGCATTAAGCATTTATCTTAAAATGTCTAATATGTATACGTGAAAGTAAATTCACTCTTTTTATTTTTGAGGAGTGAGATTTAAGAATCAAGGTGTGAAGCTCATTTGTAAATTACTGCCACTCTATTTCTAATACATTGAAGTAAGCCCTTTAGAATTGATTGGATATTTATCCCAGAGTTGGGAAAGTTTTTGACAATTGACATTTTTATCTGGTTTTAAACATGTAAAAATCCTCTTCTGAATTAGTTTTTAATAATTTTTAAAAGCCCAAAACTTGAGTGTAGAATATAATTATTAGCTATTGTAAATATGAAGTAATTATAAATTAAATTGCAAGTGATCAATCTATTATGTTTTTTTTATCATTTTGTTTCGATAATTACTGTCTTAAAAACATAATCTATTTTAAATATTAAGTGCTTTGCATAGTTAGCTTTACTTATAAAAGAATGATCATGATTTATAGAAAATATACAGTGTGCAAAAAAAAAAAATAAACGAACCACCCTAAATGACTTTTGAACTATTGGCCGGATCGTCACATTCTGGAACTCAATCTTAATGGTTCTATGGCATTACTTCAAATATGCTGATTAATTAGTGCAGAGGATGTTTAGATTACAAAATCAGACACAAAGGCATACTTTCTTACATGCACTTTTTTCAACAGATTCAGGTTTCTGACCCCCCAAATAGGAACGGTCCAAAGTTTTGCCTCTAAATGTCAATTTTACCTTTAGAATACGTCATTTCTCAAAAAGTTTTTAAACGAATGGAAAATATTTGGACACAATTATAAAGTTCATTTATTTAAAGATAATTTCATGCAAAATGTGCCCTTTAGTAAATATTTATTAATTTTTATTATTTTACTTACTAATAATCAAAAAGCTTTTGAAAACTTGAAATTTAGATATCATTTTAAAGAAACAAATTTTAAATGGCAAAATACAAAATTCGACTGAAATCTGGCAAATAGTTACTGAGAAATTGAATTTTGAAAAAATTATATTTTTGAAATTCAAATTTTTCTATTTTTCCATTCAAAATAGCATTCTTTAAAGTGATGTAAAAAATATTAAACCTCACCATTCAAAAATTTTTAGACTAATATTAAATAAAATAATTTAGAACAATAACTATTTACTCAAAGTTATTTTTTGCATGGAATTATCTTTGGATAAACCAATTTTATAATTGTGTTCAAAAATTTTTAATTTGCGTAAAAAGTTCTCAAGATATAGCGAAATACGCAAAAAGTAAAATTAACATTAAGGGGTTCAAACTATTGGGTCTACAATTTCCCAGATTGCGGCTTCCCTATATTTAGGATATCAGAAATCTGAACCTGTCGAAAAAATTTTAAGTTTATTCAGAAAGTATGTCTTATTTCATAACCTAAAATATCATCTACACTGATTATTTAACATATATGAGGTCACCCTTTCGAACCTCCAAGATTTAGATCTAAAATGTGAAGATTAGATCAAAAGTTATTCAGGTGGGTTTTTTATTTTGTGCATTGTACATAATTCTTTATAGTTAACAGAGAACACAATTCCCAGTAAGTCAAGCCAAAACAGCCAAAAGTCAAGTATCACTGGCAGCGGTCAGTGAGCAGGATCAAGGGTGCATGATATCAGTCCTCATTTAACTGTTCCACCATAAAGTGCTAGACTTCATGCTACCAAAGCGGCAGGGCCATTTCTTCTGCAGAAAATCAAAATTGATATGTGATGGCGTGTCATACTACTACCTTTTTAGTAAACTTTTACTTATACATATATATTCATGCATTCATAATGAATAATTCAGTCTACAGGTTCTTGAAAAGACTTTCGTTTTCCAACAGCAAAAAGCTTAATAGTTTTTACTAAAAATTGACAACAAATATTTTTGCGGACTGAAACTTAAATCTGATCCTTATAGGAGAGCATTCTTTATGGGAGAATGGATAGATAGTAGTACTTTTGCTATCTAGCCTACCCTTAAGTCACATTAGACCAGATAATGCAGAGATTGTATATTAAATATATTTATTCCAAGTTACAATCATCAAAAACTTATTTTTAATTTTTACTCTCAGGTACTTACAAATTTTGGTTAAAGTTTATCCTGCATACGTTGTTTCTTTGTTTAAATACATAATGGAAACTGGTTTTATTTTATAATTCTTTCTCATTCTAACATTTCATTTACAATGCATGTATGGTAAAAATAATGTTTTGTACAGTAGAACCACAGTTTTATGTTGTCCATGCCATACATTTTACCACATCCTATGTCTTTTTCTACTGGTATTCTGATTATATTAAAATACTCCAGATTTCATGTTACCCTTTTTAATAAAAAAAATCCAGCTTTATACGTTTTTAAACATATCAATTTTCCTGATCAAAGCTCACACAAACTTTTTCCAAGCTTTTTTTTTTTTTCAAAAGGAGACTTGCTTTTTATCCATTTGAAGTTATTCCTTCCTATTATCCTCTTGTCCTCTCACAAGAAGGCTCCTCCCTTGAATAAAAATCGGAAAAGTGGTGGGATGGGTAAAACGCAGGATTTTAAGTTTAATAAGAGTTTTAATTGTAAAATTTGCAAATGGATATGTAATGAAAACTGCAAATTTGATTTCTGCAAGAGGACGACAGCTGAAATTCATTTCGAATAGGTTTAATAAAACAGCCTTTTGGTATTCTATGGGAACATTATTCCTTCCGAATTAAATTGTGTGACTGAATATCTACCGTAAATTGATGATACATATATTGACTGTGACATCTGATTTGATGCCTGCTTCTGATCACACTGATGAAGACAATGAAGATGCACAAAAAATATTGGAGGATGTACCTACAACTGTTCAAGAGTTTCAACAGCTCCAAAACAATATTTATTTGCAAATGTGAACCAAAAAGCAAATTTTCAAATCGTTAATAGTATTGAGCTGGATATTGTTGAAACTGTACCTGAAAACAAGTAAAGATAACACATTTTTTCTTATAGTTTATCTCGTATGAGTCAATTTTTGAAAAACATGCTTAATTTTTATGTCTCAATTATGTGTTTAACACTAGTCGGACAGATAATCAGGGCTCCAATGTGCATGAAAATGTGCATATTGATTTGAATTTATGCAGTTTTTCTATCAACTAGCAGTGTTTTCATTACAGAAAAAAAATGGGCGAGAATTTCTCACCCTTTCTCAAAAACAGGGTGAGATTTCTAAAAATTAAAAAAAAAAAAAAAAAAAAAAAACACGAATAAACTTGGAAAAAAAATATGTTTCTTTAATTATAAAACATTTTTAACATCTTCTAATTTTTAAAGCATTAAATATTTTTGCTGCATCATCATATGGAAAATGTTCTATATCTACTTTTTCATTAGCTATTCTCATTAGGTTGCTCAAATGCTCATCAATCAATCTGTTACGATATTTTGTCTTAATCGGTTTTGGGTGATAAATTACCTTGCAAGAGATGCTGAATTAATCGAAAACACTAATTAAATTTGTAGCATTGTGCACACACTTTCCTATCCTCTACATCAGCCAGTATAGGCTTTTAAATTATTTCTGCTATAAAATAGCGAAGTACGTTGAAGTTATTTCCAAGTTCATACTTCATGCTAGTATTTGATCCATATCCATTAAATATCCGTATTTATTTCGTTTTTACCGTTTCTACATTTGTCTTAACAATGTATTTGTCCATCTTACATTCAGGCACAAAAAATTTAAACGTTTTACATGAAAAAACCTTACCTACAGTGAACACGTGGTTGCAGAAAAATGTGTTCTGAAAGGGGTTTGGTTCTGGTTCTGAACAATACTGGTAAATAGAGAAGCTAGATAACAAGGACCAATATTGAAAATAATGAAAGATTAAAGAAGAAAAACGAAGCGGATTTCATTAGAAATGCGCAAGACGAAATTTTTTCCAAAATTCGCAAGATTCACGCATTTTGAAATTCATTAATAGGGTGCACGAACTTCTCGCGTTAATAATTTTTTGATGCGAGGGAAGAAAAAAATATGCGAGATTCTCGCGCTGTAGTGAAAACAGTGACTAGTGATTGATGAGATTTAGAAATATAAATAAGGACGCACTTATTGATTTTTATGCCTGTTTAATTTGAAATGGTTTTTAATATAAATATAATATTTTAATTTCTTTCACAGACAACATGCACATCTAATAGGTACTTTATCTGGACATGGTTCATGGGTTCTTCAAGTTGATTGTTCTCCAGATAATACACATTTTGTTTCAAGGTATGTACTCATTTATTAAAATTCGTTTTTATTTGCATTTAACCATTTTCGATTTTTAAAATACAAACACTCTAAAAATTATCATGATGAATGTCTCTAAATCTAACATTGATTTGGAATTAAATAATTGTAGTGGTAGCTACGCAACAATACTCCTCCATCAGAATTTTATCTGGGATAGAATTCGATTAATCATTATTACTTTTTTTTGATTTACTACTGTTTTTTGATATACCAAGAGAGCTATATTAAGATCACGGTTGTATGCTTGATTTAGAAAGTCAGAAATACTATTATACGGTATGTGTGTTTTCAAGCAGTGTGTTCCCTGATGAAGTGCTGTCTTGCTAACACACTATCTTATAATTTTTTTTTCGTTTTTTGCTAGAATAGTATTTGATTTTCTAAATTAAAATAAAATAAATTTGGTTTTAGCTGCTTTAAGCACTTTTCCATTTTGATTTATTACTTTAATTTTTTTTCCTGAATTTGTAAATCAGTTTCATTCTTTGATTGGTCTCTCCTATGTTGATATCAGCAACTGAGTGCGTACAGGGACAGTATCAATGTAGGGATTAGGTTATCGACAATGTCAACCATCATCCATCTAAAGGTACTTCCAGATATTGAGTTAATATCTCTTATATAGTAGTTAATTGGAATTGAATAATTGTGGTCGCTACGTTGCAAGCTTTTTATTCTGGATACAGCTCAAAATCCATGTAAGAAAATAGTCATAGATCAAAAAGAGTTGTTATAAAATAGACATAGCAAAAAATTAACCTTTTCAACAGCCAATCAAACTTGGAACTACTCAATTACTAACCTTTCCTTATTTTTTTAACCACCAAGAATAACTATTATGAGGAAAGGGGTGACTTGGTATATATCAGATATTTCTTTGCATACATAAATTTATTACTGTTCTGCACTGTTATAAATTTATAGGACTTTTACCTAATGTAAAAATTACTGTTGATTTAAAAAAAAATGTACTGAAGGACTTGGGTAAATGTACAACATAGCAAATTTATTTGGATCCATTAAGTTTATTATTTAAAAAAACAATGTTCAGAAGAGATGTTTAAAAAATAGAATCAAGTGATTCTATTTTCTTAAACATGCTAATGCATGTGAGCCATGTTCTTTTTTTTGGGGTGGGGCATAAATAAAATGTTTACAGACTATTTTCAGTGGAAGTTCATAATACCCAGGGGGGAAGAGGTACCATAACATACCAATGTTGCAGTACTTTAATTTGAGTATATTGATCGTAAATAAATATTTAAATGCGGAAAAAAAAATCTTTTTCAAAATCTAACGAATTATCTCTCGTGAAAACAAATACACCATTATGATTTTTAAATGGGTTTTTAATAAACACTGTTTAACTCTTCCTTGCTTCGTCCAGACAATCAAACAGACTCTAATGTTTTCGGACTCCTATCCTCAGTAGTGATGCATTAGTATTTTGTCCTAGTTTATTTATTAATTTGAGACCCTTAATGAATATATTTCTTTTACTGACTTCTCAAAGGACATATTAGGGTTGGTCAATACCAAGTATATTTGGTTGACCAAATTTATATTACAATTATCGCATTTATTACTTTCCTAGAATTATCCTCTATTGGATAGAGAAAAAAACATGCAAACAATGTTTAGACATCTCTCTTCCTAACACTCCCTGTGAACTGTGTTCTGGGGGGGGGGGGGAATTTGGCACTACAATACTGACTGTACTCTTCTGCATTATCACCTACTAGTACTGTGTCCTTATGGTGCAAGAGCTTAAGCTTAAATAGGCTAATTTGTATAGATGAAGTCAGACTCGGTGACATATGCTAATTAATAAAGCTATGAAATTTGATATAAATAGGTACCTCCTCAGAATGAGTATACTTTTTTCTCTGGAAGATTTGGATTACAGAGCCTTGAAATATATGTGGCAGTAGCAATTTGGAAAATACGGTCCCAATTGTCAGACTCACTCAAAATTTCAGTTAAACAATTGATTAACCCTTTTATCTACTTTCTCCCATTTCATTTCCACCTAATTTTGGTGAAATGTTTTGAAAATTAGCGGTTTTCGAAAATTGCCGCTAAATTTTTGTAAAACTCAATATTGCTTATTATCTCTGAAAGTCAAATTCAATGACGTAATTGCAACAAAAAAAATGGGTAACTGCGCAAAGCAGTGAAAGAATTTTTTAGATCAATCTCGGATAAGAAAATTGTGCCTTTTTTCTAAAAAAAAAAAAGTAAAATAGCATAATCTTAACTTTGTTTTGTTTATTATGTGTAATTCTAACAAATTGCTGTTAACGCCATTTGCATGTGCAGTGATCCCTCGTTTTTCGCGGTTAATGGGGACCAGGACCTTCCACAAAAGTTGAAAAACCGCGAAGTAGGATTTGCCCCTAGGAATTTTCATGTATGCGGGTACACAAATGTTTTAAATATGTAAACAGTATTTATACTTTACACATTTACGACAAAAATTACAATAATTTACACATTTACTTAAACGTATCAGTGCTAATTAAGAAGGTTAATTACAAAACCTTATACAGAAATAAACATTAATCAACCAACCACGCGTCTTTATGATAGCCTATGTACCCTGAGTTATCTCTTTGTGTGACATGCAGGGATCCTTCTCCCTCTTGCGCATCAACATGAAACAACGCTCTTTTCCGCAATGTGGCTGCATTTTTTCTTTTTTTTTATATATATATTTTGGAAAAACCCGCGAAGTGGCGAGGGAACACTGTACTATTATGTTATATGTATCTGCCAATAGTTTTAACCCCTTAACGTTAATTTTACTTTATTCGTAGTTCACCATATGTGGGAAACTTTTTTAAACACAATTATAAAATCTGTTTATGCATAAACTAATTTTTAATATTTTTTTACTATTTTATTTAACAATATTCGATAAATAAGTATAATTTACTAAATTGTAAGGTGTACAAGTTTATACATATAACATTTTAAAATATAACTCCAACTATTCAACCGCTTTTGTTCAAATATTGTTTTTTAGCTAATTGAAATTATTTAATGTAAAAACTTGTATACTTAACCATTCTAAATTTTTTCATGCGAAAATATATTACAAAGGAGATTTTAATTTTAAGTAAAAAATTTTCGATTCTTTTAAAAACTTTCCGAGACATAGTGAAATATGCAAAACGTAAAACTGCCAAAAAAGAAAGTGTTTGCTTAGAAAATGTAAGTTTATGCGACTTAAATTATTGCCTTTGTCAATTACTTAACTTTTTTAATTGTATACACTGCAATGTTAAGCTTAGACACTCGACCATAAAAATTGAGTTCTAGTACATGAAACTCCAATCAGAGTGATCCCTTTTTTATTTCTGTTTCTTGAAACTAAATTTATAATGCATAGTAGTTAAGAAGTATATTGGATGCAAAATAAAAACCAGACTACCCTGAATATCTTTTGATTGGATCTTAAAGGTTTAAAAGGATGACTTCAAATATGTTGATTAGTTAGTGTAGATGATATTTTAAGTTACGAAATCAGACAAAATTCTTATTTTCACTAAAGTAACATACTTTTTTCTGATGGATTTTATTAAATTTTTTATTTTATAACCGTCGTTGAACAGCCGACCCAATTTCATGGGTTTACGACCACTAATGTTCAACTCCGTAGCCTTGTAATTTTGAACCAATCCAGAAGACAAGGAAACTCCTGGATCAGTACCCCCAGAGGTATTGATTTGTTATGGGAACATGGAGGACTTTGAGACTCGACAGATTTAACGTGCATCAGTCACCATTTACTACACGGGAAGCTTTCGGCCGGCGAGGATCGAACCCACGACCTCTTGGGCATGGGCCCAGCGCCCTACCGACCAGGCTATCCCGGCCCTTTCTGGCCTTCAAAATATAGGAAGTTTGGTCAGGAGAGTAGTCTAAATTTTGGACTCTTGAATGTTAATTTTGTTTTATGCACATTTCATTATATCTCTAATACGTTTTAAGCGAATTCAAAATTTTTGTTTATCCAAAGATTATTTCATAAAAAAAAACACTTTTGGTATATAGTGTTTTAATTAATAAGTTTGAATTGTGAAGAAGGCAATTTTAAATGATAAATACATACTTTGCGCAAAATCAATCAAATAGTTCCTGAGAAGTTAAATTTTTAAAATTCAGTTTAACTCAAATTTTGTACTTTGACATGTAAAATTGTATACCGTACAATTCAAACTTTTTTCGTTTATTATAAATAAAAAAATAATAAATATGTACTAAAAGCTATTTTTTGCAAGGAATTTAATAGTTATGTGCAAAATTTTTTTAATTCGCTTACAAATTCTCAAAATATAGTGAAATACGCCGAAAGTAAAATTAATATTATAGGATCTAAACTTAGGACTGCTCTCCTGACTAAACTATTATGATTGTATTTTGGGTGTCAGAGAAAGTACGTTTTTGTATATGACTTCGTAACTTTTCTTTATTTAAATTAAACAGCATATTAGAAGTCACCTTCTAGAATGTGAAGATCCTATTTTGCGCATTTTTACAATCTATTCTCTTTATTAAAGAAACTTGAACTAAGTATTTATATCAATGTTTCGTATTAAAAAGAAATATTTTTCTTTTCCAGCTCATCTGACAAAACTGTAAAAGTTTGGGAAATAGCCTCTAAAGAGTGTATTCATACTTTTAATGATCATTCTGACCAAGTGTGGTGTGCTAAATATAATCACAATGGAAGCAAGATCGTGTCTGTTTCGGATGACAGGACTATTAACATTTATGACTGCCCAGTATAAATGTGATCCAATTTTAAGTATGTAATAAAATGTGCCACTTGATAATTTGGTTATTTTGCTGCTTCATCAGTGAAATAGTCTTTATACACATTTATAACTGCAAGAGTTGAAGGTATGTATACTTTTAAAAAGTATTGAAACTGAGCATCTTTTGCAATCTTAGAAAAATAAATACAGAGATTGACTACTTTTTCTCCCTTCTTTTTTCACCCCTTTTAAAATATGAAGTGAATATATAAATTAAAAATATACTGAATTTGCATTACCTCTAAATGTTGAGCCAAACATTGTGTAAGTTTTGCCATCTTGTAAATTATGATTTTCTATCATTGTTTGGAAGATTAATTGCTATGAAGCTTTTTTTTTTTTTTTAAACGTCTTTTATTTTGAGAACTTTGCTGCCTCTTCTAGTGTATCAGGTACATGACAATTGTTTGTTTCTGGTAATAACAGAACAAGAAGGCCACCGATTGTTGCTAGAATTCCATATATTACTTGTGGCACTGCTGGATGAGTTGCATAACCCTGCAAATTTTTTAAAATCTGTTTATTTAAAAATTGGGTTTAGTAAACATTGTTAAAATGAGGAATTTCTGTGGTGGATTCTAATAAAAAAAATTAAAGACTGAGCACTTATAATTTGCTTCAAAATTAAATAAAATAAAACATTAAAAAGATTTAAAAATATAGATAGTATTCAAACTTTAGGTTTGGTATAGTATCTAATAATTCTGATAATTCAAATTTTAGCATAGTTTTAGAAATTTTAGAGGTCCTGAGGCTCTATCAATCGGTAACCCTATGTCAATCCAGCTTCAAATCAATAGGTGGATTTGAAGTGGCTTGTCTGGGAAGTAAAGGCAGCTTGTGCAAAACGTTGACCACATTGTCACACTCATGCCACAAAATTGCAGAACCTTAATTTCCATGATCTGCCTTGCTCACAGTGGGCTATTACAAAAAGGTTTTACTTACTTTTCAGAAATTTTATTAGTTTTTTTTTTAAGTTCTTTATTTATGCAAAAATGAAATTTCACAATTAAATGTTCATACGTCAGTGTTCTTTTCACTTTTTGGCAGAATTCGGCTTTTTTTTTTTTTTTTTTTTTTTAATTTAATAAATAAAGAATTCTGCTTTTTTTTTTTTTTTTTTTTGAATTTTTGGAGAGAATTTTTTTATTCTTTCTATTTTCTACTTAAGTATGTGAGATTTAAAATGACATTGACTCAATTTAAAATCACACATCGTTATTCATATTCATGCTATTTACATTTTAAAATTATACATCGTGATATGTATTCATACGATTTCAAAATTACACATCCTGATTAGTTTTCATGGGATTTAAAAATCGTACATCTGGTTTTATATTCAAGCCATATAAAAATCTCACTTCGTGATTTGAACTCACACATTAGAAAAAACTTGTTTATTGTTATTTTTTATTAAAAAGCTAATAATATTCTATGAATATTTGCCTTCTACATACACTTATTGTTTGCTCAAATTTTTTTTCAATAATTAAAATATTTTTTGCATACAACATTTTTGAATTTCTAATTTTTTACTTCTTTTGGTTTTTTAACCGAACTCATCCTTGCATTATTAATAATTCTACGGTTTCATGTAGAAGCTTTTACTTAAGTAGCCGATGGATAATACCAAAGATTTTTCCATAGTAATGTGAATCAAGTTTGATTCAAATGATAAAAAAAGTTGCAATGCATTTAAAATGACTGTAAAAAATTTTACAAAATATGAAAAGACTGTTAAATTAAGAGAAGTCTGGAACTTACCAACTCTCTAACAAATGGTGATAGAATAGAACCAATTCTGGCACTTACAGAGGCAGAACCCATGCCAACATTCCTCACAACAGTTGGAAATAATTCTGCAGTATACACATAAATAATGCCAAAAGCACAAGCAAGGCAGAATTTTCCAGTCATGGATACAACTACTGGCAACCACCAAGGTTCTGAAAAATAATAGGGAAACATTCAGAAAATTGTAATGTGATTAACTTAATTACATTGAATTTTATCAGAAAAAAGTCTCTGGCTGTTGCTGTTGATTTAGGTAATGTTATGTTTTGTGTTATACAAAGATTCTTGTGAATATGCGTGTATTAAATGCAGAACTTTACCCCACTAATAAATTGCTATATTTATCATCACAATCCGTAACACATTTGATTATTTTATATATATACATATATATATATATATTGTTTGTGTGTGTGCCTGTTTAACCATTATTAAATAATAGAATTTTTTATCCTATTTTATATTAAAATAAATGATAAAAACAATATTCAATAATTGGAAAAAATTACAACGAAATCACAGTTAATAGAATTTTGTTTACAAACAAAATTATATGTACCACATAGTTTAATTTATCAGAGAGACAAATATGTATAATTAATTACTGATCTAAATTATTTAAATCAAAAAGCAGCATTTTAAAAATTTACTTAAATCTGATTAGTGTTTTCTGTTAGAGGTATGCACGGAAAGATATTTTAACAAGTTTAAAAAATAATTTACCACTGATTAAGATTATTGTCTTAATGTTCAAAATAAATTAACGAATGATAAGTACTATATTGTATATTAAATTAGAAATTTTAGTAAATTTTACATAGTACTTAAGTATTTACATACATAATCAAAGTTTCTTTTTTTTTTTTTTCATTCCTCTTTTATGAAGTTAAAATTATAAATTACAAGCAATCATTTTGATTTAAGTTTAATTAAAAAAAATACTGTAATTGCAAAATCTATGAAAAAAAGTTTTTCATCATTTACAAAAATTTTTCATTATAAATTTGTGTACACAAATAATTAGTTCTTTTAATTCAAATAATTGAAAACTTAAAAATTATAAATATAAAAAAAATACCTGTTGGTATAGGATACATCAGGAAACATGCTACAGCACCTATTATCAAAAACATTGATAAAGGAGTTCTTCTGCCAAATGATTTAATTATGAATATGGAGATGAAATTGGCTGGGAATTCAATAGCACCAGAAGCAGCGAAGTTTAAAAATGGATCTCCAGCCTGCTCATTTGTATTGTAAGAAAGACCATAATACATAAAAGCTATGACACACCTGTAACAAATTTTATAAAATTTTAAATATTAAAATAAATTTGAAAATGTGAAAACGAACAATACGACTATCTTGTGGGCTGGCAATAAGCTAGTCACGAGAAAAGCTAGTGAAAATTCTCTTACAAAGTATATTTATAAATTTTATATTCAACATAATTTTTTGTTAAACATGCCTATAATTTTTTAAGACTTTTTTTAAAAAATAAAAATCTTGTGCATGATAAAAATTTCATCAATCATGCAGTCCCTGGCCAAATTTGTTAGACACACTTTAAGATTCTACGTAAAATTTTAATTATCAGGTGATACTATACAGCTTTGTTTTTATGCGACTAAAAGCGGTTTGCACTTCTTTACGTTTGTGTATCAATTGGTTAAATTAGAAAATGTATATTATAAATTCGACGATTGGCCATTTAATCTTTTTTTTTTTTTAATGTAAAAGTCACAAATGAAAGATTTTGCAATGCAAAATGATATTTTAATAATTGAACGTCCTATCGGAAGATATATCAAATCAGTATATCTCAAATATAAATGACATTTAGAAATCATTGAAATTTAAGCATATATGATGGTTTGCTGTAAATATTGAACAACAACTTCTTCTGTCAAGTTTTCAAATAAGGGGGTTTTTATTGAGAAAATTTTTTATAAACAGCTTCATAGTGCTTCTATACATAACAAAGCTGATTTTTTGCAATTTCTCCGTTCTATCATTTAAAATTCTTTTTCACAAAAATTTTAAATTGGTTTATAAAATATCTTACCAAAGATAAAACAGGTTTATCGTTTTCCCTCTCAATCCAGGTGTTTTTATTAAATCCAACAAATTTCCTCTTTGATTTTCTTTTTCATCACTTTCCTAGAATGAATTTAAGTGTAACTTTTAAACCTCAATCGTTAGTTCTCAATAAATCAAACGATAATTCAAACATACACTCAAGAGCCAAAACATTATGAGCAACCCTACATTTTGCAATGAACTCTCCTGGATGACGTGGAAGGCATGTGATCAGGTAGAATTGGTATTTAACTGTTGCTGGAGAGTTTGTAGAATAATTCTTTCACTTCTGTGTGTGATGGGAAAGACTGCGGATCTTAGCGGCTTTGATAGAGGGCAGATTGTAATGGCTCGAAGACTCGGAACAAGTATTTCCGAAACTGCGCGACTCGTGGGTTGCTCGCGATCTACAGTTGTTAGTACTTATGCAAAGTGGATGAATGACGGTGAAACCTGCAGTAGACGACACGGTGTTGGACGTCCACACGCTATCAAAGAAAAAGGTCGTCGGAGATTGTCTCGCTTGGTGAAGCAAAACCGGAGCCAGACAGTGGCTCAGCTGACAGCCCAATACAATGCAGGGTCAAGTAGAATAATATCAGAGCACACTGTTCAGCGGACACTGTTGGATATGGGGCTACGCAGCAAACGTTTCACTCGTGTGCCTTTGCTGACCAAGCGTCATCGCCAACTACGCCTGCGCTGGGCCCGGGAACATCGCGACTGGTCCATGGATCAGTGGGAGAGAGTTGCCTGGTCAGATGAATCACGGTTTGTCATTCATCACGCCGATGGCTGTGTCAGGATACGCCGTCTTCCAGACGAACAGTTGCTCCCTCAATGTACAGTAGGTCATATACAGGCCGGGGATGGCGGTATTATGCTTTAGGGGACGTTCTCTTGGGCGTCTTTGGGACCCGTGGGTGTGGTAGAGCAGACCATGAATGCTATAGGGTGTCTACAGGGTATTGCGGACCAGTTGCACCCTTATATGGCCTTTGTTTTTCCAGCTGGAAATGGAATTTTCCAACAGGACAACGCCCCGTGTCACAAGGCTAAAATTGTGTTGGAGTTGTTTCAGGAACAGAATGCTGAATTCCAGTTAATGTCCTGGCCGCCTAACTCACCGGATCTCAATCCAATAGAACACATTTGGGATGTCATGGAACGGCAGCTCAGAGTTCAAAGACCACTAATTCGCAATATCTTTGATTTGCGTGACCGTTGCTTAAACATTTGGTACAATCTGTCTCCGGCCATCTACCAAGGACTTGTGGCACCCATGCCAAGGCGGGTTGCAGCTGTGTTGCGGGCTAAAGTTGGGCCAACTCGTTACTAAGAGGTGGTCATGATGTTTTGGCTCTTGAGTGTAGTAAAGCAGTTATAAGAAGAGACTACAAATACTTTTTAACAGCTATAACATGCATAATTTTCAAGTAAAATCTAGAAAGTAAAATGAAGGCTAAAATTCTATAGTTTAGAGCCTAAATACACACAGTTCATCCCTATTTATTTTATATTTTGATTTAAAATTAGAGTATAAAGTATGAATGTACGACAACGCAAGAGTTTTAAATATGTTTGTTTATCTCAGCCTCAAAAATGATCTCTATATGAACTGTCGCTGCGACGAGTTTCGCTCATGATGAGCAATCTTTTAGACGAATTGTGTCCCCCCCCCCCATGAATTGTCACTGCGACAAATTATGCTCTCAACGAGTTGTCCCAAGACCAAACGTGTTTGACAAATTAATGCATAACCTGTAATAGTAATTGATTCGACAAATATATTATGTATTATAAATCACTTGACTACTTACCTTATCAGTCATAATTTCTTTTATCTTAGTTTCTAATTCCACTTTCTTCATTCCATTCATTTTTCCAGCTTTATTTAAAATAACTTTAGCCTCCTCATACTTTCCCTTTGCAATCAACCATCTCGGAGATTCAGGAAAGAACCTTAAATATTAAATTTGAAACAAAAGTCCAAATTTTCATTCATTCCATTTTATTCCTAGAAATATTTCTAAATGTCTTAACTTAAACTTTCTAATCATATCGCGAAACTTTAAACTAGTTGAAGTTGAACTAAAAATGTTAGAAAGAAACAATAATATAAATGAGCTGCTATCTTTTGAGTTTTTATTGCACATTTCGACTCTTTGTTTCAACATCAAATTATCTCTTTATGAGATTTTGTTTTCTCCCCATATTATTCTAAATATCAGGGCTATGAATTTGGAGACAACGAGTCAAACTTGAAGAAAATTTGGCAGTTGTCGGAGTTGTAAATTTGCTTGGCTCCGGCTAGTTGAAAGTTAGGATCTGTAGGTTATTAATATAGAAAAATAAAGTTTTGGATCATATAAATAAAAATTCTATTCGAATAAATATTATCACAATTATTAAACTTATCATAAGCTTAAATAATCACATATGAGCCTATGTTTAGCTGAACTATTAAAAAAAAAACAAAGAAAATAATTGATAATAAATTATCGTTTATTTTATAAATTCCAAATTTATTTAACTAAAATAATAAGATATGGGAATGAATTTAATAAACTATTTGTAATAGTTTCTTAGTTTATAAATACCCACTTAACTATTTTGTCAAAAGATGTGTGTGCGACCTGGAATTTGGTGAAAATTCTAATTGAGAATAAATCGGGGTGAGAGTCGGCACACTCAGGAAATTCTCGGAGTGGAATATTTCCTCTATCGACTCCACAACTCTGGTAAATACTGAAACAGATCGGTAAAAAATGGTCTATAAAGGAATAAGGCGATTCTTGAATATTGTTACAATAGTGTGAACCTTAGGTTTTTGGCTTGAAAATTGAACGGAAATCAATCGAGACTCGAATGCACCCTCGATTTCCTTGCCACTAACTCCACAGACGTTTAACTTTATATAGGTTTAAACATTCTTACATACCAGTAAGTACCCAATAGAAAAGCGGTCGGAATTGTTATGAATATCTGAATCCAGAACCAGTCTCGAAGCAGCCAGGCAATCAAAGGAAGACTCACAAATCCAATACACCAGCCAAAGTTTATGCTTAGACCATACAATGGTCTATAAGCAGGAGAAACAACTTCCATTACTGTAATAAAAAATTATACAATTAATTAATAAAAATATTCCTCTACGTGACTACTGTTTGTCTAAGATAGGTACTCTGACCGACACTAAGTCTGCGGCAGTCTGGTGCTATGGAAACAAGAAGAGGTCATTTTAGGGAGGGTAGCTTCGAGGAAGATATCTCCTTTTCTCTTGCCGAAACCAGTCCTAAAGGCCCGTTTAGACGATCCAATTTCTTGGACAGAGATTGATTGATATTGATGGAAACTTGTTTTGCTTTGAGCTTGGATCGTGTAAACAATCATCCAAGAACTTGGTCCAACTTCTTGGACGATAGTAGAGCATGTTCTACTTTCCATCCAAGTTTTTTCTCCCTTAACCAATCAGCGTCTTAGGTTTTGTGACGTCAACAAGCAGGCAGCAAATTATGTCATTTTGTTGTCTGTTTTCATATATTTTAGTCCAAATAAATTTATCTGTTGCGGTTTATTTGTGTTATTATGATTTTATTTGAATTTATTTAGTAATTTTAAACTTATGCAAGTATTATTTTATAATTTTGAATATGAGCAATGCGCACGCGCAAGTTTTTCTTTCGACGAATCAGTGACATTCAAGAACTTGGATAGTGTCAACGAATCATCCAATTTCTCTGACAGAGAAATCCCTCCAATTTCTCGGATACAAGAAATTGGACCGTGTAAACAGGCCTTAAAGAGGGACCCCGCACCCCTACTTGAAATAATCATACCTCGTTACCATAGTCACCGCCACAGCTCCGGACGAATGTCTGGCAGAGTACCTATCTTAGACAAACAGTATTAAAGTTTCAAGTCGGAAAATTATCAAAACAACAAAATTGAGGGTTGAATATTTTGGGCTATATATCAAAATGTCAAAAGGAATTTTTTTCAAAAAGTACTAAATTTAAACAGTGTCTTTTAATCCTTTAAAGCAGAATTTTTATTAAACATATTTTTCATACTTTTCCCATTATTTTGTATTTATGGTAATGGTCATTTTAATAATTTATGGTTATAAAATACAGCATGGTGATAACGGTGACTTTTGTGAGTTAAAAGTAACATATCTTCCAAACAATTTTTATAATTCGCACTTATTTGTAGTTATTTATTTTTAAGAAAAACAGTTATTTATCCTTGAAATTTTTTAATAGCGAAATCAATTCTTGATAAATTTTTGAATTATAAAAAAAAAAAAATGTTTTTTTAGACTTTTTTTTTTTTTTTTTGCATTTTATATTTTAAAAGTAAGTTAAAAGTAATATATCTTCCAATGTAATATCTTACTATATATAAAAATCTTATGATGGTGTCGCAATTTCGTGAGTTTTTATTGGCCGCGAAATCACGTGATAGGATCCAGTTTTTCCTCATTCATTTAAATATTGTTTTGGTTGTCATCAGCATAAAATTAATAATAGTCGTAAAGGTATTCGCGATCGCAACACTCGATACGCCATCTAGCGGGAGACTGTAAATATCGTGCATTAGTTCCCACATAACCATTGGCAATGACGGACGCCATTTTCTTAGCATAAAAAAAGAAGCAAAATTTCCCTAAAGAAAAGGTAAAACTTCTTGAAAAAACTAATCAGAACATGCCAAACATTGAAGCAGAACCGCCAAGCATTTGAAGAACAACTTCTCAATATTTTTTACCTTTTTATTACCAACAACATAACATGATTTCATGATCACTTGCTGTTACAGATGTGTGTATTGCGGTAAAATAATTTTTCTGTCTTCAATTCATTACAAGTTAAAAGGAAATCAACATTGCTTTCGTCATTCCAATGAATAAATGTGATCCAATGAATTCCATACAGAACTGTAATAGTTATAGAATATTCTTCTTCTTCATAGAATAGTATATATTTCTGTATCTACATAATTCAGAAAACAACAATAAAGAATAATCCGAATTACTTGAAAAAGTATCTTTTGTGCTGATTATAAATAAATTTTTTATCGTTTTCTTGGTAAGTGTTTTTTAGTTTTGAAAGAATTTCAACTAGAATACAGCTATTCTGTTTTTAAGTTACATATTAAAATTCATATCGAGATCTTACAATTATAAAATTTTGATGTGTGGTATGTTACCTAAAAGTAATGAAGGGATAAACTATGTATATATTATTTGAGAATAAAGTTTTCAAACAAAGAACATATCATTTTGGAATTCTCCGGACTTATAAATCAGGTAAGTGTTATGATTTTTATAATAAAAAATTTGCTTGTAAATAATTTTTTTTCTTACTTGATGATCGTTCTCTACAAAATGTTTTTTTACGTCTGATTAAATACTATAAGAATTTAAAAAAAGAAACAAAACGAAAGTTTTTATTGAAAAATGAGGAAATTTTAAAATCGTTTTTATCCTAAGAATTTTTTATTTTACGTTTTTTAGTTTATAATTTTTTGATAAAATTGTTGTCAAAATACTTTTTTTGAAAAATTAAATGGTATTAAATTATGTGTTTATGTATACTTCTTGCATATTCTAATATTTGAAGTAATATGATTCAGAAAAGTATGGAAGAAAAATTCGGTACTTACGTATTAACCACAGCTACAGATTTGGCAGATTTTTAAGTGCCGCCAATCTACACTTAAAATTTTTGGAAAAAATCTTAAAATGAAACGCTTTGTTTAAAATCAAAGTAGTCAATCGGATTTAGGTGGAAAATGGGCCGATATAGAGTTTAGCATAGATTCAAAACAAACTTTTCTCTCACCTGATTCTATATAGCCATTATGAACTCTAATAAATAAGATTCAAAATGAAATAACATTTCCAAAACGGACTTTTACTAAGATAAAGTTTCATGTTATGGACATTGGTACATTTTCGTTATATTTCACTCTATAAAATATTTCGCTCTTAAAAAAATAAAATTGCATCTTGTTTTGTTTTTGGCAAGTCCCAAAGACGCATTTTCGTAACACTAAAAATGGCGACAAAAAAAGAATAGTTCTTTTTTTGTTTCGTAAGCATTCTTTATTTTACGTTAAAATTTAAATGGGCCTTTCATGTTATACCATTAAATTTAGTAAAACTATTTCTCAGGCATTAGGTTTGAACTTTTATAAGAATATACCTATTTTTTTCTCTTTATTTACAAATATTTTTCCGATGTGTTCTGGATGTTCCTTCTCTAAAAAAAAAGGAGATACCATTTTGTTTTCGTTTGCATAAGAAAGAAAACAAGCATTTTTCTTTTTTAAATTTATTCAGCCACAATAAAGATGGAACGTTACAATGCTACATTAAAGACGTCTCCAGTGTAACTGAATGACTGTTCATATGGAAATCGCAGGGATTCGGCACATACAACAACGCCCCCTATAGTTCGTTGCGATCGCGAATTGTTTTTCTTTAAATATTTTTGTATCCCTAATTTAAACTTATTTTCCAGTACTGTTATTATTAGCGAGAATATTAAATTATGGTTGTGAACTCATCAAATTTGTTTGAACAATATAATGTTATAAGAATATAAATGTTATTTTAAAAAATGATTACTTCGAAAAATCACTTCCGTTCATCAAGAGATCCAAATGTTTATAATACCAATAAATAGTAATATTTGGACTTGGGAAGTAGAGGCACAAGAGTAAGCAAACAGAATTCCTTTTAGTACATATATGTTAAGTGAATAATTTTAACTTATGTAGAAAAACTGTTTTCTGCCAAGAAAAGACAATTATTGCGAACCAATCATCGGGGTTGGTGAGCGGTAGCGAACAGGGGGTTTAGCCCCCTAGTATCTTTATATTTTAAAAGTAAATTAAAAGTAATATATCTTCCAAACAATTTTTGTAATTCGCACTTATTTGTAGTTATTTATATCTAAGAAAAACAGTTATTTATCCTTGAAATTTTTTAATATGGAAATCAATTATTGATAAATTTTTGAATTCGAATGGAAAAAAATGTTTTTTTAGACTTTTTTTTTTGCATTTTATATATTAAAAGTAAGTTAAAAGTAATATATCTTCCAATCTAATATATTTTTATATTTTAAAAGTAAGTTAAATGCAATATATCTTCCAAACAATTTTTGTAATTCGCACTTATTTGTAGTTATTTATATCTAAGAAAAACAGTTATTTATCCTTGAAATTTTTTAATATCAAAATCAATTGATAAATTTTTGAATTCGAATGGAAAAAAATATTTTTTTAGACTTTTTTTTTTTTTTTTTTTGCATTTTATATTTTAATACAAATATAATTTCGATTATCTAACAGATTTTTTTTCAGTAACTATTAGATTGTTTTTTTTCATAAAAAAGAATATAGAAATATATTTTTACTTATAATTAAGGCGTGGGAAAAATATAGAGAAAGGACACCGGTGTCCCATCTGCGTCAAAGGGTTGAAAAATGTACTACAAAATTAATTCCCAAAAACCTATACTCAATGAATTTTACTTTGGAAAAAATAATATTTAGTTGTTTTGAAAAATGTATCGGTCATGGCAACCTTGTTACCAAAATTAAAAGGTAAACCTGAGAAAAGAAGGAACAGGAATAATATAAATGAATGCCTCATAATTTAATTTGTGTACACTGAAGTTTTTTTTTTTTTTTTTTTTCTTAATAAAAAAAACTATTTAGATTTTTATTTTTCACATTCTTGGAAATCTAAGCTTAGCTACTTTTCAAATTTTTAAAATAATTTTAATTTTTTGTGGTTTTATTATGTATTTTTTGATGCTCATTTGTGAAGATTGATTATTTTAAAATTAATAATTTTACAACGTAACATTTAAAACTGAACTGAAAAATTGTGCTTACGTAACACGAAAACTGTGTTAAAAACTCCAGAAGTTCCAACTGCAATTAATAATCGTAATGCAGCAAACATCAGGAATGATGTAGAAAATGCACATATCACAGAAGAGAAAAGTGCGACGACACCACATCCAACAATCACTGGCTTTCTGCCATATCTGTCAAAAAGAACACATTTTAAGTTAATATTTAAACTCATACGACAATTATGCATATTAGACATACTACTTACGTGTAAATTAGATTATAATTATTGGTACAGTGCTAAAAAAAACGACCCAGCCTGAATAACTTTTGATCTAATGATTGGATCTTCACGTTCTAGGACTCAATCTTAATGGCTCGAGGGGATGGCCTCAAATATGCTAATTAATAAGTGCAGACGTTACGAAATCAGAAACAAAAACGTTTTTCTTTTCTTTTTTTTTATTATAGATAACTTTTCTTCAGAGGAGTCGGATTTCTGGTTCGCAAAATATAAGGGGTATCCGCAATCTGGGAAATATGGTCCCCATATTTCGGACAGGAGAATGCTCCAAAGTTTGGACCCCACAATGTTAATTTTACCCTTTTTATGTATCGTGAGAACTTTTTAAGCGAATTTTAAAGAACTTTTAAAGTTAGAACTTTTTGCATACAGTTATAAAATTCGTTTATCCGAAGACAATTCCATGCAAAAAATTACTTTTATTAAATGTTTATTATTTTATTTAATAATGGTCGAAAAAATTTTGAATTTTGAGGAATAGAATTTTTTGTATCATTTTAAAGAACATAATTTAATATGGCAAAATTCAAAAATTTGAACAAAATCGGTTGAATAGTTCCTGGGAAAAAAAAATCGAATTTTACGTAACTGACTTTTTTGAAATTTAATTTCTCAGGAACTATTTAACCGATTTTGCTCAAAATTTTGTATTTTATCGTGTAAAATTAAATTATTTTAAATGATGCAAAAAATTTATACCTTGTGATTCAAAATATTTTCAACTTTTAAAAATAATAAATATTTACTAAAATTTATGTTTTGTATGGAATTATCTTTGAATAAACGAATTTTATAATTAAGTGTAAGAAATTTTCGTTTCGTTTTATAAGGTTCTCGAGATATGGCGAAATACGCAAAAAGTAAAATTAACATTAAGTGATCCAAACTCCTGACCGAACTATTGGGACCATGTTTCCCATATTGAGGCTACCTCCTATATTTTGGGTGTCAGAAATCCGAATCCGTCGAAAAAATGTGTATGTTCATTCAAAAAAAGTTTTTGCATCTGATTTTGTAGCTTAAAATATCGTCTACACTTATTAATTATTATATTTGACTAACATATTACTAGGCATATTTGAGGTCACCCCCTCGTGCCATTAAGATGGAGTCCTAGCGTTTGGTGGTTGATACTGTTGTATTTATTATTTATGATTAGCATCGCTATTGTATAGAAACTTAGGGTACAACATAAGGGAAAGAAGAGCTAAGATTGATCTAAAATACTAAGTAAAAAAAAAATGTTTCTAAAAAAAGAAAAGATTAATATTACATATTACAATTAATGGTCAGCATTCTTACAGTTATTATGTTTATGATTTGATAAAAAAGTTTCTTTGTTAGAATGTTCAACAAATTAGTAAAAGGTTTCTGTACACATTGCAATTATTAAAAAAATCAAGACAAATATAATTTAAACATTATATAAATTACTAATAGGCACTAGAAGGTTAAATTTAAGGGGGGAAAGGAAATATTGGATCGAATAAAAATACATATCTGAATTCGACGATGTTCCTCCAAGGGAGAGAAAATGCTACCCTGTGGCATGTTGTCTTCTTCTATAACCTGCGGCAAGCGAAAAACTATGTGAATTGATCAAGGTGTGGCTTTCCAGTCTTTCAAAAGGAAACTATTCCAGCTAACCGATCTCAGCTTGAAATGGGTTGTAAAAATTAAAGTGCCATAAAATTGGGGTTTGATTAAAGCGCCTTGAAATTGAGGTTTAATTAAAATGCCTACTAATGAAAATGAATAAAATACACTCATGAATATAATAATTATTAAGCTAACCATACTACAACTTTATTATCAACAGTTAACTGTATTACTTAATACTTAACAGTACCGCTCGGACAAGGAGGCCCCTATTTTAGATATGGTGTTTTCAAAAGAATTACGGGATCCATCTTTCAAAGGCTATGATACAAACGTAATGTCCCAAACTAAAGGCTATGATACAAACGTAATGTTCCCGTTTGAACCCAGTCAGATGATGTTGGTCAGCTCCCCAAAAGGCTATGATACAAACGTAAAGTTCCCGTTTAAACCCAGTCAGATGATTATGGTCAGCTCCCCCGCGTTGCAACCCTATGATTTAATAATTATTTAAACTTTAAAATTCTACTAGGAACGTTGAAGTGCGATCAGTTTCAGTTAGACTTGTCGATTCTAGAAACAAAGTAATACTGATACAATTTGGGATTTTTTTTCTTCTTAATTTTAAAATTTTTACGTTTGAGAATGTGAAGTGTTTTGTTAGTTTATTTTACTTTTATTTATTGTGTTGTGATTGATTTATTCTACTATAATTAATTTATTTTATTTTATAATTATTCACTTATTTGGACAGTGTGGAATTGCCACCTCTAAATTTTAACTGATTTTTTCGTCTTTCAGAGCCCAATTTTTTTTTGTTTTATTGTTAAAATAATATTCTGTTGCCAAACTTGAATTTTTAAATTTCACTTATTTTAAATCACTCTAATTATTGGGGAACTTTTTTTTTTTTTTTTTTTTGTTAAAGAAATTTTTTTTTGTTCTAATAGAGCAACTTTTCTTATTAAACGCAGAATAATATAAAAATTTTACTCTTAGTTAAGAGGTTCAGTACCCCTTAAATTAAACATTTAAAAAAATTATTTTAAGATTTTAGTTGACATTTCTACACTGTCCGGGCAAAAGTATCCGTACATGTACCTAAAGCATCATGGTATTACATGATTTGGCCTGGGTACAGAGTCCATTAGTTCCTGTGGTCAGCTCTGAAACTTATAAAGCAACTCTGGACCATACTGTCTTATCAAAACTACGGTAATATTTCGGGGAAAGCCCATTACTCTTCGAGCAAATTAACTGCTCTATTCGGACATCGAGACTTGTGCAGAATTGGCATGGCCTGGGTCAATTCTGAAACGTATAAAGCAACTCTGTACCAGACTGTCTTATCAAAACTACGGCAATATTTCGGAGAAAGCCCATTACTCTTCCAGCAAATTAACTGCTCTATTCGGACATCGAGACTTGTGCAGAAAGCGTTTGACAAAATCGATGTTAAAAATTGATCTAGCCTTCTCAGAGTACTAATCTAAATACTACAGGACACCTTTAAGGACGAATTAAAATACAGATTATTTAGCTAGTAAAATCTACCATCCTCACTTCAGGACAGCAGTGATGGACGCCTGGAAGTAAATTTTTACGGTCACCTATCAAAAACTGGTGGAAAGTCCACCCCCAGCTTAGACGTATGCCACCTGTCATTGGCACAAAAGAGGATCCTGATATATGCCTCAGTACTAGTGATGGGCAATAACAGGTATTTTCAAATAACAGGTTCCAGCTGTTACAATACAAAATAATACCTGTTCCAAATACCTGTTCCAAAATAACAGGTCTTAGAAAAAAATATTCAACTTTTTTATACGTGAAAGATAGTTTAAAATGGCAAGTATTTTTGTAACAGATACATATTTTTCTATTAATTTGACAATATTATTAGGAAAAGTATTTTTTTTCTATGGGTAAGAAAATATAGCGAAGGTTTTTTCTAATTAATTTTTAAACAATATGAAAGCAATTATATATTAATTTCTCTTTTATTCTCCATTGTTTAAGTTCAAAAAAAAACTATGTTACATCCTTTTTTATGTATATATAGTTTTTTCTTTTTATGATTATACTTTAGAAGAGCAGGCAGTTCAAAAGATATCATTCAGAATTAATTTCTTACATTCGAAAACATTTCAAAAACATTTTTGTTAGTGTAATCAAATATAATGAATAATAATAGAAACAATAGTTTTCTTTACGAAATATAGCCCTTTTCCAATGCATTGTAAGGAGAAATAAGTGACAGCGAAAAAATTATTTTGCAAAATTTGCATCTTTTTTAACAATCATTAAATAATTTAGAAAGCTTAGAGAACTAAAAAAAGTTATTGCAATGTTCAAAAGTTATTGCAAGAGTTATTGTTTCTAAATAAAAAAGAACTTAGGAGTTCCCTATTACATTCTTTTGACGATATAACTAGAATATTTTCATTTCCACAAGAGGAAAAAAATGGAATAAAATTGTCCAAATGGAATAAAATACTTCACAAATATTGAGACAAATTTGAAATTAAAAAAATTTAATATCTGAATTTAAAACGCAACATTGCATAACATTATTGTTAAATCATAACAATTTAAAAGTCAGACATTACATTCTCTATATGAGAAAATTTAACCAACATTTTTTTTTTTTTTTTAGATTTTACAAAAGAAAAAATAATTAGAACTTAAAATACAGATATAGACAAGTTAGAAATTTTAAAAAAATTAATCACTGAATTTAAACACAACATTGCGTATCATAATTTTTAAATCAAAACAATTTAGAGATTAGACATTACATTTTCTATATGAGAAAATATAGCCAACATTTTTTTTCATTTTACAAAACGAAAAAATTAATAGAACTTAAAATATAGATTTAGACAAATCAGAAATTCAAAAAATTTAAATTCTGAATTTAAAACACAACATTGCATAACATTATTGTTAAATCAAAATATATAGAGGTTTTAGTTGTGTAACAAAATTTGTAAGTTTAAATATATAAATAAAGCTGATTAATTTTAAATCATTTGTGAAATCGAATATCTAGTAAACAAAGTTGTGTTTAAATTACTCTTTTTTTTAACTCCTACAATTTTGGCAGGGGCCCCTATTTGCTGCCGCTCACCAGCCCCCATGATTACTTCGCAACCATCGTCGTTTTTTTTTGCGAAACAGATCGTTTTTCTAGATCTGAAGGTACTCGCTTAATTTAAATATATTCTCTCCTTCGTTTAACCCCCTAACTACAATTCCCCAAAGATTTGTTTTGTGATTATTATTACGATCCCTTAGTTAACTAATCACTTCATTCTAATGCCACTTTCGTAAAATTATTTATATTTTCAGACATAATAAATTTAGTGAATTTTACTGAAGGTGATTTATAATTTCATTTACTTAAATACCTAAAAGTAGTCTGTGCATGCATTGCAACCTAGTTGAATGCAACTTTTTAAATAATTCGAATAACATCATTTTATAGTTTTGAACTAAAAAAAAAATACATGTTTACCAAAATGTAATTGATTCAGTTTTACCAATTTGCACGAGCTAAAACATTTAACAAATTAAATACAACTAGAGCATAATCCGATATTATTTTAAGCATTTCTAAAAAAAAATTAACTATTCAAAATAAACACCAGTATACGAATATTGCATAAGTTTTAAAGAAACAAGCCTTTTTATAACAATTCTAAACTTTTCTTGGATTATTTGATTAATATTTTCCTTTTAAAACAATTAGCACATTAATTTAAAAATATTACATACTATGTAGCCTCTAATGATAATTTTTATGTCAAGTAAAATTCAAACTATTAAGGGACGAAAATTCACCCAATTAACTGTAATAGATTTTTTTCCCTTTCCTACTGAATATTATCATTTAAAAATATATTATTTATTTTCTTCAAAAATTCAAAATGAATAAATCTTTTAAGCAACAAAATAATAGACAATGCCAGTGAGACATCTATTTGTATAAGAGTGGACGAAATTCAGCGAAATAATAAATCACTCTTCACGTAGAACATTGATTGAATTACCACAACAAATAACTACTGATGAGAGTCAATTCGCAACCTCGAAGGTCACGGTCGACCTCGAAAACGAAAGCCGAAAAAGGAACCCACAGCGAAAGCTAGGGAGGTGGGGGGCCAATGGCGTAAAGAGGTGTCTGGATTCTCCAAGTAAAACTCCTTGGTTAGATGTCCCCCAAAACACGATTGTAATTAATGCAGAAAACACAGTAGGCAGCAAAAAGAACCAATAAAAAAAATGGGGAGCACTTTCAAGTAAATGCAGGCCACAGTTACTCTATTGTAAACAATTCACTATTTCTGAATTTTTTATTAAATGTATAAAATTTAAAAATTTAATTGCCTAAAACTTCATTACTTAACTTCCTAAAATAGGTTTCTAATAAAAATAATAGCGATGTAATTAGTTTTAGAGTCCTTAATCGCTAACTTTAGGCTTCCTTTGGCTAAAGGTTAGGAATTATTTCTCATTGTTTTTCCTTTCATTAGTTTCATTTACGTTTCTATTTCAGTAGATAAAATAAATAATAGTTATTTTATCATTCACAAAATATCATTTGATAGATTAACACGGAAAAAAAATATTTACATATTATTCTACTACTCTTCATCCTCTCTCTGTACTATTGTACTACCCTTTATGCTTCGTCATCTGCATAAACATCGAAAGTTACAACTCTAAAACTTAAAATTTTTATATCTTAATAATTAATAACTAGATTTTTTTGGAATTTCAGAAATTATATAAAAATATTGTACTATGTAGTTTAAATGATTTCGTATTTATATATACATAAGTTCACCATATTAAAGTATACGGAGTGCAAAAGGATTAAAGATAGGGAGAAAAATATAGTGTTTGATAATATAGCTTGCATATAAAGAAAATATAGTGTTTAAATATAGCTTGAATAGAATATACTAAACATACTAAGATATCTAGAACATACTAAATATAGTTTTAATAATTTTAACAACCCCTTTTTATATTGAAATAAAAAGTAAAAATATTTATTGCTTGAAAACAAAAAAAATGCGAAAGAGAGAGTGTAAGACTTAGGAGAGAAGAAATTAAACAATAAGACTCATATTTTCAAGGAAAATTTCGTGAATTTTTTTTTTCTATTTAACTTGTAGGAAACATGGAAATAGGAAATATGGAAAATGCAATTATAAACAACCTGCCCCCTCCCCCCCATATGCCCGAAAACCCAAAGGGCATGGAAGACAGGTCACCGTGCCCGGCATTGTTGCAAATTAGCTTAAACTGCAAAATAGTAGGAAAGGCTGTGACAAAATACCATCTGTTCCAAAATACTAGCTGTGAAAAAATATCGCCTGTTCCAAAATACTAGCTGTGACAAAAATATCGCCTGTTCCAAAATACTAGGCTGTGACAAAATATCACCTGTTCCAAAATACTAGCTGTGACAAAAATATCGCCTGTTCCAAAATACTAGCTGTGACAAAAATATCGCCTGTTCCAAAATACTAGCTGTGACAAAAATATCGCCTGTTCCAAAATACTAGCCTGTGACAAAATATCACCTGTTCCAAAAATACTAGCTGTGAAAAAATATCGCCTGTTCCAAAATACTAGCCTGTGATAAAAATAACAGGCTGTTCCGATATAGCATGTTTAAAATATTAGGTGGTAGTTTTATTAATATATTAATAATAGGTTGTTAAGACACAGAATAGAACCACAAGGGGGGGGGGGCTAGCAGTTGACTATCAATAATTTTCAATGTTTTATTTTTTTTTTTTTATTTAAACCTTAGAAAGGCTATTTTTTATTAAGAAATTTAAGACACCCTAAATGTGTTTTAACAATATAATTGCAGAATAATCATTTTCTTAGGAGTGAAAAAAAAAAAAAAAGGCATTTAATGATTTACTTCGGACGCAAAATAATTTTAACGAAACGAAATTTAAGTACTATTATTAATTTATGATTGGAATTAATATTTAAGTTTATAGAACGACATCTAGTTTTATTAGAACTAAATTTTATGACTTCTATTACAGCTCTTTTATTTTTTAGACTATGAAAACACAGAAATTGAGATTTACCATGATTTCACATATACGTTACAAAACTTATCGTATGCTACTCACGTCCCGCAGTGGACTGATCGTTCAATTCTGCTACACGGTTCCCATCAGATCACCGAAGTCAAGCATCACTGGCTGCCGTCAGTGTGCGGGGTGGGTGACCACTTGGATCAGTCTGCGTAGAGACCGAGGGTGTGCGGTACGGGGCCTCGTTAAACTGTTTTACCGTAAAGTGCTCCAATTCGCGCGCAGGTCGTCGGGCTACCGAAGCGGGGAGGACATCCCCTCTGCAGAGGATCAAAATTGTGATGGCATGTCTTCAGATCATCCTCAGGGATACTTCCCAAACCGTCGCCAATAGCCCATTGTGCAGCTTTTGTGCGACATAAATGAACTACAACGTATGCTACTCACGCGAGAAGTTTTTAATTCTTGCTGATACAAGTAAACAGTTTTTAAAAGTCTATAAATTGCTTTTAAATTTAGAAATATCATGTTTACACTTACAGGGAGGGGGGAAAAAGACTGTTGAAAAAATTTTGTTCTATTGATTGGATTTTCACGTTTTAAGTGTACGTATAATAAAATACATTCTTTGACTAAACCGATCGTTTGTTCGATGAATTTGGGTTATTTGTTTTTCCTTTTAATTCTATTTGGGCTTGTTAATTTTACTTTTTACGTATTCCATGCAAAAAAAAAAAAAAAAAAAAAAAAAAAAAAAAATTAAACGAATTAAAATTTTTTTATTCATTATTATAAAATTTGTTTAACTAAGGGAAATACAATGTAATCTCTTTGAAATTATTTCTTTATTTATACTAATTTGTTTAATAATGGTTGAAACAATTTTGAATACCAATGCACATTAACTCATGTATCATTTTAAACTAATTAATTTTAAATGACACAATGCAAAATTCGAATGAAGTCAAGTCTTTTTGAAATTTTTTAACTTAGAAACGATTTGATCAATAATGTTCAAATTTCGCATTTTAAAATTACACAGTTAAAATGATCTAAAATTTACATAGCTTAAATTTTAGTTTTCTTCTAATTATAAATAACAAACAATAATAAATAATTATTTAAAATTAATTTTTACATTCAATTTTCTTTGGATAAATAAATTTTATAATTGTGTGATCAATATTTCCAACTAGCTTTAAAATTTCTTGAGATATGGCGATAAACTGAAAAAAAAAGTGAATAATAATACTAATTGTACTTAAACTTAGGATTTAAACGACCGCTTTTTTGCTTAAATTGTCGGGACCATACTTTACAGACAGCGACTCACCCTCCAAATCAAAATTTGTTGAATAAAAGATTTTGTTTTTCAAGTAAAACAGTTTTTGTGTCTGGTTCGATTCTGTATAATTTTTAATGCTAGCTAATTAGCATATTTAGGGTTAACCTTAATATATATATATATATATATATATATATATATATATATATATATATATATATATTACAGATAGCAGCATAAAATATCTAATAATAAATAAAAATCTTCCCCAGCAAAGGTTGTGCTTCTCCCCTTTCAAAAAAAGGTGAGTTCAAAGTTTTCAAGACACGAGAAGGGGTGGGGGGGGGAATTCATAGAGTGGCTCACGTTTCATAGGCGGTATTTGTTAATTTTTTCCCAAACCTATACAAAACTGCCTAGGCATGATTTTTGAATGCAGTTCTAGTGACACCACGCAATATGAAAAGAAAAAAAAAAAAAAAAAAAAACTATATATAGAAATATTAACTATTGAACTAGAGAAAATAAGCTATATATAAACATTTTTAGAATAATTCATTTGATTTTAGCAAAGTTACTCGTTAAATTATTAGATTTAAAACAGCTCTAAAAAAATTATAATACTAGAAATGCAAAACTTAAGTTTTGTATTTCTAGTATTATAATTTTTATAGACCCTCGCAATGTCTGGCTACGGCCCTGTAATAATAAATAAAACGTGATTTTTTTTTTATTATTATAAACTGTACAAAGATTTCCAAAAAAAAAAAAAAAAAAAAAACAGTTTAACATTTTAAAAAAAGTAGAAAAATAAATTTTTGCCAAGATAATTGAATTAAAATTTTTGCCTAGTATTTTGGAACAGGCCTTTGGAAGTAACCTGTTATTTTTATAACAGGTATGATTAAATAACAGGTTCCAAATACCTGTTCCAGAAAATATTGGACATCTCTACTCAGTACTCTCTGAGCCCGTATCACTGGCTGTCCGAATATGTTTGGTCAGAAAGAGCAGAACAAATTTTTCATCTTTTTAGTACTTTATTATTTTCGCTAGAATCCGTATAAAAATGCATTAAATTATTTCCTTTGAGTGTTTGCTTTTTGTTTATGGTGTGAGTATCAACGACTTAAATAATCATACTTATCTGCTAAGCCACCAGTTATTGTAACAGAACACAGATAGCCTATCATGAAGATTGATTTCGACAAGGAAACCAGCCACGCTTGGTCACAAACTAAATCCCACTAAAAGAAAAAAAGATTTATAAGAAAAAATATAAGATTTCGGACAATCCAAATGCATTGAATAATTGTTATAAAAATGCATAGACAATATGCGTTTGTAACTTTGTGTTGGTAACGATGGTCTTAAAAAATGGCGCTCTGATAACTGTTTTAAATGAAGTGTTCAGATAAGCTTTTTAGTGACTGAAAAAATTGAGCTGATCCAATTTAGCCTTGATTGAAACGATTGGAGGCAATTTCCTCAACTCTAATTTACAAAAGAACCAATTGTCTAATAGTGAAGTTTGTAGTGCACATTGAGATGCATTAAAACTACAGTAAAACCTGTTTTTGTGCGGTCCTTTTTTATGCGATTTTGTTTTTGTGCGATTGGTTTTTTGGGATTTTTTTAGTGCGATTTATTTTTATGCGGTATATGAATCTTAGCGGCGTTAGTACCAGTTTAATGTTTCCTATCAATGTAATATACATGTTGTGGACGAACTCTGATTACGTGGTCTCCTTGACAACGATGTATCTGGACTTCGCGATGCTCTGTTAATTTATTTTAAACAATCTCTTGACAAGGCAGAGTCAGTTACGTACATACGAGGGTCACTCTGAAATTTTTGAGATACAACTAGGTTTTTAAAGTTACACTTGCAAAATTTTAGGTGTGTTCAAAGTAGTCTCCTCCAGCATCAATGCGCTTTTTTAGTCGAATTTTCCAAAGATTAAATGCCTCAAGCCATTTATTTCTTGGAATAGATGAGAAAAAATGCATTTATAGCTACACCAATCTCTTCTTTTGAATAAAAACGACGTCCACGTAAGTTCTTTTTTAGATAAAAGAATTTGTTAGATTAATTGACCAGTCGACCGTCGTCACAAAAACTGATCACTGACTTTATGGTACCAAAATACAAATCAATTGAAATCCTATCTTGAAGCGACGAAAGCGATTTTCAACCAATTCATCACAAGAAGATGCACGTTTTGGATTACGACGAGTAGTAGCAAACTATTAAAAGTATAATTTGAAAACTTCACCATGTTTATCAATGAAGAATTAAATATTTTTACTATTTCTTTAGGTCTAATTTAATTATTTAATTTAATTGAAAGCATTCTCTCATCTATTTCATAAATCATTGATGTATTTTCTTAGTCCGACTTTTTTATGCGGTCCTTATCCACCGTATAAAAAATTCTTTAGGTAGTATATCGTACAAAGTTGTTTATTATATGTAAGAATTTATAAAATTTTCGAATATTTTTTTTGTACGATTTCTTTTATGCGGTCCCTATCCACCGCACAAAAAACAGGTTTTACTGTATATTGTTTCGTAAAACTAATAATTAATTAATTTATAAAAAAAAATTGTTTGAAAATATTGTTACATATGAGAAATTTCCGTCCTTTCCTCATAGACAAAAACCCTCTGTGGAGAGTGGTTTGATTTCGACCATGTCAACCTTCATCGATGAAAAGGTACCCCAACATAGAGTCGAGTTAACATGTCTTATATACTAGTGAATTGTAGTTGTAATTTTGTAGTGGTAGATACCCTACCCTACACCCTCCTTTGTTAAAGTTATTAAATATCCTTTACATAGTTTTTCATTAATTATCGAAGGTGTTTCGTATTCACCGTCATTTAAAATCTCTTTTAAGGATTTAGTAATTTTCATGAACACGTTGCCAATCTTCATGATTCTAAAGTGTAACCTTAAATGAACTAATATTGCATCTTAAAAATAAAATAGAAAATTTGAGTAAAATCGGTCGAATAGTTATTGAGAAATAAAAATTAAAATGTTTGTTTATTTTTTAAATTTTCTCCTGTTCCTATATTCTTTGTTTAATTTTTTAATTTCCGATTTCTTAGAAATTTTGTATTTTGTCATTTAAGATTATGTAGTTTAAAATTTATGTGATTTACAATTCAAAACTATTTCGACCATTATTAAATGAAATGATAAAAAGTAATAAACAACTATAAAAAATAATATTTTACTTAAAACTATCATTGGCTAAATGAATTCCATAATTGTTTTACAAAAAAACTGTCGATTCGCTTAAGAAGTGGATAAAATAATTTGTTTGTTAGAGTTTAATAAAATATTATCAAACTTTAAGAATTGACCTGAAAATGTGCGAGTTTAATAGCACGGTCAAGTTCTAAATTTTTTTATTTTATTTTATTTTTTTACTCAGCTTTCAGCTATAAATTCGTAATACCGAACCGAATGAGTATGAGTACTAAATTTCATTTGGATTGAACTTTTATAAATTATACATAGACTAATAGAGATGATTACGAACAACTCCGTGGGACACAAAAGAGGCACAATTTTTAGTCTAAAGTAATAGTCTTTTTCTCATTACCTTATTAACAGGGAAAAAAATGCACTGTGAGTAACCCACCTTATTAACAATAGACGAAGAATAAACAGAGTGATCATATTCCCAAGATTCACATGAAACTTTTGAATGAGAAGTAATGTTTCCTCGCCCTGTTGTAAAGTTAACATAAGTAATTGTTGAGTTGAGAGTGTGTACAAATTTGTATCTGGAAGATAAGCATCACATTAATTTCCTGTTAATTCAAATAATTTTTACTTTATATTTTGAATAAACTAAGTTTAATTAAAGAAAAATATAAAAGGTAAAATAGAAATCATATTAATTTAACTGACACCCCTTCCAAAAATGACAAAGGAATGAATTGAATTCTTCTGGATTGTGTTAAAAAGAATGCTCCAAAAGAAACATTCTTTTTGATGAAAACACTAACTTAATACCCCCCCCCCCCATTCTTTAAAGAGATGCTTTCTTCTCCAGAAAAGGAATGGTCGTGGAAAAGCGAGGATGACACATATTAGAAGATTCGCCAGCTGACTATAATGTGGAAAAGGGCCATCAACAAGAGCCGATTTGAATCAGCAATGAGCAAGCTTTTTGTGATTGAAAAGATAAGGTACCTGCATCCCTCCCACTGATTCATGATTGCTCTGGTCAGTGTTTCAGGACATTTTCATTTTACACACTCTTAGCTCTCTAAACAGTCTACCCAACCTATGATGTTTTCACTCATTTTCAAGGATTCCTTTATTCTACCTAAACAAACACGCGAAGAGCTGAGTGGATGGAGGTTAAGTAATATTTTAAATGAATATGAATAAATTAGTTTCCCATGGTTTGCTGCACAATGGGTTATTGGTGACGGTCTGGGAAACATCGCTGAGGATGATTCGAAAGCATGCCATCACAATTTTGTTGAGGGACTCCCTCCTCTCCTCTGAAGCGAATGAAGTTTATTAATCAAATAAAGTCTTACTGCTTCAGTTTCTCGGGATTATTTATTTAATAGTAAGTCTTTAGTTTATTTTGTAGTTTTAATCACTCCGTATTTCAGTTTTGAAATTATTTTAAAAAAAATTCAATTTACGTAAAATTATTAAAGATCAACAAAAACACTGGGACATCAACAAGATTCTTACCTGGAACACTTTGTGTCTTCTTTAGGAAGAGCAGTTAATTTCCATTCATCTATTGTGATATTTACATCAAGTGGTCTAGAACACCAATGATCCACATTTGGAGCAATAAAGGTCATTGCCAAATTGTGATAAGTAAACGGTATGAAACAAATGAAGCTGGCAAGAAATATTAGCCTTTGCCATGGCCCATTGCCCAAAAATAAATCTAAGTTATTGCCTCTAGATTCACTTTTCGAAACATTTAAGTTTTCCATATTCGAAACCATGGTGAATTTCCTATTGATAAATCTAAAATGGATAAGTATGGAATAAAAATAGCATTTGGTTATAAAAATATTATAAATAAAGTAAAATACAGGGTGCTCCGTAATCTTAATATATATACGTCTGGAATCCTTGCCAAAACGGTATTCAAATTAACACTGGAAGCACCATTGCTGTCATTTTGATCGTTTTTTGCCATTTCATATGTTATTTTTAAAAATACAAGTGAGCTTCTAAGCTCAATTTTTTTTTACTTTTCCTAAATTGTTTCTAAGTATACTATATCAAAACTTCACGCTTTTCCATAATTAGTAAAATAACTAACTATGGAAAAGCAGCCAAAAGGGGTCATTTTGACCCTCATAAGAAAAACGTTCATTTTTGAAGTTTTATGTCTATTTTTCATTTTAGATTACTATGTGATAGATTGAGACATTGTAAAGATGAATTGTGGAACATAAATTAGGGTTCACCATGTAAAAAAAGATATCATGTGCAACAGTCTTTGTAAAATTCTATTTCATCTAAGATTGGATTATTGAATTAACTTAGTTTAATTCCTTTTGAATTATACTTTCGTTATTGTCTGAAAGAAACCATGTACATATTGATTATAAATAAATAACACTTATATTTGTTATAATACAGGACAAGAAAGTACTGTTGAAAAACATTTATTGTTATATAAATAATAATGAAAATTCATTGCATAACGTTCAAGCTACCTCACTGATTTCAACTGACATAAAAACCAAAAAAACAACTTTTTAGTGACTATTTTTATTTGGGCAAATTGAAAAACTGGAAATGAATTACAACCTGGAAAAGTATAGCTAAAATTAGGAAACGACACCTAAACTCACGTAGCAGGACTACTGTCTTTCGCCTCAATAAAACTTGCAGATGAATTTTTTCGTAGAAACCTATATTACAGGGATACTACGTTTGAATAATAGAATATTTCCTCCCAATTACAATGTCACTTCCTCGATATGACATCCATCTTTTGCGCTGCAAAGTTTAAACTATATACTTTACTATATAGGTGCAGAAAAAAAAGAATACCCTGAATTGTATTCTTGCAAATGTGCTTGCAGACGATAGCACAAAGTAGAAGCCATGCTGTCATTTAATACAATAAAACAAATATGACGTAAGCTTATCAGATTAAATGCTAAGGAATTCTACAAGATATGAAATTTGCAGTTTTTTTTGCATTTCTTTACAACGTTTGTGACATTTCTGTCCTCAATGTTTGATTTGTTTTTAAGGAATCATTTGTCAACCCCATTACTCATTACGAATTCATTCTTGCGTTTGTTTAAGAACTACAAATTATCACTTAAAATATCTGAAGAATGCCTTTTAATATAAGACACAGAATAAAAAGAATACTTGCTATGAGAAATGTTAGAAAACGATTTGATGTTTTGTTGTCACTTTCACGTTACGCGGATATACTCTACACGCTTATGCTAATTCCTAGCTAATGATGGAACTTAGCATTTTAAAACATGCTGTGTGCTTATGTGCATTATTTATATTCATGTCATTTCTTGATTTTCGTATTACTTGCGCTCTTGCGAAAGAATAATCTGTAAATATTACATTATATTTTAATACTGTCATTGCGTTAATAATAATAATAATAAAACGAAAAAAAAACATTTAATCTTTAAAAACTCTTATATTGTATTTTTAACAATATTCATCATTTAAAAGATCATTTATTTTGAAATAATATCAATTTCTTTTGAGAGTCAAATGGACCCCAAATGGCGGTTTTAGGTAAGTCCAAAATCCGGCTGTTCTATTGTTAATTATTTAAGCTATAGAAAAGAAAACTATCAGGGATGCCAACTTGCTCCGCTTTGTAAAACAGTATTTTCTAGTGGTAGCGAAATTTAAGTTATTTTTAGTTTAGAATTTTTCATTTTAAGTAATTTTTTCACCACTAAATATCAAAAATTATAAGTATCAATCTACTGGTTACTCTATAAAAAAGTAGGCTTAACTATCCTTCTTTAACGAATTTTACTATGTAATTTGCTACCACTTTATTAAAACTATTCCAGAAAGCGGAGCAGTTGGCATCTCTGAACTGTTAGTGAAATATAATAAATCTCTAAAAAGGTAAGCGGGACCGATAAAAATAAAAACAAAATTTCATTGATTGCTGGAGGAAAGGCCAAAATAGAAAACCCAACTTTATACCTGCCACCTTGGAAAGATTCATTTATTTTTACTATTAAACTGGTAGCCACTTTTATTCATTCAAACCCGATTCCTGTTTTAATAAATTGGATTTAAAATGATTTCGACTACCGTTAGGTTTAAATAATTAAAACATACATTATAGATCCACAAATCCACAATGAGTAAACTAATTATAAATGGAAAGTCTGCTTACTACCACTAGATAAAAGCTTTTCTGAGGAGCATAAAAGTTGGTAGATTGGTTTAAAATTCCGATTCCTCAATACTGATTTGATTTCCTTGCTTAAATATGAAATTTGTGATTATTACATATTTTTTTTGCATTCATATTTAATGATTTTTACACAATACACCAAGGGTGGATTTTATTCACGTCCTATATGTAAAAAGAGAGGGTTAGATGATTATATTATAACCATTAATAAACTTTTAATGCAATTATAAATTTGCGAGGTTAACTTACTTAGTAACCAACTGCAAGAAGCTATGTGGTGGGGCATCCATCCTGGTTAAACAGGTGCAGGCAAAAACTATTTTATAGTATTGATTTATTTACTAAATGATTGTTTTTAACATGGAATTTCACAATATAGACATCGATGAATTTCTAAAGTATTCATTGCGCAATTCAATAACCTTTTTTGCAAGAATTTTAAATGAACAATGAATTTTTATTGTTATTCTAATAGTTGTTTATAATACAGTTTTTAAGTAACATTTCAATTAAGCTCTACGGACGATAGTTTTATCAGGTTATTACACTAATAATAATATTAATATGTTTTGGTAATTTTTATATTTTGTTTACAATTTTTTTATTTACCTATGAAAGCGTAACTGTTAATTAGATTCATTTTTTTTCCTTAACAGTTGCAAAATTTTGGCAATCACTATTCACTAGTTTAACCTTTTGGATCCGGTTTATTTAAATTCCGAACTAAGGGGAAACAACCAAGTTAAAAACCTAGTAGTAAGTTTAAAAAAGTTTTTTTTGTTGAATAGTTACCAAATATAACCCGACAGCTTCACTAAACGCTTTGTCATTTACAAGATGTAGTAGTTATGAATGCATTTTTTTTCTGAAATGGACTGACAGCAAAATATAGTCACCACTTTTTATTTATTGGTAATAAATGCATGACGAGTCTCACTCGTCAAATGTACACAAAGGGTTAAACACCCTTTTCGGTACTGTACTTGGCAACGTTATTCAAGTTTATGTTTTGTACAATATTTTTTTATTTCCAATGAGCTGCACAATCAGTCTTCCCGATGAGCAGACCTAGTGCGTTCTCCAGAAGTGGTATCCACTCTTTCAGGACCACCACAATGGGTGAGATACCGTTGGCCATGTTAATTTGGACGTCTAGTTTCTTTCACACTAGATGGCAGCAACGAAACTCTATTTTGGATGCTAAAGTGCACTAGAAATTTTAATTTTGCCGGCAATGCCAAGAGCCAATAAGGCACTCCAGGGATCTTTTACATGCCGCATAATCATACGACATGGCCGCTGAGGATTTTTTGCATCCCGAAAATCCGGTGTCTGGGCCGGGGATCGAACTTGGGCTCAGATGGCCGACAATATAATGAGCATTGTTTTCAGGAAGGCCAAACATTTTTCACTATTTTACTAAATTTCGTAAATGTCTTGGTTTGCTGGGCTTATCCGACGGAGATGTTTTAACCAATGTCAGGTTTTGGTATTAATGCTTGAATATTTGTGATTTGATTGATGGTACAGATTAATAGAACAACTGCCGAGTGCACTGAACTTGAGTTAAAATTTGTAGCAATACATACTCTTGGTAATTAGGTTAATTGGTATGCTGTGAGGGTATTAATGTCAATAATTTGACGAAACTTTATACTACTTAATATTAATTTTATTTTTTGAGTATTTCACCATTTCTCGAGAATTTTTTGAGAAAATTGAAACATTTTTGCACACAAGTATAGAATTTATTTGTTTAAAGATAATTCCCTGTGAAATTTTTTTTTATTTTTTTTTTATAATTATCTATTCTATTTTTTATTTTTATTTCATGATAGACGTAAAAAATTTGAATTGTAATGTATATGAGTTTTTACACCATTCTTAAGAATGTAATTTTGTGTCGTAAAATACAAATTCGAACGAAATCAATAGAATGGTTCCTGAAAAATCAATTCTTAACTATGCAACTTTTTTAAAATTCGATAACTCTGAAATTATTCGACCAATTGAACTCATATTTTGATTGCAATTTAAAATTACATTATTTCAAATCATGTATAAATTTAAATACCATACAATTCAAAAAATTTTCGACTATTGTTGAAAAAATTAATTAATAATTATTAAAAACTATTTTTAGCATGGAATTATCTTTGTTCTGAACAAAAATTACTTGATTCCCAAAAATATTTCTACAGATATGGCGAAATACGCAAAAAGTAAAATTAACTTTAAACGATATTTGAGGGTAAGGAATCTGAATCCGCCAAAAACAATTAATATTTATCTTAAGAAAATATGTTTTCGTTACCGATTTCGGAACTTAAAATAGCATCTGCACTAATTTAGTGGCATATTTGAATTCTCGAACCATTAAGATTAAATCATAGGACGTAAAAATCCGATCATTAGATCAAAAGTTATTTAAGGTGTTCCATTTTTATCTTGCGCACTGTTTAATAACGCATTGAACGCAAGTAAAAAAATTATAAAGCATACTCAAAGTTAATAAGTACGAGAAAGACAAACCTATAAACACAAACCCGGCTACAGAAACCCTTCAGCACGGGAGTGACCGCTGCAGTTTATTAGAATATCAACAAATTATTTTTCATCTAAGTTTTCTTTTCATTTTTAAAATGGAAACAGAGAAATTGCTGAGACTTTTTTTTAAAAAACAAATCTAAATTTGCTTTACTTGAATTTTTATATTCATTTTATATTGCTAAGACTCTTTTTCTACAAATCTAAGCTTGTTTCTAATAAAAATTAAAAAGCTGAATTGAGGGAACTCTGCAAGACAAAAAATTAAGATTTTTTTTTCTGCTATTTGATTGTAGACTTTACTGTATTAGAATTTATTATTTTAACTTCAATTTTTATATTTATTTTGTATTGCTAAGCTCTTGGCTGTCGCTCCACTGAGTTTTTTCATATTAAATCAATATACAATGATAAAACAGGGTACTTAAGAATAGCAGAAAAATTTAAAAGTGGTTGTAATCTCCTTGATTTATATTACCGCTTTGATGTTTGAGGGTCCGATTAATATCTCCTAAAATGAGCAAAGGACTCAGTACGGGTTACCGTAAACAAGAAGTTTGATCTTTCAGTACCCCAAAAGTAATGACATCTTTCGTATTTTTCTCCACCGTGCAACTTAGTTACCAGAACGTAGTGACAGCTTTTTAAATTACCTCCACTGCGCAGTTTATGTTCATTAGGTCTGACTACTAAATTGATAAGTGGTGAGGCCTTCTCTCTTCTAGATGTTGTTAGCCTGGCAGAACAGAGTTGAGTGTACATAGGACGTAAGTTTTGTTGCAAATCAATATGCAGTAATAACAAACAATATAAAAATATTATATAATATGCAGCAAAATTCCGTATTTCTGCTTTTGCTAGAACTTCGAATGTCAAAATAGTCCCAGGAGGTTATTAATAAATAATGTGTGTTTAAAAATTAATGATGTTGTGTAGATAATTTTGTTGAGTTAATAGAACTAAAGAACAAAAAAAATATTTTTTCACTTATAGAGGTGATTATACAAATATGTCCAAAACTCTTTTCCATGAATTGCTAAGATTAATAGATTATTTTTAATTAGATTATTTTTAATTTCGATTATTTTCAATTTAAGATAATAGATTATTTTTAATTAATATTTTTTTTTGTAACAAAACAAATTAACTCACGTAAACAAATTAATTCAAGTTTTGAAATAAACTAAAACTGAAATTAAAATTCTTGATTTTTAGATAATTTTAACAGAAATCAATCACTTAAAAACGTTTGATTCTATACTTTTATAAACATAATTCACAGTATGGTGAAATTTATTATTTAATATACATAAATGATTTTTAATAGAAAAATAAGTACTTAAAGTCCAATTTGTAAAAGACTAGTTGTAAAAATTTTCATATTTTCAAATTATCAAAAATAATATAAACATTGATAAATTACCACTACTATTTTTATAATGAATAATCGTTACGCATTATCAAAAATACAAGGAAAAAACTAATAATGTATAATAAAAAGAAATAAAAACTAATAAAGTTTGTATTTTTGCGGAGGTTTCAGACTCAAAAAGTAGTGATTTTGTTTACTATTTAAACAGAATTATTATAACCAATATATATATTTATTTAACTGTGAGATTTTAAATGTAATTGCAAAAATTCATTCATATGGTATATAGTATATAATAAGGAAAACAATTATATCTTTACTTTGGGTAGAAATTATTAGTTTAAGCTATCAAATATTTATTGTTTAAAAAAAAAAAGCTAGGTAATTAACAAGCATTTTGAAATTGAATTATAATCCAATTTGGTACTTTAATAGCATGTATTTTAATCTAACTGTCTAATAAACACGAATACTTATTTGTCTAGAAACTAAGAACTATCAAAATTATCACAAGATATAGAAAAGGGAATATGTAGTTTTTGAACTTGATTTTCTCGTAATAGTAAAAATGTTAGTTACCTCATTTTTTCTAAAAAGAAAACAAACAAACAAAAAACGCGCATATACCATCAGTATTCAATATAAATCTAGAATTAAAAATAAGATAAAATTTCTGCTACATACCAAAACACTGGAAGCAATCATTTGTGACACGTTCTTTTCTTTAAATGTTGTAACAGTGAGTGCAACGATTGCTACTATTTAAATGACATGCGGTCGAACAAGGATGCATCAATTAATGTTGAATAGAATCTGATGGATTTATAAATGCAGCAAACTGTTTTAGATTTTTCTTTATTAATAAACTTGATGGGTTTCTTTTTCCTCGGTGAATTGGTGACTTACAGAGTTTCAATATTTTAAGCATTTTATTGCTTTGAAAAACTTATAAATTATTGACCATAATTATATAAATGAAAGGTTGGAGCGTTAAAAAATGTCTCGCAAGAGACTATTTCACTTGTGAACAGCAATTATTTTGACACTAACTTCAAACTTAGAGATCTGCTGGTTCAAAATTTCAAACATCGAAATGCACCACGTTCATTTATTTATTTGTTTATTTATTGGTACACATACATGCAAGCTTGAGTGCTCGATTACATAAGTACGGCTTATAAACCTTTGTAAAATAGAAAGATGTATAAAGCACAATTCAAAGAAGAACAGCACGAAGATACATACAAAATTAAGGGGCTTCCTTGACCGAGCGGTATCGCCCACCAAATGCTGTACGAAGCGTGGAGCTGGTGGGTTCGAATCCCACCGTAACCCTGGATGTATTGTTTGTGATGTCCTTCTCAGTATTGTGCTATCTGTCCTTCTACTTGACAAAGGTTTATAAGCCTTAATAGAGCACACAAGCCTGCAAATATATGTAGTACCAATAAGTAAATAAACAATTTTAAATTAAGGCAGGTTTCAAATCCGTTATACGCGATTTTGGCAGCATTCCACCAAATGCACAGTAGCGGTTTCAAATTCCTCTGTAACACAATGTATGTATCTTTGAGATCTTTCTCTCTAACTCATATACTGCCTGTCTTTCAACTTTACAATGGCTTCTAAGCCTACAAGCCTGTATATGTATAATATATATATATGAAGCATTATTTTTATTTCTGTTTTGCGCGTGTTTCATACTTAAATCAAACCTATCTGTTAGAACTCGCCAAGTTTGTTGGGTCGTTGTCGTCTCAGACTTCTTCTTCCGTTAACATGCAATGAAATGACTGTTTCTTTTTTTGTAATATTTGCCAATTGTCTTTCAATTTAAAGAGAAAACTTGTGCCTTTTCCATTTTTTAGTGAAGAACAAGATAGTGTATTTATGCACGAATGAATAAGGAATACAACTTGGAAAGTCAAACAACACAAATATGAGAGCATCAGATGCCGACAACACAAACAGATCGGTTTCGATCCGAAATTCTTTTATTTGTTTTTAAAAGGCAGGAATCGAATCCGCTACCTCCTACCGATCTGACAGATAAACGAAAGGACTATTTAAAAGATACCATAAAAGACCAACCCTTGCAAGTTTTAATTGATTTTTAATTTTTATAAACAATGGTGATTGCGGCTTACTGTTCTGCTGTGAAGAGTAGAATGTAGCTAGTTAATTTCAGATCATAACATTGTATTTTATACAATACATTGTATTTTTTTTGGCCGGGATAGCCTGGTCGGTTTGGCGCTGGGCCCATGTTCGTGGGTTCGAACCCCGCCGGCCTAGAACTCCCCGTGTAGTAAAATGGTGACTGATGTACGTTAATCAATCGAGTCGCAAAGTCCTCCATGTTCCCATAACAAATCAATACCTCTGGGGGTGGGGGTACTGAATTGGAGATTGATCATTCTCTGATTCAGGTTAAAATTACGATCTGTGGATGAATGAATGGGTCACACCCTATAAACGGGTGTGACAGAAATCGAATTCTTGGCCATAGATGGCGCCACTGGAAAACAAGAACAATCGCACCCCTCTGCCTTAACAGGCACACGCCAACAACAACAATAACATAGTATTTTACTCATTCTAAACTTAAGACTTATTCTTAAGTTTTATGAAAAACATTTAAACATAGAACCGTAATGGCTGTGGGGATAGAGTGTTCGCCTCCTGATGAGATGACTTGGGTTCGAATCCCAGCGATGGCTGGTTGATACGAATTCCACACCGACCACTGTGCTGATATAAAATATCAAGAGTCGTAGACGGATGATGGGTTAGAGTCCTCTTGCCGTCAGGGTTTAACCGTGGGCGGTATCCGTGGTTTCCATCTCGATGTAGAGCAAATTCGGGATCACATCAAAAAGTCCACCGAGCAAGTAAATTTCTTCCTATGCTTTATCCCTTGCCTTCTGAATTAGTTTCAAAATTGCAAGGCTACGGAGTTAATTATTGGCAGTTAAAATATAATGGGGCAAGGTGTGTGTGTGTGTATGTATATATATATATATATATATATATATATATATATATATATATATATATATATATATATATATATATATATATATATATATATATATATAACCGGTTGAATCTCTCTCCTTACCTTGGAGATCACTTTACTCACGAGTCCTTTTATGAGGCATACAAACAATCTAAACGAAACAATTAAGAAGCACCGCCCCATTTGCGTTTTGTGTATTATGTTATAAATTATAACAAAAAAAAAATCGTAAACTAAGATCTACTAAATTAAGTTTGACGTAAAATTTATTAATAAGAGGAAAGAAATAAAAGAGAAAAGATCTCTGCGATGCTTCGGAAATATGAAATTCGTGTTTACTTTGATAAGGTATAAATAGTCTGTAACAGGCCTGTAACCTGTGGGCTACCAGTCTTTCCTATACAGAGGTTAACTCAGGCACGCGATATTGACTGTCTACAAATTAACAATACTGTTTTCTTATTCTAGCAATGATTGGATTTGGGTTCGATTACTTTTGTCAAATGCTTGATGTCTAGTCGGACTGAACAATATTTAATTGTTTCATTTGGCATTCACATTATCGTAATGTGAACGTGGTTTAAAAGTCCACATATGGTTGGGTGGTTGGAGAGTGTGGATAATTACAACCACCAAATGTCCTTCGATTTAAATTGTGGCATTGTAGTACACGTATGCGCTAGTATTTTTTCGGATTATTTTTAAGGATGAATCAAATATTATCGGCAATAACCCATTATTGTAGACCTAGAGCGATGTTAATAATTAAACTAAGATACTTTCAATGTTTTAAGCAATTTTGAGTTCCATACATTAACTGATTCACTGTCGCAGCCTTTCAAAAATGAACTATATGTGTCCCTTCTTTCGAAGAAGAAACCCTTTTGAGGACTGTAATTATTTTCTTGGAATTTGTCGAAAAGTAACGCTTTCGATCTGGTTTACATAAAAATAAATGCCCGGCCTTTGCGCTTTTGCACTAGATTTCGTGGCCGGACCGGATCCGTCCCCAACGTCGTTTCAGTTAATATTTCAATAGTGTAAAGTTATGATTTTCAAATGCTTACAAATATGTCAATATTATAAAACTTAAAAATAGTAATAGTTAGGAGAAAGAAAATTCAATAAACAAATATCACAAATTTATTTATTTATTTTAAACATTGCTGTTTTGTAGAAAAACTAATGAAAAATATTATAATCTATTAAATGTTATAAAAGCCTTTTGTAACTTTGTAAAAATATCAAATATAAATATCTTTCAAATTTCTAGTTCAACACAAACATTCAATAATAAATATTTATGCTTATATTAAAAAATTTAGTTAATTATTTTTTAAAAAAATTGCTGATATTAAAAGTATAATGTTCAAGTCTATATTTTAAATATAAAAAGCATAGGTATTTTAAAAAACAAGACTTGTAACAAATTACAAAAATCATCTATCATCAGAAAAGCCTTGTTAATTTTTTTTCAAAAATTATTGATATTAAAAATAAAATGCTCAAAGCATATTTTAAATATTAAAAAAAAGCAATACTTACTAAAATAACAAAATACAAAAATCATCAATTATATTACATATTATTAGTGAAAAAACACAAATATCCGCTTTAAAAATAAGTAGTATTAATAATAGAATCGGAAAAAGATTATAGCTTACAAAAAAAGTACCCAAAGTATCACTTGAAAATCAAGCTGATTTTTTTCTTTATGCAGTTAATTCTCTCTTTTTTTGCTATGAAATTAATATGAAAAATTTCGTCTATTAATGTTTGCAGAGATATCTTACTATATATAAAAATATTATGAGGGTGTCGCAGTTTTCGATTGTAGTCAATCGAATTTTATTGACTGGAAAATCACATGATTGGATCTAGTTTTCCCACATTAATTTCCCTATATTTTCGGTTGTCATCAACACAAAATCAATAAAAGTGATAAAAATATTGTTGTGTGACTACCACTGCAATAATACAATTCCAATTGGGTACCCGCACTTCAAGAAGAGGATACATATGACCCACACATATGACCTATGACATCAGCGCTAGCTGAACGTTTATAAACAGAATTGTGTGCTATAATTGAGCTAAGTTTAATATAATATATTAATATATTAAATTAATATATTAATTAATATATTAAATTAATGTCTTCGAATAAATTATTCATAATACAGATATATATAATAAAAATTATAAGATTTTACTTTAAGTTTTAACTTAAAATTAAACAGTATAAGACAATGGGTATAGTGCGAGAAAAAACCCACCCTGAATAACTTTTGATCTAATGATCGGATCTTTACTTATTAGGACGCAACCTTAATTGTTCGAAAGAGTGGCCTCAAATATGCTAATTAATTTCTAAAGACGATATTTTAAATTACGAAATCGGACGCAAAAAAGGTACTTTCTCTGAATATACATACTTTTGTTTTTTTCAACGGAATCCGATTTTTGATACCCCCAATATTATAGAGGATAGCCGATATCTGGGAAAAATGGTCTCCATAGTTTGGTAAGGAGAGTGATCCAAAGTTTGAACCCCTTACTGTTAACTTTACTTTTTGTGCATTTTGCCATATATCGAGAACATTTAAACGAATTGAAAAAAATTTGCATACGATTATAAAATTCGTTTATCCAAAGATAATTCCATACCAAAAATAAATTTCAGTAAATAATTATTATTTTATTTAACAATTTTGAAACGTAAGATATGCAATTCTTTTTATATAATTTTAAAGTATGTAATTTTACATAGCAAAATTAAAATTTGAGCAAAAATTGTAGAATTGTTCCTAAAAACTCGAATTTTAACTATACGAATTCTTTAAAATTTGATTTCACAGGAACTATTCGACCGATTTCGCTCACATTTTGTATCTTACCATGTAAATTTACATGCTTTAAAATAATGTAAAAAATTGCATACCTTACAATTCAAAAATTTTGGACTATTATTAAATAAAATAATAATAAATATTTACTAACATTAATTTTTTTGCATGGAGTTACCTGTAGATTAACAAATTTAACAATTATGTGCAGAAATCGTTCAATTTACTTAAAAAAATTCTTGAAATATGGTAAAATTCGCAAAAAATAAAATTAGGATTAAGGGATCCAAACTTAGGAACTCCCTACTGATCAAACTATGGGGACCATATTTCCCAGATTGCGGTCAGAAATCCAAATTTATCGGAAAAAATTATGTTTATTCAGAAAAAAGTAAATTTTCGTGTCTGATTTCGTAACTTAAAATTTTGTCTGCACTAATTAATTAGTATATTTCAGGCCACCCATTAAGACAGATTCCTAGAATGTGAAGATGCGATCATGAGATTAAAAGTTATTCAGGGTGGTCCGTTTTTTCTGCCGCACTGTACAGATCGTTATTGCTATACTAAACATTATTATTTCATTAAGTTACACTTCAAGACCACTTGCGAGAGAATCCGTATTTTTCTCTTACGTTCTTTCTGACGGTAAATGGAAGCGAATTGCAATATTGCCGTATTTTTATAGTTTTAAGTAAATTATCCTCAAATATGTCTTCATTTCCTTCATTCCTATTGAACTTCATTTCCTATTGAACTAAATGATATTCTAATATTATTTCATTGTTTTCATTTTTAAGGTAAATGATACCCTAAATTTATTTTATTTTTATTACTATACATAATAGTACATAAAAAATGATAGTGTTATTGCATTTTAAGTAAATGATCTTCTAATAACTCTTCATTTTTATCATTTTTAAGTAAATGATCCTCTAGTATTACTCTGATTTCAATATTTCAAAATGATTATGTCATGATTAAGTCCCGGATTTTGATGACATTTGCATTTTTTGCATTTTTGGACATTTTTTGTCCTTTAGAGCATTTTTTTAGATTTATAGGGCATTTTTCTTTAAATTTTGGGGCATTTTTTGCATTTTAAAGCATTTTTTAATTTTTTTGTTAATTTTTTCCAATTTTTATTATTTTTTATCATTTTTCATTATTACACTGGCTTCCAAACAATGAAGAAAATCTCTAGGATATTAACAGGTGAAGCGACATCTTTTCAAATTGAAGAAGAATTGTCAGTAAGTGAAACCGTCTTTTTCAAGTACGCACCAATAACATCAGTAGACGTTGAAAGAAACTTCTTCAAGTATAAAAATTAACTTTCAGACAAGAAACGCTCGTTTACATTTCAAAATATTAAAAAAAGAATTAATAATCCAATGTAATTCTGATATTTAGTAATATTATGAGATGGAAGTTGTTATATTCATTAAATTTTCTATACAAAATGAAAATGTTTTGGAGTCAATATATTTTCCTTTTTTTTTTTGTTATTTAAGGATATAAAACATATTTTTCAAACTTTAATGAACGTAGAACAAGTATTGCATTGCTTTATATTTTTTGAAATGACTCATAATAATTTTAAAGAGTAAAAAATTGTTTTAGTTCAATATTTTTACTTTATTTAAGTCATGTCATAAGGCGTTTTTAGCGCAATTTTCGCATTTTAAGGACATTTTTTGAATTTTTTATGGGCATTTTTTTGCAATTTTAAAGGGCATTTTTTGCTTTTTTTAAGGGCATTAATTGAGATTTTTTAGGTCATCAAAATCCGGGCTCTAGTTATGATATTAAAAATGATAACATTGCTCCATTTTTATCATTTTTCAGTTAATGATTCTCCAATGTTATTAATTTTTTATTAATTGTAAAAAAATAAATAATCCACAGTTAGTATTTTTTTCGTAATATTGATTTCGTAATTGTATTCTGATTTCGTATCATTGGAATTTCTTTTCATGTAATTTATATGATTTTGATTTTAATTTATCATTTTGTCAGCAAATAGAGAGTAACTAAACGCTTCCTTGACATTATTTATTTTCCCATACAATACTTCTTTGTAACGTTTACCTGCAATGTCAGTAACCTTTCTTCTTTAAATATTTTACTATGAGAATTTTTATAAGCGATTTGTAAACTGTTCTTTTCTTCAAATTTATTTTGTTATTTCATTTACCTAAACATTGATAGAAAACGTTTGGTTCTTTGCTTCATATTCATCATTTGTAAATGAATGAATAAAAAGTTTTGGCAATACACATTTTGAGTTTCCATATTAATTTATCATTTGTCAATAAATAAAGAATAAACTGTACATATTTTTTTTTGGAATTTTTTTTTTAGTTTCAAATGTCATTTTTAACATCATTTTAAGTAGATAAATGTGTAAACTTATTTACAAATAAATGAATACATTATTGGCGCAAAGTTTTAAACGATGCTAATAATTTTTATAATTTGTACGCGAAAGTCATTTATTTTAATTGAATTTCCATTTGTTTTAATGTAAATTTAAATATTATATTTATTTCATTAAATTTCTTTTAATATTTTAAATCATGCAAATATTTAGAGTGATGCGATTTAACCATATTACTCCTTTCAATTTTAAATTAAAAGTCGCATGTCAATAACTAGTGACGAGTTAAAAATTTAAACAACGTTTCTCAAATCTTTTGCTTTTTGATAATTTTTTCTTACAAGTAAATGACTGTTTTATTAAAAAAAATCATAAAATATTCCTAACAATATCATTTAATTATAATAAGTTTTTAAGCATTTTATGCTATGCAAGCATTTTATACTTAATCAATAAATATTAAATTAAGTAATAACAATTAAGTAACAAAATATGACCATTGAAAAATCTCTAAAGTAACAAATAAAAAGTATGCTTTAAAAACTAAAATGGTATGCTAAACTCAGTTCAACTCATGCAAAAATAATTTACATTATGCAAACAAATAAATGTTTAAAGCACATTTAATGCTTTTTGTTTAAGCAATTGATGAGATTCAACCTTTTCATGATAAATGTTCTATAATGCACTTGAACGTGCCAGTTTGGATGTAGACCAACTTAAGTCTTTTCACTCACTAACTCTTGCATGGGTAGGTGTTTAGCCTCACTCACACATCTCCTTTTCCTGTAATATTTTAAATGAAATAAATATTATATTTGATGTACAAATTCAAAAAAAGAAACACGCTAAATTTGAAATGTACATTGAGTCCAAAATAAATTTTAAAAAAAAATGGAGAGAGAATCGCTATCACTTAGTTCTGCTCAGAAAACAAGTGACTGCTTTTCTTACCAAAGTTTAAAGTTGGTCAAAAAGTTCGATAAAAGCTCTAATAACTAATAAAAAAAATTACAAAACAATGTTTGCAAATAACTAGCATTTGCAGCAAAAATGTGGCGTTATCTGAGAATAAAATTATCAGACGTTTGCGCAAATATTTTAACTGGAATGATCTGGCATGTAGTAAAAAACATAGTTTTATAGATTAAAAGTCAGCAGCGCCATCTGTTAAGGAACTTTGTCACTAATTTTTAAATTTAGAGAGAAAAATTTTGTGTTTTCTCTGCAGCAAAACTTAGTAAACCATACATTTTTATTTCATTTAAATTTTTTTTTTCAATTTGTTTCTCAAATATTTGGTCATATTTTGGTTGTGTTTAACGGAAACTATCATAAATGAAATTCTACTACTCATTCATCAATATGCTATTTCTATTATTAAAGTTATAGTAGCAAAATTAACATTTCGACAATCATTTCGAATATTATGGTGCAACAGTTTAACGTCCTAATAGTTTTTAGAATATTTGATTAATATTATTTTTTTTGATTACAGAAGAAAACAAATGATTGTCAATCTCTGCTTTCATCTTTTCTTTTCTATTATTAATGGCACTTAAAAAAATGCTGATTTGCACAAAGTTGTTCCAAGAAGTTTTAAATTGCAGATTTCTTTTTAATATAGCTCAACGAAAGATTTCTAAAGCTAAATCGTTAACTCACGCATTCTAATAACATCATTAAAACTTTATTTTGCTGTTACATTTGTAACGATAACATATTCTTAAAAATAAAAAATATCTTTTTAACATAAAAATTAAGAATTAAGTATTAGTGAGGTTTAAAATAGATTTATAACTTTTCATATACTTGTGATAGATATCCATATTTTTATCACAGCGATGCTAGTCATTTAATATATGTTTCTTTTTACATTGCTATTTTTAATTTTGCGCTATTAGTAAATACAAGCAATATTAAAACTTAACATAAATTCTTAAAAAAAAACGATGAATCAATTTTAATTTTCTTTCGGTGCAAAAAAAATTTTAAGAATATTTTACCTGGTAAATTTTGCTGCTTCTTCCAAAGTATCTGGTACTCGACAATTATTTGTTTCTGGTAGCAACAAGACTAAGAGACCAGCAATACCTGCCAGTACTCCATATATAATTTGTGGCACAACAGCATGCGTGGCATGTCCCTGTTAAATATACGTATTATATAAATAGCCATTGATAGTGACAAATTTTGACCATTTTTGATGATCTAACAGTAAATGTGAATAAAACCTCAATACCTTTTGATCTAATAATTAGATTGGTTTGTACTACGATTCATTTTTTATTGTTCGAGAGCCTAATCTTAAATATATACTAAATGATTAGTGCGGATGATATATTATGCTACGAAATCAGTTCAAAAATGTTTTTCAGATAAATAAGCATGCATTTTTTCCCCGACGAATATAGATACTATGAATACGTGATACTATGATACTATGTATACTTGATACTATGAATACGTGGCTGGTGAATGGAAACCATGCTCCTGGCTCGCATAGATCACTGCACTTACAAAAAACATCCTCAGTGGTAAAAGAAGATGGTTCATGGGTAAGAATTCATTTGCCGTCGGGATAACTATAGGAGATTTTCGAGATTTTCCTCTTCATATAACGCAAATGCGGGTTAGCTCTTCAATAAGTCCTCCACGGAGACTAGTTTATCCCTAATCTACGTAGTTGAACATCATAGTCATAATCCATAGTCATAATTGATAGTCATAAATCCAAAAATAGACCGGCTGTTAAACGGCGGTTATAAAACAAAGGGGCATTTTGTCTGTTTCTAGGTAAATTTTGTGAAATAATTCACTGTTTTTTTTTTTTTAATTATTAAACGACTGAAAAACTTCTCATGCACCACAAAGTGTAGCATGAGGCTTACAGAAGTAAGTAGAAAACAAAAAGAAAACAAGAAAAATTTACAAATTTACATTAAAAACAAAATTCCGCAAGGTAGCCAGATTTCAATACTTTTGACCAGTTCTGATAAAACAGGAGTAATTCACTGTTTGGGTTACTTTTTTTCCTCGAAAACTTCCTCGAAAAGAGTTTTATCGTTTGATTTTACCATTGTGATTCTTTGATTGAACATTAAAAATTAATGGAAATTTATTCTTTGATTTTCTGATTGTTACTTGACTTTCCTTCATGGTAGCTAACAAACATAAATTTTTAAAAATCTCCTTTAAATAACATAGAATATTCCCTTATTAAATAATTGCCATTATTAAGCCGATGATATATATGAGCAATAACAACTTTAACATTTATGAATGATAGAACTATTTTAAACAAATACACAATTATGTTCTTTGTTTAAGTTTGTATCTTATTTTATATCATAAACGTTAGACAGCTTTAAACGATGAGAAGAGGTTTGTTCGTTTGAGATGCTTAGTTTTTTTCCTAAAATAACTTTTTTTTTTTTAAATTTAACTTTTTGCTCTAAAACAAATCATAATAATTTAAAAATAAATCATTGATGGCATCGTCTTTAGTGTATTCTGACTGCAACAAGATGTTCTAGATCTCTTTCAAAGATCGATAAGAAAAGCTCTCCAAATAAAAACCACACCTAAATATACTGAATACATTTCAATTTACTTATTCGTTTTGTTAATATTTTTATTTTGAAATATTTTCGTGTTTCCTTATTTTGTGAGCAGAAAAAAAATTCGAACCGATGTCTTATATTAGTTTCCACAAATGCATTCTCATAAAAAGGCGGTGAACTTCGAACTATAATGAGCAGTAAAAATGAGCTGCAAACAGTTGGAATATATAAATGAACGTGCTGAAAAATCTAATTTAATGAGAAAAAATATATTTTAAAATAAAGAAAATTAAAGAATTAGAAGATGCGTCATTCTAAGAGTTTGTTATGGCATGAAGGGTGTTCCGCGGAGATAAAACTTTATCTACCATTTTAGCTTCTTTGCAGAAAATGAAGACAAAACAATCGGTGTATTAGCGAACACAAACTAATATTTTGCTGGGAAAAAAACAAAATTAAAGACAAACGTTTAAAAAATTTGACCAATTCCTTTTAAAGATGGGAAGTTTGAAAGAGGGATTTAAATCTTAAAGAACCAATTTAAACCAATTCCTTTTGAAGATGGGAAGATTGAAAGAGGGATTTAAATCTTAAAAAACCAATTTAAACCAATTCCTTTTGAAGATGGGAAGATTGAAAGAGGGATTTAAATCTTAAAAAACCAATTTATTTGTCTACTGAAACTAGAATGCATTCGCCTTTGGTTAAGTTATTTAAATAAATCGATTTCAGACGATTTCAAACCCGCCTTTGTACTTATTGTCCTCAATTGTGAATGGTCAGAATTTGAAAAATATTTTGCTATTCCTTATTTTTTGCGACATTTAAGTAGCCTCGTTTATTAATTCATTTTTTTACAAGGATTCTAAAATATATTTTGGGTGGTCATTACAGATCATGTATAGAGTTTCTCAATTCAATATGCACCATTGCATACACTTTTTTGTATTAAGGTTATAATTATCTCTGCTTCTAACTCAACTAGCTCCGTGCGGGCACTTGTTTCACACATATTCATAGTTTGTTGTCTCATTATCAAATAATTTTTTACTGTTTTATGAAAACATGACATTTGGATCACCCCCTTCTGGCACCAGACTATACAATTCATAATTTTTAAAAGAAATGTGTTTACCAATTCTCGAACAAATGGAGCAACTATAGAGCCAATTCTTGCACAAAGCGAAGCAGAACCCATGCCTACATTTCTGACGACTGTTGGGAAGATTTCTGCTGTATAAATGTATAGAACTCCAAAAGCACAGGTTATACAGAATTTGCCCACCATTGAGACAATAACATTTAACCACCAAGGATCTGAAAGAATAAAAGTTAAAAGAATCCTATATTTAAGTAGTTTATGTGATGGTTAACTTAAAAAAGGTCGCCAGCCTATTCTCAAATTTGATAGTCGGGTATATAAAAAAAAGAATGACTGAGATAAAACTTTTCTGAAATTTTATAAAATAAATCAGAGAACTTGCCTAAATCATACTATGTGCAGTGTGCAAAAAAAAATACTATCTTGAATAATTTTTGATCGGATACCCATTCTTCGTAAAGAAAGGTGAAAGATAAAAATATATAAGTATTAGTCAACACTATAAAATCATATACTAAACTGAAAGACATATAATTAAGCTAAAACAATTCCATTTTTTTTTATATGTTGCCCTTCCCGGTGGCTTATGATGCCAGCGAAATATGTTTTTCAAATTCCATTACTTCAAAATAAAGATTAATTATATTTAGTATAATTAGGCATATTGCTGTTGTTGTCTCTTAATAATCAAACATTTGAATTATCAGCTATTTTCCCCTAAGTATATTCCTTCCTGCGGGAACACATAACTATCTTGGTACTAATATTAGTATATTTAACACTTATTAAAAAACATCAAATACCCAATACTGAAATTAATTAATCATCGATGGCATTAATAAAGAGATTTTTCATGGTGTTTTAATAGATGAAGTCCCTTTTTCCCCATAGTTTATCTTTTTATCAGAAAACTTACTTTCTTTACAATTTGTGTCCATTACAAAAGTTAATTTAACATCATTGGTCTCAATAACAATATGGTATATTTAAAAACTCTATAAATACTCCTTTTAAGCTGAGATTTGAACGCGTTTTTTTCGGAACCAGATCATTAAAAGTAAAAGAAAGTGTAATTCTCGGTTATTGACATAAACCATAAGTTGTTTTGACATATTTTTTTCTGTGGGGGCTTAAAAAACTCATAATTACTTTTAGAAATTAGTGACTGTTTAACTTACTAAGTAGTTAATATGCAACTGTTAATATACACACCTTGTGGTAGAGGATACATCAAAAAACAAGCTAGGGCTCCAATAATCAAAGATGCCGATAATGGATTTCTTCTACCATAGAATTTGATAATGAATATAGAGATGAAATAACCAGGTATTTCTATAGCACCAGAAGCAGCAAAATTTATAAAGGGATCTCCGGCCATCTCATTCGTATTGTATGAAAGACCATAATACATAAACGCAATTATGCACCTGTTAAAATAATGTAAAAATGTAACAGTTTTCTCTTTACGTTCTGTAGGAGTTCTGCTGTTGTAAAGCAGAACAATTATTCGGTTTCGTTTGATCGTTATAAATTTAAATATATATTTTTAATTTCTTAAAGCTAAAGTTTAATGGTACTTTACATAATTTAACATGTTTATCTCTGACAATTTACTCATTATTTTCAAATAAAAACGTTTTTTCCCCTGTAACTATGCATTACAGACAACAAAGTATTTGTCATTCTTTGCGCATATTTTTACATATTATTAAGAACCGAAAAGCTACTATGACTTAACATAAAGATTATTATTTAATTAATAACTTAATTTGTATAAATCAAATTTATTTTATGTAGACATGAACGGGTCCAAGAAAAATCTATTTTGAGTTATATAATTCTTTAAAAAAATAATTTCTTATACTAATTATTATTTTTTGCATATTTAAAAGGAGTTTATAAACGCATTAAAAATAGTTTATGGTTTATATTTTCAAAAAAAATTTTAATGCACTAAATTATTGTATTATTCGTCAATTGCTCGAGTAAGAGTTTTTAAATAACAGTTGAAGACCTATAGGAAATTTATGTATATCACAAAGACTTAACATAAACATTATTATTTAATTAATAGAAGCTTATTTCATATAAATAAAATTCATTTTATGTAGACATGAATAGATCTAAGAATAAACTATTATGAGTTGTATAAGTCTTTGAAAAATAATTTTTTTAATTAATTATTATTGTTTGCATACTTAAAAAGAGTTCATAAACGCATTAAAAATAGTTTATGATTTATAATTTTATAAAAATGAATGCACTAAATGATCATATTATTCATCAAATGCTCGAGTATGATTTTTTAAAAAACAGCTGTAAACCTAAAGGAAATTTATGTATATTACAAAAACTCATTTTTTAAAATAGTCATTGTAACTAACGAACAATTGAACTAGCCAACATGAAATTTTTAGTGCTGTTCACAACATATTTTATTCACTTGTCATGTATGATCATATCGATAGCCTGATTAAAAATATTTTATTAAAAATGATAACCAAACTTTTAAAATGATTAGTACATTTTTGTGAAACTCTCTAACTAAAATTAGTTTTTACATCGCATAAATTGAGCCTGTATTATATGTTCCCACAAGTTTAAGACTTAAGTTATTGTATGATGATAGTTTATGAATCATAAGCTCAAAACGCATGATTCTTATGAGGACCCTATGCCACGGGGTAAACTTTTCAATGCAAATTCTTCTTCAATTCCATAACTATTAATTTAAAATTTGAAGTATTATACAAGTGAATTTAGGCAATACTAGTGTATGTAATGAAGTTCCAATTGCTGAAAAACAGTTGTAAAAATGTGAAAACTCAAACAAATTATTGGAAAAAAACTTCCGACATTGCTGAATCCTAAGTTGTTTTCTCAGAATTTGCTTTCATTTTGATATTTTGGAAATTGCTTTTTAACATTCGTAACTTCATTGTTTGCTCTAGGTTTGCTTGAACTCACTATTTCAATATTTTAAATGATCTATGGAGCATCGTAAAAAATGGATACTCAAATTTCGCAAAACATTCTTTGTTTTTGACAAAACCGTTTCGTTCGAGTGAACATTTCGACAAAGTGAAGAAAAAACTATCGTCCCTTTTTCGAGGAAGCAAATTTCGTCAATAGTAAAGATATATTACCTCATATTATTCCCCCATAAAAAAAAAGTAGTGACTAATGTATCTAACATTTCTAATCACTTTACCGTGGGCATCATATATCTGATTCGATGATGCCTTAACATAACAAGAACAGATAGAACAGAGAGATAAATTGCATCCATGCCCGATGTGGGAATCGATCTTGGGATCATCCTGGCATGAGGCTAACTTTTTGACCACCATAAAGAACGGTTGGCATACAACGTAACTTTATTTTCGATCGTCTAGTCTTCGTTCTAGTCACAATGCACTGCGCAATGCGGTTCCGAGTTGAGGAAACATTTTCGCTTAAGAGTTCGCGAACGAAAACGATCTAAACGAAACGCAGCTCAAGGATTGTTGAATTGTCAAAAGTAAGAGTTTCATTTCTGAGAGTGAAGTGAAAGAGCGATGAAGAGTTATTCCTCTTAACATACAAAACAAACTTACCAAAGGTAAAATAAATTCAACGTCTTCTGCCACAGTCCCGGAGTTCTTAATAAATCCAAAAAGTTACCACTTTGTTTCTCCCTCTCATCCCCTTCCTGAAATTGAAATCCTTTTTAATTTAAAACATAATCAGATTTCAAGGTAACGTTTCTTGAATGACATTGAAATCCATGTTACTTTCAGAATATGTATAATTCTGTAACAGATGCAAAATATCTATAATGTGTATCGTGTCTACCACTATAATTTTTCAACTCAAATTCACTATTATATAACATATATTAATTCGACATATTAATGAAGCATCCTTTACATGGATTATGATCGACGAAAGTAAAACGAGATTAGTCGTAAATAAGTGTAACAACTATTTAAGAAAAATCGAAGTAAGTATATGTTCTCAGCTTAATCAATAATACAAATAGTTTTTGGTTATATTTAAAAATTAAGAGTAAATAGTTTTGGTTAGAAACATTTAGCAATTATCTTTTATTTTGATGCAACTTTGGTGGCCAGCTTGCTAGCTTTTTAAAATTATCTTGTACATCATATGACTCTTAAAGGTAACCAAGCTGAATGCACAGCACAACTGTACTTAAATATTCAAGTTCTTTAACCTCTCCTCTAGTCTTAACATCTTAATTAGTCATGAACAATATGTTAAGCAAATTCTTTCACAGTCTAGTTGTTTCACACACAGAAGTACTATGATTTAAATTTTAACTGCATTTCAAGAGATTTACACGACATTGTAAAAGTGCACTGAATTTTAATAATAATTTAAAAATTGTCCGGCAGCTATTAAATCGCACAAATCACCGCAAGTATGAGTTCGGGATATTTCTGCGTAGTTGGCAGCGGAAGGATTAAAATTATTTCCATCAATTATTTAAATAGAAAACTCATCATTATATTCCATTGCATACTGTACTTCTTCCTCACGCACCTCTACAGTCATAACTTGAGTATCGTATTAAATAATATGCAATTGTTCAAAAAAGTCTAGCTCCGTCACCAAAAATTGATATGACAGTATGTGTCACCATATGTTTAAAATTTCAACATCCATTTGAGAAAGAATCAAAAATAAAGCTAAATAATTACTTCGCAACTAAATTTTTATTTCCATAAAAATACAAAATTATTCAAGATAAATACTTAAAGTCAGGGGCGCCCATATGTATGAATTTAGGGGGGGGGGGCTCATGAAAGAAAACGACAAATAGCTTAATGAATTAAAAAATTAATGAAAGGAAATTTATCTATTTAAATATTTTAACTTAATTAGCTGAATAACTAATTAATTTAAATTAATTTCACTTTTAATTATACATGATTAATCAAATACGGATACGTTTCATTACGCATATATTTTCTAGGGAGGGGGCCGGGCCCCTTCGGCCCTCCCCTATGGGCGCCCATGCTTAAAGTATATAACCAACTATTCAACACTACTTACATTATTACCTAAAACAACCAAACAAAAGTATTCTACGCAAATGCTTAACGAATAACTAATTTTTTAACACTACTTAAATTATCACTTAGGACAACGTATCAAACTGAAATTTAACACTGTAGTATTGCCAATTTATAGAGAAATACTAGAGTTTAAGTTGCCATAAAAGGTAAATATATGTATAGATTAGACATTTTGGAATTATTTTGATTCATGAGATTTTTTTTCATAAGATATAAAAATCCAATTTACCGTTTTTTTAGCAAGCATAATTTCTTTAACATTTTTACTCAAATCAGACGTGTCTACGTTATTCATTTTTGCAGCTATAGTCAAAATTTTCTCAACTTCTTCGATGTTTCCTTGGGACATTAACCATCTTGGAGATTCTGGAAGCAACCTTACATTCAAAAAAAGTACAAATTTTTAATTCATATTTATAGTATCTAGATAGACGTCACAAGACAGCTAATTTATTTTGTACATCAATCGAACCCAATTTATTTGAATAATTTTTTCTAATTCACAATTTTTGCAAGCAAAACTTAGCTTCCTGCTTTGTGGTAAAAAAACTATTTTCATTTTCAAATTTTTAAAAATAATTTTTAACAAAAATAAGTTATAAAATTATAATTTTTTTGTTGTCTAACAACAAAAAAATTAATAATTTTAAAACTTAAGTTTCGAAACATTTAATAGCAGTTTTGTATTTTTTGAACCTAGTTATTCATAGTTAAAAGGCTTTTAAAACTGGCTTTTTTTTTTCTTTTTAAAAAAAAAAAAAAAAAAACTGTTTCAATTTATTATTATCACCTTCAACTTTATTTTTAAGACAGCTCCTTGCACTATTTGCAGTTAAAAAAGAAATTCAAAAAGGTCACGCTAGGTTGCCAACTTGTAATGTCGGGAATGATTTTATAAATTTGTAAAGAAAATAATAATTGAAGTAGGAAGAGATTTTAAGAAAGTGTGACTAACGGGAACCTTGTGTATAGATATAATAATATATAATATACTAATGCATATATAATAAATATTAAGCTGCTAGGTCGTATAGGAAGTGGAACTAGGCCTTATAAGCCTTGCTATCAGCAATGATATTGTATCAGCTTGATAAATCAGTGATATGCGGGGGGGCAGAAACTTCACATAAGAAATGCTTGTTTCAAATGTTGTGATCTACACTTAAGCTTTTTCGTGTTCATTATAACCCAACCCTAAATGCGATTCGATTCTCATGTTGGCTAACAATCTGAGAACATTAGCAACCATTTGTAAAGAAGAGGTCATCTTTTACGGAAAAGATTGCATGGATGCTGAAAAAAAACAAGTGAAATAAATACATTATAACCCAACCCTAAATGCGATTCCATTCTCACGCTGGCTAACAATATGAGAACATTAGCAACCATTTGTAAAGAAGAAGCCATCTTTTACGTATTAAGATTGCAAGGATGCTGAAAAAAAAATCTAGTAAAATAAATGCTGAATTAAGCCTTCAGCGATCTGTACAAAGATATTCATGCGAATTAAAGTTGAGTTATGAGTTAGAGTACACAAATTTGAAGAAAGATTTATCTAAGGTCAAGTCTCTATGCCCATGATCAGTTCAAATGACCAATATGAAGAAGACAATCAAGAAAATTTCAGCAAATAATCTTTTGCATAATCTACACATTGTACCAGCTGTAAGCTAAAGTTGAAATCTTACATTCAAGCAAGTGGACATCACCTGTCTGACATGATTTTTCGTCGATAATATGAGTATTATATTTCGTTACAATAAGAGATTTTTATCATATTTTTTTTTGAAAATTACTGGCAGAAATGGTAATTTAAAATTTCTCCGTATCTTGGTATTCAACTAGTTCTTAGCAAGCAATGAAAAAGCATAAATGTCTGACTAAGAGAATCAATATGCGTGTGTTTAAATTATTGTCTTGCCATGGTGGGGAAAGAATTTTATTTTTTACTTTAACGAACGAAATTAATACATGAATATAGCAAAAAAGAAGAAAAATTTGGGAAAATTTGCCTGTGAACTACGCATCAGTACAGAACTACTGCCGGCATTACAGTTTTGCAACTTAACGTTCAAAACTTCATTTCTTGCCTACAACAACGCGAATCTTTTCAAATTTTTTTAAATGAAATCATAAATCAAATTTTTTTTAATAATCGGTAGGAAAATAAACACTCGCTACGTGGCGTGTCAACAAAGAAAGTGGCGACTTAAATAAACAACAAGCCACTCTTCTGGGTGATTCTGCAAAACAGAATTTTCATTCAAATGTCCAGTGTCAACTCTCAAAATTTTGATCCTTGAATCCATCAATTTGTGATGGAAAGATTCACGTGGAAGGAGAGTTCTTGAACAATTATTATTAATTCAATTATAATTAATTCTAACGAATTAATTCAAAGCTGTACTGTGTATTCAAACATATTACGCCTCCCCAAATATTTTCAAATAAAGTTTTTTTTTTTTAAATGACATTGCGTTAAACTAAACTTTATCACATATTTATATTATTTTTAATGTTAAATTAACTTTTTTACAGCCGTAGAATATTTCTATACGAATTTTGTTTTAAAAAATATATAATTTTATCCAAGCAAAAAAAAAATATTTCATAATGTGGGTATTAAATGAAAAGGACCTATAATATAAAGAAAGTGGCTACTTAGGAAAAAGTGGCTACTAGGTTATTGGAGCCTACCATTCCCTGGCTACTACTAAATTTTCAGGCCTACTACCGAAATTAATTTTCAGCAATAAATTTTTAAGATAAGAAGACGCTAGATTTTCAAGAAAATTTTTTTCTTAGAACAATTTTTTCTTACAAATCTTGCGTTATCTTATGGCGTCAAATAATAATAATTATAAAGGAGTTAATTCTTTTATGACAGCACCTTTCTGTTCTTACCAATAACTGGATAACAAGAAGACATTTGGTACGGTTATAAAAAGTTGAATCCAAAACCAATCTCGAATTATCCAAGCAATTAGAGGCAGAGACACAAATCCAAGACACCAACCGAAATTAATACTCAAGCCGTAAATTGGTCTGTAAGCTGGAGACACAACTTCCATCACTGAAAAATATAAAATATTGCAGTAAATCGCAAAAACTAAAATTAAAAAAACAAATAGAAGAAATAGAATAGAAGAAGAAGAAAAGCTCTATTTTAATTCGACGTAAAACGAAAGAAATGTAAGGCATATCACTTTCCAAAAACGGGGAAGAGAGTGAAATTTCATAATCGAAGTTAACTATGAAAGCGATGAGCTCCATGATTTTCGTTTTAAATCTGGTAAAAATTAAATGATCTTTTTTTTTCAGCCTGCGTGAAAAAATGTAGTTTCCAAAATTTTATTTCATTTAGTTTTGTGACCATTTGCTTGTGTCGAAAAGTAGTCAAAATTTCGGTTGAAATTTTAGGAAACAATTGTAACTCTTATTAACATTAAGCACAGAGCAGAGCACCAATTCGAAATTTGGCCAGTCTAGCTAGTCGGAAAGTGGTCAAAATTTCAATTGACGATAGGTGGTAAACTGGAAATATAAATTCTGTTTATCAAGAAATAAAGGGAAAACTGATATTTTCATCCTATAAAGAGCTTCAGTTCGAATCTCTAGCTAGTTGGAATTTAGATTGATGAAAAATCCCCTTGGAGAATTATTGAAGAAATTGAAACTTTCATAGTCACTAGACATGTAACTCACAGTACAGTCACTAGTCACTAGACACGTAATTTGAGAATTTAGGTAAACCAGAATTTTGATCGAGTCTAAATTCGATTTCGTGTCATAAGGATAAATTATAATAATAAATATAATAATAATAATAAATATAATAAATAATAATAAATATAATAAATAATAATAAATATAATAATAATAAATATAATAATAATAAATATAATAATAATAAATATAATTATAAATATAATAATAACAATTCTACTCGAAGCAGTCAGTAAACGACTGAAAATTGAGGTATTATTAAGTACTGACTGATATGGTTTGAAGTGTTCTAACTAATCGGGGTGTTCAAAATTTTTATATCAAAATTCCATCCCCTCAGACACGAAATCAAATTAATAAAAACCTATCAAACAGTGTAGCGTAGTTAAATTAAGCAAATGTCACTAACAAACCAGATTGAGCATGAATTTTAAAAATCATCTATCATTTTTCTTAACAACTGTAAAAATCAAGGTATAAATAGTTTCATTAGAATTATATTTTATACGTATTAATTTTTAAAAATAATATCAGTCTGAGTGATATAAATTTTCGAAGAGGCACTAAAAAAATACCTTACACACGTTTCAAAAATAACTGAAAACAACACAAAACACCTTAACAAATAACGGTATTTTTTGATATATGTATATAGATATTGTTATCATATTTGTTACATATCATTAAAAATTTAAGACTTATACGTTCGGATTATTTCTCCATACGGACATGTTTTAAACGTATTTCAAAACAGTGTCCTCATATCAGTTGTCAAAATAAATACCGAAAACATGCTTATTTATTTTTATTTATTTATTATTATTTTTTTTTTTTTTGTATTTACTGTTAAATTTTGACCAATTTTGAAAAACCAACTTAAAATTGGATGGATATAAAAATTCAAGGTTTGGTGCGATTTGCTGATAAAACTGGAAATACCTTCAAACCATGTTTCAAAATTAGTTACTGAGCTCGTCAACAGATGACGCCGTAAACTGAAATTAAATATAAAACAATATTTTCAAAGCAACAACGGTTTGAAGTAACAACGTTGTATAGTCTAAGGGCTAAATTACAGATGCCCGAGCAAATATATCAGTTGAAATCATCTGACATATTACGGAAAATAGTGTTTCATTTATTTATTTATTAACTTTTTGTAGTCACTGTTGACCGTTGACAAACTTAGTAACTTTAAAATTTGATAGAATAAGCAAGTTTCCGAAGCGACACATATATTTATATCTAATTCCATTTTTGTTTAATTGATTTTTCAATTCGTTAATTATTTTTGGGACACCAAGTATGACGCATCTTTATTATAAATATTGTTCAAAATTGAAGAAAAAAAAGATATTATTTCGCATATTTTTTGCTACAAGTGTTTATGTATATATATTTAAATCTGACTCTTTGTATTGTGTACAATACATTATTGTATTATGTAATTGGGGGAGATATTGGAATTAAGAGATGATTAAGTTTATAATAAAATGGAAAATACAAAATACTCACATAAAACGAAAGCAGCGTTAAAAACACCCGAAACACCAACAGCAATAAGAAATCTTAGAACAGAAAACATGAGAAATGATGTGGAAAAGGCACATATGACAGATGAGAAGAGAGCAATAATGTTGCAACCCACAATTATAGGCTTTCTGCCATACCTGTCAACGAGAAGAAAGTCAATTTTGTGAATTTTATACTAACTTCTACAGAAGTTCCAGTCTATTTACTTCTTAGTAAGTAGAATAGGTGTCTCGAGACTCTCATTCTCCGCACTTGCCCACTTCTGTTTACCACAGTTTCGTCCAATCTTGTTTTTCGCCTACGGTACTACGTTTCCGTAAGAAGTTGGAACAAACTGTCATTAAGTTTTCCATTATTTAGGCAAGATTTGCTATAATAATGGGGAGGTTAAACGTGTGAAGAGTGGTGAAATTGTTAAAACAACCGTCCCATTTACAAAGAGTCCTAAAATGCTGTGGCTATGTTTTTCTTAACCCTTTGGTACATTGAAGTGACGTCACTGAACGGTGCACCACGCCGTGCAGTGAGCACAATTGCCGGTAAGTTATGTTTTTAAATTTCTAATCTAAGTGTTACGTAACAATATATTTGGAGAGTTAACAAGTATAATAAATAAAAAAGCATTCGACTTTGAAAACATACTTAGTACATTGAAAATAAGCTTCAGAGATGTAATCATGATTATCAAACTATATCACTCTGACACGGGCTGAGCCATCACCTCCTACATCAAAAAGCCTCCACACGGTCTGTTATAAGTAGTCCGCGCAGACTGTTTAAAAATTGAACCAGTTGTGCGCATGAACCCAAAACCTTTTATATAAGTGATTGAGAGCAATTTCTCATATATATTTGAGAATTGAATCTGTAGTGGTTGACAAGTGAATAAGGCAAACCAATAATATTCATAAATAAAACAAATTTTTAGTCATATATTTGCTACCACTTTCTAATTTCAACTAGATTTTGTATTAGATGACTCGTTCGGAAAGTTGATATCCTTCACAGTGGTCTGATCGGACTATCTATATAAAACAGTGTGGAGGCTTTCAGTTAAAGGAGGCGTTGGCTAAGAACGGCTCTCGTACATACAGTTTATCAGGTGGACGCAGGTCATCCCGTGGATGTTGGCTAAAGACAGCGTTCCATACCTGCCAACTTATAATCCTTTCGATGATGTCCTTGAAACATACACTGTAATTTGAAAAAGTATATAAGAACAACTAATTTAGTATTACATATTGCTTAATTTTTTAAAAATAGTGGTAGACAAAAAAATTATAAATTAAGCATATAAATGCAAGGAATTTATAGAAAGCATACATTTTACTACCACTTTAAATAAAGGTATAAAATTTTTCGCCAAATACGTAAAAGTTGGCAGGTATGGCGCTCGTACACACTGGTCGTCGCATGGATGCCAGCTAAATACGACGCTCATGCACACAAGCCATTGCGTCGATGCAGGCTAAAAAAGTGCTCGTACATACAGTTTATCACGTGGATGCAGGTTAAATACGACATTCGTACACACAGGGAGTCGAGTGGTTGCCGGCTAAATGCGGTGGTCGTACATATGGTTTACCAAGTGGATGCATGCTAAATACGTCACTCATACACACAGGTTGTATCGTCGATGCCGGCTAAATACAGCGTTCGTACACACAGGTCATCGCGTGGATAACGGCTGAATACGGCACTCGTATCGAAAAGATAAGTGAACCACTTCAAGTGGTTACTAAGTTATTTTATGAAACGTTTACTGGAGAGAGACTTTATATAGCCGTGACTATCATAACTAGAGCCCGGATTTTGATGACCTAAAAAATCTCAATTAATGCCCTTAAAAAGTGCAAAAAATGCCCTTTAAAAGTGCAAAAAATGCCCTTAAAATGCGAAAATTGCGCTAAAAACGCCTTATGACATAACTTAAATAAAGTAAAAATAATGAACTAAAACAATTTTTTACTCTTTAAAATTATTATGAGTCATTTCAAAAAATATAAAGCAATGCAATACTTGTTCTACGTTCATTAATGTTTGAAAAATATGTTTTATATCCTAAAATAACAAAAAAAAAAAAGGAAAATATATTGACTCCAAAACATTTTCATTTTGTATAGAAACTTTAATGAATATAACAACTTCCATCTCATAATATTACTAAATATCAGAATTACATTGGATTATTAATTTTTTTTTAATATTTTGAAATGTAAACGAGCGTTTCTTGTCTGAAAGTTAATTTTTATACCTGAAGAAGCTTCTTTCAACGTCTACTGACGTTATTGGTGCGTTCTTGAAAAAGACGGTCTCACTTACTGACAATTCTTCTTCAATTTGAAAAGATGTTGCTTCACCTGTTAATATCCTAGAGATTTTCTTCATTGTTTAGAAGCCAGTGTAATAATGAAAAATGATAAAAAATAATAAAAATTGGAAAAAAATTAACAAAAAATTTTAAAAAATGCTTTAAAATGCAAAATATGCCCCAAAATTTAAAGAAAAATGCCCTATAAATCTAAAAAAATGCTCTAAAGGACAAAAAATGTCCAAAAATGCAAAAAATGAAAAAAAATGCAAATGTCATAAAAATACGGGCCTTAATCATAACCAATGAAATTTCAAAGAGCATGAAAAACCTGGTTCTTTACAAAATGGCATTTTTAAGAGTTCCATGCTAATTGAAAAAAATTTTAGTAATTTTTAATTTGTCTTATATTTTTCAGACTTATTACATTCAATGAGGATGTAGGAATTTCAGAGTAATGCTTATCTAATTAAGTACTACTAAAGGAAAGTACTCGACGAGTTACTAGTTTATTTTTGTCAACAAATATTTTACAGACTAGAATAATGGTACGTAAAAAGCAGGGTTACTGTGTGAACATTTTAGCAAACTTATTTCTTGTTATAGAAAAATCAATTTTATTTCTTTTAAGATATAGTATTGCATTTTCATAAAGTGCAATTTAAATTAAGCAGAACAACGTATATATTTTGTTCAAACAACAGTTAAATTGAAAAATGCATTAATTTTGATGACAAATGTGTCCAAAAACAATTTGAAATAGAACATCAGAAATAACAATATTCGTCATCCTTCAGACGTATCCTTCCTTGTCAGAATAATAACAATCCGAGGGGAAAATAACATGCGTAACAGTTGTTATTTCTATTAACATGAAGGTAATGTCATTAAATATAATTCTTATAGAAGCGACACTTAAAAGGAAATATTACTCAATTTATTATCTCATTATATACACTAATACATGCATTGTTAAAAAGCATAGGAAATTTTGCGTTAATCACAAAGAACGGAAATATCAAATGAAAAAGAATTTTTTTCTCGCGTTGGACAAACTGAACTATGAGTTGGACAGAAATGAATGGTTAAAGGCGAACTATTTCTAAAAACAAATTGTTCTATAATTTGTCTTAATTATGCTAATGGAGTTAAGTAAGGCAGACTAAATGATAATTTAGAGCTATATTACAGTTTTAATGCTACTTCAGTATTAATGCTGGAGAGGGATGCATTTTATCAACCAAGACCAATCAGTTATGCACTTCTTCCTCTTTTTTCTTCTTTTTCTTTCTTTTTTTTTTTTTTTTTTTACAATTTCCTTTGGTTTTTGTTTATCTGACGAGTTTATTTTAGAGTAAAGATGTTGTGAGCTTATGTATGAAAGAAACTGACCCTAGAAAGTTACAATATAAGCAAAGAAAGGGACGCCTCACCAAACACTGAAATTGATAATTTTCTAAACATTAAACCCTAATGTATACAAATTGAATGAATTGTTTATCAATAAAAAAATTCTAACGTAGTATATGTAGCATATTTTCAAAACTTCATTTAAAAAAAAGGGCATCAACATGTATGCAAAGCAAGACTAAAAGATATAAGCATCCAATTCGTAAGCGAAATGCGCTCGAAATAAGGAGTAATCCGAAAGGAATTGATTATTTGCAACTCGAGAGGAGTGATTATGCCTAACCACGTGATTTGAATCAGATTTAAATGGACACCTATTGGCGACGTCACGCATGTCTGTCAAACCTGATCGGCTTCGGATTAGGCAAATGCCACGATTTAACTACGATAGCATGACTTCAAGGTATCCAATTGGGTACTTGCACTTCAAGAAGAAGAATACCACAAATACCAACACATGTGACCTATGACGGCAGCGTCAGCTGATCGTTTATAAGCAAAATGGGGTGTTAAACTTGAGCTAAGTTTCATCACATAAATTAGAATGTTAATTAACGTGAAGTTAAATTCAAATTAAATACAGACCCGTATGGCACATCGAATTTGTTGGAATAAAATTTTTTTCTCGTCTACTTCTCTTACTTAACTTAGATTTATTATATATTTGTTAATTTTATTGTAACCGTGATATATTTTTGTTTTGTGTACTTGGCAACTGCGATGCATAATTAGTTTTTTTTTTTTAAATGTTCTACACGGCTTCGTGCGTGTTTATGTGTTAAGTAAGAAATATATAGTGAAAGAAATGAAATCTCAGTTGAAGAATGGAATAGAGAATGTGTCACTTAAGAGAATTATTACTTGGCAGACTTTACTTGACTCAAAATAGAATGAAAAGAACAGTTGCTAGCGTAAACAAATTCCACGTTTCAACAACTCATGAGGATCGAGATACCCACACTGCGTCACTTGCAGGTATTCCATTGCGAAAACAGTTTCTAAGGTTGGTAAATGCAGCAATCATGGGGTTATGCAATTTAATTAGGTACTACAGATCACGTTGTAACAATATTAAACGGTATCAAACTATTTTCTAAGTCATAACTTAAATAATTTGCGAGGTACATCAGAAATCCACATTTTTTACGGAGAGAACTTTTCGAGTGTGATTTAAAATGGAGATTAGATATGAAACACACTTTTTAAAAGAACAGTAAACGAAAAACTGTTTTCCTAAAGAAAAGCAATTTAAGTTCTTTACAAATACTTTGATGTAGCATGATATAAAATGCGATAAATAAATGCGGTATATAAATTTATTATTTTCTTTTAAAACATTTAATTAAGTAAGACAAAATGAAATCTTGCAATGAAAATATTTCAGTGTGCATATACAACATGTGCTGTTGACGTTTTTTTTTTTTTTCTTCTCTCTATTTGAGACTGTTTTTTCGAAAATCAATGACAGACTTTACACAATCGTAGTTTGATTTGAAAAATGAAAGTCATATCGTTTAAAAGAATGACTGGATTGCTTTCAAAGTCATTAGTTTAAGAGGAAAAAATACAGAAATGTCATTTAAATTTATATATGCGATATATCAAGGGGAAATCGATAAAAATCGAGCCATAGCTATTAAAAGTGATTATAAAACTATTCATTTCATTATAAAACAACAGGGGGCAAAAATTATCAATATTGAGTCGTGCTTCATTTTCTCTCTTGTGTCAAGATTAGTCAGTAGTAATAATTCTGTTTAATTTACTTTGCATTTATTTCTAAATAAATCATATTTTAATAGGTATTTTTTATTTGTTTTCTATTGGCATGAGAAATGATATCCAATATTCATGTTTAGCCTTCTGAAATATTTAAAATGGTAGACCCACTAGAATATATTAAAACATTTCAAAAAATTTTTAAAAATGCAGAAATGCGCATAGCAATATCGTTATAGTCTTGTAGTATCTAACTGAAAAGAAGTTATTGTCCAACAAAATAAAAAATTTAAATCGACGTTTCAACTTCATGGCCGTATATAAAGGCAAGGTTATTTTATTTTATTACAGTCGTTAAACAGCTGACTCAATTTGAGTATTCGACTACTAATGTTCAACTCTGTAGCCTTGTAATTTTGAACCCAATACAGAAGACAAGGGAGCTTCTGCATCAAGTATTAGGAGAAATGTGCCTTCGTGGAGGACTTATTGATGGAACTAACTCGCATTTGCGTTACATGGAGAGGAAGACCACGAGAACCTCCCATGGTTAGCCAGACGGGTAAGGGACTCTAACTCATGATCCGCCTACCACTGAGGAAATAATAAGATTTTAATATTTTTAAAAACAAAATTACATACTTATCTGCAAAATGTCCAATCACAGTTGCAGAAAACAAATAGCCCGCTACAAATACTGATTTTGACAAGGAAACTAACCATTCTTGTTCACAAACTAAATCCCACTGCAAGCAAATGTATATATTAGGATGAGTTGCGAACAAAACACATAGAGCCTACACTAAATTTCTACAGTTTTTCTTTTTTTTTTAAATAGCCTAATAAAGGCTTTTTTTTCTGTTCCACTCTTGACATCTTTAATGAAACAAAAACAATACTTTTCTGTTTTTTTTATTTTACTTGAGTTCTACTTTTCTAACAGAAAATTAGTTTTTTTTTTATTTTTAGTTTTCTAATGAAAATGAGTATTTTTTTAATAGTGCATGACCTTCAAAACTTTTTAAGGGCAAAAACTTTGTGGATAACATATATAGCCACCATTAATGTATGCTTTTTAAGGGAGAGAGAGTAGAAGTGGCATTGAATCATAACGTCAGTACCTGGAACCATAATGTGTTTTAAATTTACCGCTAAATTAAAATGGCGCTAAATTGAACAATATTTCCATTCAAGTTGAACCACAGTATCATGTTTTCAAGTTTAATTTGTACGATATTATATATTTGTTCGATATTTCTACGAGGTTTAATATACACGATACTATAGTCCAACTTGAGATTTATTAAGATTGGAGCAAACTCGTACGACAATATGTGGTTCGAGGAACGACTAAGCGATTTAACCAGAATCAAAATTTTGAAAGGAAAGAAAATGGTTTGCACTTTACTGTGTAAAACTGCAACCAAAAAATATTTCACATTGGATTTCAAATCACGAAAACTAGACAAATAGCCATAAATTGGTAATTTTTCGGCTTTTTGTGCTGGATAAATAAAACTATAAAAACTACAATAATTTTGAATTTTTTAAAAATATTTTTCATCTACATAAGAGTTTTGAAGTTATACCACTTGTGGGGGTAAGTTTCATTTCCCATTTTTCATAATAAAAAAAAACAGAAAAAAAAGTATTAAAAATCCATTTATCATTATAGAAACGAATTTTTCGTTTAAAAAAAAGGCTAAAAAATAAACTTCATTTTAAGCTTCATTGTGACTGTTTAAAGTTAGGATGTTTTTTCGTTTGGGTGGTGATCCTTTGCTTTTCCACAAAACTATCGAATTTTGGTACGAGTGCAGAATTGTTTGTTTTAGATCCGTCATAGTATACTTTATGTGTAGAAAATTTAACATTTAATCAATTATTTATTTTTCTGTTGCATAGTTAGCAAAATATACGGACATTAGTGGCAGGAAATAACTATACTTACTTTGCTTAGGACAGTCGAAACATAGATAGAGTTATCATACTCCCACGAATCACAAGGAACAATATCATAGTCAGTGTAATTAATATTTACAGGATACACATCGGTTATGTTAAAATACTTGAACCTGAAATAAATTTTGCAAGTATTAATTTCTATCAAATTTCAATTACACTAATGTGTGTGAAAACCACTACACTATGAAAGAATTATCAGAAATTAATGAAATTAATTCCACGTAATACTGATAGTACCTGATACAAAAAAATTATCAAATGTACAAAACAAAAAGAAATTCGAAAATCATTATTTTGTGTGGATACTACAATGATATCCTGTAAACATCGTGGCATCAAATCATGAATTAATGAAGGTATTTCTGGAAAATGACATTCCATCTGTCTTCGACTTGACGTCTAAGTTCGGTTTTACTGCTTGCCCCAGCAGGTGTACTAGCGAGTCGCCCACTGATAAAGTGCCAGGCATGCTCAATGGGCAAAATATCCGAAGAATAAGTCGGCAATGGAAGAAGCAAAGCCAGTTTTCATTGAAGAAATAAGTGCACGAACCCTGTTGATATACAGCATCCACAATGCATCGAAAAATGAAAATGATGCCTGGCTCTATAATTTCCATATGTAGCGATCACTATTTTGTCTATTATTTCATAAACGGTGATGAACAGCAGATCCAATTCTGAATTTACGACTATCAATCTTCAACTACGTAACTTCGCAATTTTGAACAGAATCCAGAAGACAAGTGAACTCCTGGATCAAGCATTGCTACGGACTAGCCTTTGCGGAGACCTTTTTGATGGTACTAACCCTCGCATTTGCGTTATATGGAAAAGAAAAAAACGAAAGCATCTCCCGGTCAGCGCAATGGCGGATTTAAACCTGGGTCACCTTATCCGGGGATGAACACTCAATCGCTTGAACAGTCACGGCTCAGAAATCACTATTTTATAAGTGCAACGCTCTAACTAATTGAGCTAATGGGCTCTCAGCGATCACTACTGAAGTTGACCACAATTGGCTCTAGATGGGATCGACAATTATACCCAATAGCTCCCCACACCATGACGCTGGAAAATAATCTGTAGGAGCAGACATCCCTCCTCCTGTAATGTATGACACGTACTCTTCTATCATTGTATTCTAGATTGTTGAGAGATTTATCGGTAAAAAACAACTTGTAGTGAGTGCTCTGGAACTTGGCATCTGGTCCGCGATGCCACCCCTATTAAATCCGTCAAGAATTTGTTTTAAAGTTTGTTTAAACACTGTGAGGTCAACTGTCCAAGTGGTTGCTGGATAAGTAGAAATTAAAATAATTGGAAATAATGCGAAGCAGCTTGCTCAAAAACTTTAATTTGCTAGCTGTAAATGAGGATGAAGTTCATGCTTTTTGCTCGAGAAAATAGTCTAAGTAAAATTAAAGAAGCAATTAGCTTAATTTCTTAGTTTGCAGATAAGAGTAAATGAGGGAACGCCTTGTTTTGCTGGTTGACCACAGGTACCACTTCCTTTTATATGTGAGATTGATTTATTTTCCTTTAGTTGTAATCAAAATTTCATTGAATTGATTTAAGAAGAGATTTTAAAGATTCAATACCACTTAAAATCTAAAAATGTAATATTGCCGACAATCCGTAAGTGTTGAGAGTTCTGACTATAATTTGCCCATGCTGTTTAGTGTTAAGGAACAAAAATGTCCTCCTTTATATAAGCTCACTAACCGACAAAACACTACGTAGAAACAACGTGTTATAGTTCAAATTCTGAGATGGTCATAAAAAGTAAGAAAAAAACAAAATGAGCAAATACTTTTGCAATTTTCGCTGAAAAATATTTCACGACGAATTCTAAATTGAGTTTTACGTTTGAAACGGTCATTTGGATTTCATCCCAATTCCTGAAAATATTCTATTAAAATTTCTGTATTTTTTTTCCTGTAATAATGAATTAGTCATGAATGGAGTTCCATATACATGCTTTTGCAAAGGTCACTATAACAAAAAATACGTTTACTTTGAACAACAGTAAAAGATCGGTTATTTGTTCACCAGACAGAAATTTACCACACGACTTCTACAGGAAATTTACACAAAAAAAATTTTAAAAATATGTCGTTCAGCTAAATTACTTTAAACACTAAGTAATTACGGCAATTGATAGATAATTGAAGAATTGAATCTCTTAACTCCCAAAACTAGCACATATCGTTTAAACTTATTTAACTAAAACCCTTGATCTAATAAGACAATAATCTCAAGTTATACTTAATAGAAATTATTCGAAATTTAAAGCGCGAAAACCTATAAAAGTAATTATGAAGAAAAAAAAACTATACTTTGGAAATTAACTGAATTCGGTTAAGAAAGAGAAGTAGTACAAAAGTTTAAAACTGTGTCTGTATTTCTGAAAAAGCATAGCGCAAAGCGAAAACTTTAATCTCAAAAGATATTTTTTTCAGATTTTAGTACTACCCATAGGACTCCAGAATAAAATAATTCAAAAAATTTAAAACAAACTTTTCTATGATTATGCATGAAAAAGCACGAAATAGAATTATTAGATGTAAGAATCGATTTGTTAAAGTCGTAGTAAATTTTCCATGTGGATGAATGTTATCTACATTAGCGTGCACTGTAAGCTTTTGACTGCCTATACTTCCGGGTTACTTTTAGCTGTGTATTATGAAGCCATTCGGCTCACATCGTGATCATTCTGCTTTGAGACTCTATTGAATAGTATTTTTTGTATACGTATATTTGTTACCTGATTTATTTGTGTTTAAAAAAGGTATCGTCATAAGAATAGTCATTTGAAGACCTGTTCATTCTAAATGTAAGAATCGTCATTTGTGTTTAAAAAAGGTATCGTTATAAGAATAGTCATTTGAAGACCTGTTCATTCTAAATGTAAGAATCGTCATTTGTGTTTAAAAAAGGTATCGTCATAAGAATAGTAATTTGAAGACCTGTTCATTCTAAATGTAAGAATCGTCATTTGTGTTTAAAAAAGGTATCGTCATAAGAATAGTAATTTGAAGACCTGTTCATTCTAAATGTAAGAATCGTCATTTGTGTTTAAAAAAGGTATCGTCATAAGAATAGTAATTTGAAGACCTGTTCATTCTAAATGTAAGAATCGTCATTTGTGTTTAAAAAAGGTATCGTCATAAGAATAGTAATTTGAAGACCTGTTCATTCTAAATGTAAGAATCGTCATTTGTGTTTAAAAAAGATATCGTTATAAGAATAGTAATTTGAAGACCTGTTCATTCTAAATGTAAGAATCGTCATTTGTGTTTAAAAAAGGTATCGTTATAAGAATAGTAATTTGAAGACCTGTTCATTCTAAATGTAAGAATCGTCATTTGTGTTTAAAAAAGGTATCGTTATAAGAATAGTCATTTGAAGACCTGTTCATTCTAAATGTAAGAATCGTCATTTGTGTTTAAAAAAGGTATCGTTATAAGAAGAGTCATTTGAAGACCTGTTCATTCTAAATGTAAGAATCGTCATTTGTGTTTAAAAAAGGTATCGTCATAAGAATAGTCATTTGAAGACCTGTTCATTCTAAATGTAAGAATCGTCATTTGTGTTTAAAAAAGGTATCGTCATAAGAATAGTCATTTGAAGACCTGTTCATTCTAAATGTAAGAATCGTCATTTGTGTTTAAAAAAGGTATCGTTATAAGAATAGTAATTTGAAGACCTGTTCATTCTAAATGTAAGAATCGTCATTTGTGTTTAAAAAAGGTATCGTTATAAGAATAGTAATTTGAAGACCTGTTCATTCTAAATGTAAGAATCGTCATTTGTGTTTAAAAAAGGTATCGTTATAAGAATAGTAATTTGAAGACCTGTTCATTCTAAATGTAAGAATCGTCATTTTTGTTTAAAAAAGGTATCGTTATAAGAATAGTAATTTGAAGACCTGTTCATTCTAAATGTAAGAATCGTCATTTGTGTTTAAAAAAGGTATCGTTATAAGAATAGTAATTTGAAGACCTGTTCATTCTAAATGTAAGAATCGTCATTTGTGTTTAAAAAAGGTATCGTTATAAGAATAGTAATTTGAAGACCTGTTCATTCTAAATGTAAGAATCGTCATTTGTGTTTAAAAAAAGGTATCGTTATAAGAATAGTAATTTGAAGACCTGTTCACTCTGAATGTAAGAATCGTCATTTGTGTTTAAAAAAGGTATCGTTATAAGAATAGTAATTTGAAGACCTGTTCATTCTAAATGTAAGAATCGTCATTTGTGTTTAAAAAAGGTATCGTCATAAGAATAGTCATTTGAAGACCTGTTCATTCTAAATATAAGAATCGTCATTTGAAAAAAAAGGGTCGTTATGAAACATTTCTTGTCTTGTCAACAACATACCAACTTCGAAATTTAAACTTAAATTATAATTTGTAAATTAACTTAATCTCGTTGCTCAAACAATACGCTAACGTATGATGGTGCAAGGCTTGTAACGAGAACAAACAGCAATAAACAAATAAAAAGAGGCCAAATCGTTACTGCAAAAAAGCGAGTTCCTACTAAATCTTGCAATCATGTCACCTATTTTAACTATTTATAGATATAAATAACGAAAACGAATTTTCGCTTCAAACTCATCAAAATTACTTAATATCAATAATATCTTATGAAATACAGCAATTTTGCGTTCAGATATTAAATAATTTATTCTTTGCATTAAAAAACTTATCTGTTTGAAAATATCGCCTCGCAGATCAAGTTGTAGTAAGCAGCTGATGTATACTTTGCAACCGGATGTAGAGCAGGTCAAGAGCTCGAGATTATTGTTGTTTACATTTACATTGAAAACATCATTCATATTACGTTAATTTTATCCAAAATTTATCTTAAAATGTGTTTTAAGAGTTCGTTATAATTTTTTTTATTAAATTAAGCAGTTAAAAAGTCAGTGGTTTATTTGATGCTATTATTGTAATTTGAAAATTGCCAATTTCTTATGTGTTTAGGTTTAGAACAAAGTTTATAGTTACTTAGAACATTTTTGGTCATGTGCTGGTAGAGCTCGAAGCTTCCATTCTTCAATGGATATATTTACACCTGTTGGTCTAGCACACCAATGATCCAAATTCGGAGCAAAGAAAGTGATAACTAAATTTTGTGAAGCAATGGGGATGGCACAAATTAAGCTCACTATGAATATCAGGCGCTGCCACGGCCCATTGTTTCCAACTAAATCTAATATGTCAAGTTTAGTTTTATTTTTCAATAAGGTGGAGTTTTCAACGTCTGCTGTCATAGTGGATCCTAAAACAAAAAATTAAAACTATCAAAATTTCATCAAAATTTCACTTTCGCAAGATTCAATTCAACATTGAGTTAACGTAATATTGCCACAATTAACCATATAATGGAACTAATCTGCTGTAAACTTATAAAGGTCTTAATTTTGAACAATGTTTCCATCAAAGTTCCATTGTATTAAATAATTTTATTTTATTATATAATCGTCGTTGAACAGCAGGATCAGTTTTGGGTTTATGACTACTGGTGTTCAACTCCGTATCATAGAAATTTTAAACCTAATCTCGAAAACAATTGAACTCCTGTATCAAATATTGGGAAAAATTTGTCTTTGTGGAGGACTTTTTGAGGAAAAAGTGGAACGCATTTGCGTTACAATACAATAAATCTCCAATTCAGTACCCCCAGAAGTATGATTTATTATGGGAGCATGGAAAACTTGACGATTTAACGTGCACCAGTCGCTATTTATTCGGCCGAACTCACGACCAGGGCCTAGCGTCCTACCAAACAAGCTATCCCAGCCATTTGATTATGAATGATAAAAATATTTAGCTGTCTGGCTTTGTTTGAAGTAATAAAAAAATTTCATTAAGTCATGATTTTATCTGAATTTTACGATATCGCTAAAAAAACATTTATCTTTTATAAGATGAATATTCCATAATATTGAATATTAAGAACTGCTGTCTACTATATCACCAACAAAAATATATTTTAGAAAATAAAAGGGGGAAATATGTGAACTCGCGTAAGGGAGTTTTTCACTTACTCGCATTATTAACTTTGGGAATTGAATTCAAAATTTCTCTCTGTTCTCAAACGTGTAAATAGATTAAGCCCGTTGTTTCTTAACGCTAAAAGCTGTAAAGAGAAAAAACTCGCAGTTTAAGTAAAAACTTTTTACTTTGCATTTCATCTTTACCGTAAAATGTTTGTTTACAGTTAAGATTGGTTTTAAGTGATTTAGTTTTATAATAACACGTTTTAAAAACGTAACTAGAAACAAAATTAGCACATTAACACGTGGTTTCAGCTAACCTTAGAAATACTAATTTGGTCACGTAGTCCTCCTACGTATGATACAACGCTCACGCTGATCATTCAGTTAAACTGGCATCACGAAAAAAAAATATTTAGGTATTACGGGACATGAAATAAACAAATTTTTCGATTAAATCTATAAGCTAGGAAACATCACTGATGCTTTCTTTAAATATTTGACAAAAATGAATCTTTGGCATATTATAAAACAGTGACTTCCTCTAAGCCAATGAGAAAATTCCATTTTTTAAATATCTCTGTATATCGGACTTCGTTATTTGTTTACAATTTTATTCATTTAGCTTCACGTTGAATGTCATATTTTTAGAGCTTCCGGTATATCCGCAATTTGGTATGCAAACACACACAAATTCTATATTTTAATATATGTATAGATAAATGTTATAGAAAAAATAACCTCTATCTAAATTAATGCTTAAAAATATATAAATAAGCAAAAATTGAAAAATTAAAATATTTAGAGAAAGAAACTATGAACAGTCAAAAAATAATTTCAATTGATTGAATTTCTTTCATAAATACGAATTTTATCAATCAATGGCTGTTTACAGTTAGAATTCAAACTTCAATCAATAAATATGCTTACTTAAAACATCAAAGATATCAGGTTTTGAATCATGTCTTACTTCTAAAAATAGAAACTTCTGCAGTTTATTGATTTGCCGTGGAAAAACACGAATTAAAAGTCTCCTAGTACTTTGATGTTTCATTTCTATTTGAGTTATCATGGTCCAAATTCTCATCAAATAGAGCGGATGTAGAAAACATAAATAAAAAAAAAAAAAAACAGTTCCGTTCAAAAGAAGTTTAGAGCCATTATCATAAGATGAAATAAATACGGAAATAGATTTACTATAAGAATATCAAATTTTGTTAATGATAACAAAAAATTAATTTTCATTGTAATTTAAAAAAAAAAAAAAAATATTACCATTTACTACCATAATTACCATTTGTGACACGCGTACCACATGTTGGCCACTACTTATTTAGGTAAAGTCATTTGTTTAAGTTTATTATGATATTTCATTTTATTCCGTCGACCTTTTCACCAAATCTTAAAACTAATTTGGAAATGGTTCAAATTTAAATATCTCATTTTTAGCATCTAATTTTTGCATTGAGTTACTTTTGTATTTTGTCTATTAATTTTTATAATCATTTAATATACTGAAATGAATTTGAAAGATACCAAACTCTGTCGCGATATTGGCGAAAATGGTCGACTGGATAATACGTAAGTACCGTCATTATTAGGGAGATTTCGCAAATTAACGAATTGGTGAATATTATTAAAGCCAAAAATCTTCTAACTAAATTTTATAATTAAAAAAATATAATTTATAATTTTAAAATTACGAAAATGCATCTAGTTTATTTTGAAAATAGTGCAACTAGACAACCATAGTGTTAAACAAAAACCAATATTTTTTTATTAAAAATCAACCTATCGTAATATCACACAATTCATTTCTAAATTTCATAAGTATATTACTTTAAATTCGCATTTCATGTACATGTTTTTAGTTTGAAGGTAGGTTTAAACAGAAAACAACATTTAACAGCTATAAACAGCGTCGTGCTTATAGCTTTCTTTTTGTAGTGTTAATCACGCCGTAAAGATAGGAAGCATCTAAAATAAAAGCAAGCACATGCGCAGTTGCTTCAAATCTTACGTATGAAAGCTAACTTAAAAGTGCGAAATCTCCCTATTTACTTAGATCACTTACTGCCCGAAGATAGTTAGCTTGAAAGAAATGGCTAACCAACTTACCTTAATCGCGTGGTCGAAGTCGGAAATAATTTTGGGTGGCGATTTCGCTTAGGTATTGGAAAACAACATCCTAAATGTAATAAAACCTTACTCTTTTGAGATAAATCTCTCGGATTTTGCAGACGATATTAAGTACATGAAACATAATATCGTTTTTTTTAACGATAATTCCTGTCGATTAATTTAACTAGACATTAATTTAACTCGAAGTGCTCTTTATTTGGCTTAGAGATTAGCATCAAATTATATGAATTAGGTAAATCAGAAATTAAACATGGGAATTTAATGTCAATATATTTTATTTTATAACTCTACTAATTTTTGAGTTTACAACTACTAATGATCCACTCCGTAACCTTGTAATTTTTAACCCCATCCAGAAGACAAGGGAACTTTTGAGCCAGTACAGGGAGAAATTTGCCATCGGGAAGGACTTTTTAAAGCAACTATCCCTCATTTGCGTTACATAGACAGAAAAGTCATGGGATAGTTTACGTCAACACTGTGGTCGGTGCGAGCCGGGAGTGCAATTCATCTCAACCAGGCGTCGTTGGGATTTGGCTCACCTCATTGGGAGGCGAGAGTTCTATTCCCTGAGCCACCACGGCTCAATGGAAATACATAGTATTCTTAGTGTTTTCGTAAGTAGCCCATGGTGTTTAAAGTAGTACCCTTATAATATCAAAAACATGGAATAAAAAAAGGCCAATGATACCATGTTTATTTCGCTATCAATTTTGAATTATAATTTTGAATTCAACTAAGAAATCATTGGAACATTTGTGTCAATTGTCTTTCATGGCTAATCCGGATTTGAAATAATAAAACAAATTTTTGCTCTTTATACAATAAAAAAATCTGAAGCAAACACAACACATTAGAAATTGACTCTAGCCTATTATCAGTCCACAACTAAAGTTATGTATTTAATGTTACTTTAGTGAAGAAAGCAGATAGAGAACATCTGCTGAGAGAGGGATTCGAACCTAGAGTCATTTGTAAGAAAGTTGATTGCTAATTTCCCTATATCTATCTTAGCTAATTTGCTGTTTTGATTTTTTTCCCTGGTGATACGAAAATATCTTAATACGCAACAGCCAAGCTTCAAACAACATAAAAATTAAGCTTTAAGAGTAATGCACAAGCCGTACTATTACCGTTTTAGTAAATCAGTGAAAATCAAAATTAGTACATTTAAATTAAAAACCAAAAAGGGATTACTAAATAAGATTTGTTATAAACGCACTAACAAAAATAAACGTAACTTTAAATAGTAAATAATGATTTTAGCTCATATTCAGTCTAAAAATTTAATTAAAAAAATTCGTAAATTCTTCTTAAAAAAATTGGAACATTGACTCGTAATAGAAACAATTTAGGATCACATATCTGACATAAGAAAAACGTACTAGCAATACTGTGAAAATCTACAAAAAATTGTTTTAAAAAATATTAAAATTTTAAATTAATTTAATGGTTTCTTTAATACTTGCTATATTTTTAATTTTTTAAATTTTGCTGTGCTATAATTTTTTAATTCCATAAATACAACATACATAATTATTGCTGTTTAAACTTAAGTTATAATATTCTGAATAATTTTGAATTCATTTTCTTCATTGTTATTAACCAAGAACAGAAAATCTCACATTTCAGAGTAAGGATTTAGAGGTATTACAAAAATAGAATATTAATTTTTTTTAAAAAATAAATAAAAGCAATTTTGAAATAGCAGACTAATCATAATTTTGAACAGCTTACACTTTATACTTCCTTTCATTGAACAACTTTATGTAAAAAATATATGCGTATATAAAATAACAAAAAATATTTATAACTTCCATTTAGTTAATAACATTTGTGTGAAACAAATTGAGAATTATATTTTGCTTTAAGTAATTTTTTTAAATATATCTTCAGAAAAAAAATTTCCTTTCGCATAAAAACACTCACAAACTAAACTGTTTAAGATTTGTTACTATTCGGTTATGTAGTTCAAAAATATGTAAAATAACAATATAAACAATGGTGTTAGATTTATTTGCAAAACTAAGTTTTGACAACAAAATATAATAATTTAAAGATCATAATAGACAAACAACTTTCTCTAAAAATAAACATTAACTTACTTTTTTAGGTCATATGTAACAATATGAGGTAATATTTGTTTTCGTGAGTCACGTGGTTGCTTCCGTTTTTTACTCCACTGCTGTTTATTCGATTCTATTTTGAACTCCTGCGATCAGGAAAATCATCCTGCTAAGTTAGAGAAGAAAAAAGATCGCCAATCGTTCAGTTGCCATGGTTACTGTATCGGGACTTTATTTTACTATAGGGATTCCTCGCATATTTGCAAACATGTATTTTCGTAAATTAAATGTTTGTAGTAAATCAACAGCTAAAATATTAATTCTACTGACGAAGAGAACTTCGCTTCTTAGAAAGAAGGCAGAGATATTATATCGACCTTTTTCTGACGACGCTTCATTTCTGTCGCTGTAAATAGCACATTTGGCATCTCTTTTGGCGAGTTTTCTCACAACTCGAGGAAACAGTGCCCATATTTCATTACACATAATGAATATCCTTCTTATTGTAGATAGCTCAATTGCCCACTAATGATAAAAATTATTTTTCACTTATCGGACATTATTTCAATAATGAGCTTATTGTGTTAAAATGAAAGCTTGTCAAATTTTTTGTATGGATAGTGTGCACTAAAAAAATGTGTATGAAAATTTAATCGTATTGGAAATATGGAAGAAATTCTGATAATGTAAAATTTAAAATAAAAAATTTTTTGGGGGGAGGGTTATTTAAAATAGAAAAATCATCAATTTCAGAAAAAATATTAAACATAATTTTAATGAATTGCAATAAATAACAAAATTAAAAAAAATTATTTATTTTCCTTTTTGGTTTATTCATTTTTTTATGGTTCCTATTTATCAAAATTTCGAGATATCAAGATATAACCAAATCAATTAAATTACTTATATTAATTTCACCCAAATTCACCTATTTGGTAAAAATACTATTTGTAAGTTAGAGTTTGTTTTAATTATTATTATAAATTGTGCATCCTAGTTCTGTCTCAAGCAAAAACTAGGAACTGCAATAGCTTGATACAGTTTTAAATTCTATTTTGACATTTTTCACTATCTGAGTTAATGAGTGAATAAATTTAAACTTTATTATTTTATGGCGTCGAATCTTACATAAATTTAAAAAAATTTTAATTAGTGTATTTGTTTTGTCCAATTGCTTATGAATAAAAATTTTTTAAATTCTAAAAAGTAAATTTCAAATTGAAACCCTGTTGATTTCACAAATGAAGATAATGAGTTGTCATTAAAAAATAATAATAATTTCAACTACTAAAAATTGAGAACCATTTTTCAAATGAGCACTAAACTTATGTTTTAGCTGGAAAATTGCGTTTTTTTTTTTTTTTTTTTACTATTCACTTAATCAAATTTCGAAAATGTTTTATGAGCTAATCGAAATAATAATGAAAATGAACTCTAACTTACCAAATAGTATTTATAGTATATTTAGAAACATTTTTACCAAATAGTATCAAAAACTGACTCTAATTTGCAGAATAGAATTCTTGGGTGAAATTAGTATTTCATTGATTTGATTATAAATAATTTAAAAAAAAAAAAAAGAAAAATTACATTAAATCATATTTTTAAAGTAAATAACTTTCCATCGGTTACTTTTAAACATATTTAGAAAAAAATATATAAAATAAATTGTGCAACAGAATTAATACTTAAATATATTTCAAATCAAAATAACAAACATAATCAAAGTAATAATTAAAACAAACTCTAATTTACAAATAGTATTTTTACCAAGTAGGTGAATTTGGGTGAAATTAATATAAGTAATTTAATTGATTTGATAATAAATAATTTCGAAACAAAATTGAAAAAATACTTAACACAAAAAATTATATTAAATAAATTTTTAATATTTTAAAAGTAAATAACTTTCAACCTTTTCCTTTTAAACATATTTAGAAAAAAATATATGAAATAAATTGTGCTAAAGAATTGTTACTTAAATGTATCTCAACCATATGTAGAATATAAATGTAGAAAATATGTAGAAAATAAAGAAGCTAGACAATTGATTTTAAAGTTTTATTTATTTTGCTTTTTTTAATTTTTGGAACAAATTGCACAATGTAGGAATATATATTTATAAATATAAAAATGTACAATACTTTTTTTCTTGTAATTCTCTTCATTTTTCATTATTTCTTGTTGTATTGTTCTCCTTATGGCAAAGGGAATTCGCTGTTTTATTGTTTTTCTTGAAGTTCAACTAATAGGGTGGATAGAGGTAATCTTTTTTCTTCGATATTCAAAATTTCAAATTGGTAAAAAGTTTTCAATAAGCTTACATATTTAATAACTTTTTGTGGTAAATATGTAAATTAGAAACATTCGTATTTTATATTGGAAATTTAGATTTATCTTTTTTAGGTTATGCTACTAATGTATGGATTCCAGGTAAGATTTAGAGTTTTATTTAATTTCCGGTGGACCTAAATGTAAAAATCTGTACAAATTTTTTTATATTTTTAGTTGGCATCACATTTTTGAACTTTAAAACTAAAGTTTGTTTTGTATCTAGGCTTTTAAAAAAAATTAAATTATTTTTTTGATACAAAATTAAGCAACTTAAGCACCTTTCAGAGAGACCTAAATGTTACATTTTGTACATATTTTCTTTACTTACAGTTTACATTTTAAACAATACATTTTTGAATTAAACAAATATTTATTTTTGTATCTATGCTTTTTTCAAAAAAAATTAAATTATATTGGTGACACAAATAAAAAATTGAAACTTAAGCATCATTAAAGGGAATTTAAAAGATTTTTTCTGCACATAATTTTTTAATGTTAGTTTTCATTTTAAACTTCACATTTTTTGAATCTAACTAAATTTGTTCTTTTTGTGATCGAATTTTCGTAATTGGTCGAATAAAACTAAAATTTGTTCTCTTTTAAGAAATGCTTTTAAAAAAATTAAAATTATTATTTTGACACAAAATTAAAAGAAAATGAAACTTAATCATCATTCTGGGAGACTTAAATAATTTATATTTTGAGAGAAAATTTAAATAAACGACCTCAGTAACAATTTAATATAGAATTGAAATTTTGAAATTCGGATTTTTTTTTGTAATGCACCCTATTAACTAAATGGCAAGAAACTAAGTCTTTTCACACTCAAATTCTTTCATAATTATGTGGTGATTACCTTTTCTTCTATCAGAACTTTTGCTACATGATTGAAAAGTAATCTTATATTAGCTACAAAAAAATTAAACCGTTAAAACGAAATGAATATACATCATGATTATAAATTAATTTTGACACTATAAAAGCCTTTGAATAAAGATTTGAACTTATTAAAAATGAGTTCATTATATATTTAATACACACGCTCATCGGTGCCGCCGAAAAAAACACTCCGAAAAATTAAACCAACCGTCACTCGTAAAATGTTATAAAAGTTCTACACATTTATTACGCAACGCACAATGTTTTGGGAAAAAAACCATCTCCTGTAACTTAAAAATAATAAGTAAAAAAGTTTAAAAAAATAAATTACCCACGTATTGTAAAATTACACTAACCACGACATTTTATGTAGCAAGTAGGTTGGATCTAAAGGTGTCCTGTTAAACTTGTGATGGATTTTTGTTTTGGGGGGCACCAGATGGCGTTCTCAATCGTAACTGTGTGCAAACTTCTATTTAATATTTTTACTGGCTCTCTGTTAAATGTTTTTCCCAATGGAACATTAAATATGTTTTGCTGGCACAACCCTAGTCTCTTAGTAGTAACAGAGATATTACAAAATGTTATAGCTCAAAAATGTAAAAGTACCAAAATATCCCAATCTGCGCGAAAATTTCATTACTAATCACTAAGGCCCGGATTTTGATGACATTTGCATTTTTTTTTTTGCTGCATTTTTTGCATTTTTGGACATTTTTTGTCCTTTAGAGCATTTTTTTAGATTTATAGGGCATTTTTCTTTAAATTTTGGGGCATATTTTGCATTTTAAAGCTTTTTTTTAATTTTTTGTTAATTTTTTCTAATTTTTATTATTTTTTTATCATTTTTCATTATTACACTGGCTTCCAAACAATGAAGAAAATCTCTTGGATATTAACAAGTGAAGCAACATCTTTTCAAATTGAAGAAGAATTGTCAGTAAGTGAGACCGTCTTTTTCAAGAACGCACCAATAACATCAGTAGACGTTGAAAGAAGTTTCTTCAGGTATAAAAATTAACTTTCAGACAAGAAACGCTCGTTTACATTTCAAAATATTAAAAAAAAAATTAATAATCCAATGTAATTCCGATATTTAGTAATATTATGAGATGGAAGTTGATATATTCATTAAAGTTTCTATACAAAATGAAAATGTTTTGGAGTCAATATATTTTCCTTTTTTTTTTTGTTATTTTAGGATATAAAACATATTTTTTCAAACTTTAATGAACGTAGAACAAGTATTGCATTGCTTTATATTTTTTGAAATGACTCATAATAATTTTAAAAAGTAAAAAATTGTTTTAGTTCAATATTTTTACTTTATTTAAGTCATGTCATAAGGCGTTTTTAGCGCAATTTTTGCATTTTAAGGGCATTTTTTGCATTTTTTAAGGGCATTTTTTGCATTTTTTAAGGGCATTTTTTGCACTTTTTAAGGGCATTAATTGAGATTTTTTAGGTCATCAAAATCCGGGCTCTACTAATCACTTTTTATTCAGAAAAAATTCCAGATCAATAAATTCTTATAGTCAAGTAATATCTGCTCGTACTTATTGAACTCATGGATATCTTGCTGATGTTTAGTTATGAATAATCTGTCAATTTCCCACCATTATTATACTTTTTAGGTACCTGAAGAAAATTATTCCGTCATCTATATGCTACACTTGTAACAAAAAATAGTTAAACTATCTTCTTTTATGAAACATACTTCATTCTTTAGTTTGTTGGTTATTTCTGATAACCAGATGCCATAGAAGAAAATTAATTTCAATACGCAACTTCTTATGATATTTCTATGAGAATTTTTTTTTTTCGTCTAAGAGATATCATTGGCGAAGAATAGAGTACCTGAATCTAACAGAGTTAGAGAGTTGCGACAAGAGAGAAGAATGAAATCGGAATCAATTGTCAATTGACAATTTCTCTCAGATATCACATTGGGACCTTTCAAATATTCCATAACATCTTAAGGAGTATTCAGGATTTACTCCTCTATGGTGATACAGAAAGTACGAGCAATGCGTACCCAAAACACGAAAGGGATTTAGGATTTGCTCCTCTTTCAAGACAAGGAAGAAGCAGGAATATGAGCAATGTGCTAAAATCCCCTTATTTTCAGAATTTTTTTTAAAGACAAAGAAAAATGTTGCAAAAAAATTGGGGAGAAATTTCACTTTAAAATTTTTTAATTTGGAGTAAAAATTAAGCATAGGGAATGAAATATTTGAAAAAAATTCGTGAGGAGTTTCAAAGGTCAAGAATATTGACATGAGAAAAAAAACACGAAATATTTCTAAAGAATATTCAACTCAAATATTTTATCAAATAAATTGAAACGTAAATTTTTTTTTATGCAAAGTTAGGTCATATTTTAAGTGAATATTATCCTAGTTTTTGATTAATACTGTAGAAGTCAAAGTTAGAGCAACAAACAAAGAGGGGGGGGGGGTTACGACTTTCTTACATAACTATGAGAGGGAATTTGCGATTTGCTTGCTTTTGGGGAAAAGGGAGGAGAGGTCCTAAATTGTTAAAAATATGTTGACGTTACATTTGGAAGGCCCCTTTCTTTCTCTGCATTAAAATCATACAAATTATATTTAGCCCCTTTTTTTTTTATCAGCCTTATGACACACAATCTACACCAATGTTGTTAAAATTAATTCTTTAATTTAACTATGAACATAAAAAAATAATTTTTTTTTCTTCTAAAATTAACTTCATAACAAGACACAAAAGTTTTATAAAAAAAAAATTATTTGCCATATAATTGCATAAATAACTTAATATAAATGAGAATAGCTATCATAGTTTTAAATGCAAATTATTTTTACAAAAGATATGGTTATTTGACTTAATTTTTGTGTATAGAATGTACTTAAGTAAAATTGGAAGTTGAAAATTAGATGATTAAGTTGGATAGTACGAAAGGAGAAAGCCTACCAATAGTTTCGAGATTCTGCTTGATTAAAATTACATTTCCGATTACTCCATGTCAAGTAAACGTGGAAACTTTTGTTTCGTTTCTTTTCGGTAAATTTTGATTCTCAACCAATCTCAGAGTCTTACCCGATAACTCTCGAACTATGTTAGATGTAGGGTCTCTAGTATAGATTAAATCAGTCAAGTGACACGTGTTTCTCTTAATATGTCAGTCTATTTGGTACTATTGGTGAAAGAAATCAAATGAAACTATTGATAGTTTCACTTACCTTCTAAAATTTCCTGCCTCTTCAAATGTGTCAGGTACTGTGCAGTTATTTGTTTCTGGTAATAACAGTACTAAGAGGCCACCAATAACTGCCAAAATTCCGTATATTACCTGTGGCACTACTGGATGAGTAGCATTACCCTATTCAACAAACATACGGAATTAAGGGAGAATTGTACATTTGTTTTGACAATAAGTGCATGATTTTATTTCTTCCTACATATACTCGAATATTACTTAGTTGTTAGATATGATAGCATATTTTAAGTTGATATTTCGGCTAGTTAATAATATTATTTGTATGTTTATGGGTACAAGTTAATAATGAAAAAACATTTTTGCTCTGTTGATGTTAAATATAGAACCAGAAAATCTCTATTTCTTATAAGTGGTCTCATGAAAATAAATAAATACATTAATATGAAGAGCTATGAAAGAAAATAGCTTTGTTGTGGTTTATTAAGGATCTGAGGATACATGTTATCTTTAACACTTATACACAAGTTTTTTTTTTTTTTTTTTTAATTTATCAGCCAAATTTTTGGACATAACTTTTTTATTTCACTTTGAACCAAACTTAAATTTCACATCGTTAAACAAACTAATAATGTATTTTAACTAAATTTTTTTTAAATGTTATTAAAAAGTTTGTAGTATTTAAAAATATCTAAAAATAAAGGTTATTCTTTATGATATTAGCTCATCAGGTTTCGAACAAATGGAGGCATATCTCAATCTAATTCTTAAGCAAAGGAGAATATGAAACCAGATCTAAATATTGAACCAGAAAGTCTACCTTTACTATAAGGGAGTTGGTCTAATAAAAATAGATTAATACCAATAAGAAGAATTATGATTGAAAATAATTTAGTTGTAGTGTAAACGATCTAGTGATACATATATATCTTTAACACGCATTCATATAGTGTTGTTGACTTTTGGGATATTCTTCCTGTCCTAAATTGCTGAACTATAGCCCAACAATTTTTTACTTCTCTCTATACTTAACTAAATGCTATGGTTGGCATAAATTCATGACGTATTTTAAAATGCTAACTTATTATAATACAGTTCTTAAAATTAAATATTATCTTCAGTATTTGCTTACCAGTTCTCTAACAAATGGGGCTACAATCGAACCAATTCTTGCACAAAGAGATGCTGAAGAAATTCCCACATTTCTTACTACTGTTGGTAGTATTTCCGCCGTATAAATGTAAATAATTCCAAAAGCGCAAGTGATGCAAAATTTTCCCAACATCGAGATGCAAAAGCTTATCCACAATATATCTGCAAAATAAAAAATAATTTTTTTAAACAAGAAATTAGATCATAATAATAAGAAAAAATAAAACAGCCTGATAAGTTGGATAGTTAAAAAATTTTTTACAATTCTTTACAGTGCTTGATTCATCATCACGACAGAAAGATCTGGGGCTAAAACCCCTGTAAATGTTGTAAATAAAATTTGTTTCTTCTACTTTTAAAATAAGTTAACAAAATTTGTAATAAATATAGGCTTAAATTTACTTTATATATAATAATACTCTTATGTTATGCATAAATTAAAAGCATTTTGTAGACTGGGGGAATGAGTATAGTTATAACAAGTATAGAGGAGAAGTGGAACAACATATCATAAGAATTGAGAATTACAAAGCAACCCACAGAAATCTAATGTTTTGACGAACAACTTGGTAAATCCTTAAAAGTAGTCCCAAGATCATTAAATGTCGTTAAAACAGCTATTTCTAACTCTATATTAATGTTATATTAGACAGTAATTATTCGAAGCATAAAATTAGCTCACAGTTAAGTTAAATAAACTTCACAGTTTGAAGGCAATAATAATCAAATCATGAACAGGAAGTTCATAATAGGAAGTTCATAATAGGTAAGCACTCCTAGTGGTATATTGTGACATTTCCGGCCATGGGTTGCTACGCAATTCTAGATCCTCATGACGTGCTTTACCTCCTGATCTAGTATGTACCCTACATGAACCAGCAGATGTACTTATAGTTCAAAATTACTTCTAGTGGGGCCCCTGATAGCTCTGTGCTGAAAGTTTTCCTCCACAGAACGAGGGGCATGGGATGTGCCAGCTAGCATCTATAACACTGTCGAGAAGCTTCTATTACATATAAGAGTTAAATCCCGGATTCGGATGTCATGATAAATAATAAGGCTGAAATGGTATGGATTTCACATAAAATTGAATAGATTTATAATGCTGCTTACGTGACTTTCTGAAAGACGATTTTTTAAACCCAAAAACTTCCAAGAAACGTAACTATAATGAAATCGTAAGGATCTAAGTACTTCAGAAAGTAAGACTCACTAAGTAAAGGTCACCAAATTTGTAATGCCAGATGGAATTGGATACAAGATGGGAAATAAAGTTTAAAAATAGGAAGTATAAGAAGATTAAACATACTAAATAAAGTTGTAAGTGACAACTTTAATAACAGAATAAAGCATCCGATGACAAGTCACATTAAATTAAGCTCAAAAATAATAACTAGATTTATTACCAGAAGGAATTGGATACATCAGTAGACAAGCAACACCACCGATTATTAGGAACGCTGATAAAGGATTTCTTCTCCCATAGAATTTGATAATAAATATTGAGATGAGATAACCTGGGATTTCAACTGCACCAGATGCGGCAAAATTTATAAACGGATCTCCAGCCAACTCATTTGTATTGTATGTTAGACCATAATATACAAATCCCAATATACACCTATGATGAAAAGGGTAAATACATTGTAAGACCACAAATAGCTTCTCAGTTGATTAAAATATACACATAATACATGCAATTGTTTTTGCCGTAAACAGTATGTATATATGTTTTATGTATATGTTTAATAAAGTTTTCTGTATAAATTTAGAGTTAATTATAGTGAATAAATAATAGCAAAAAAAAAATGGTATATATTCTAGCCTATGATAGCACTATCATTTGTAATTGTTTTAGGAAGTCACTTAGCTCCTTGAACCAAGTTATATATTTTAGGCCAGAGGGGAAAGTTAACATTCTGACGCAAGGCCGGATTTACGCATAAGCTAAATAAGCTGTAGCTTGGGGCCCCGAGTTGGCAAGGGCCCCCAGATCCCACTTTTTTTCTTCTTTTTTTAAAGTTTTATTCGGAGCTAGGGCTCATTATAATTTTTTTTTTCTTTTTTATATTTTCGGATGCTTTTCAAAGTCTAATCGAAGTGTTTAAAAATATATAATAATTGTTGGCTATACACACTTTCTATGTAAATAAAAAGTAAGGTATTAATTTCTAATTCCTTATACTATTTCTAAATTCATAGCATCGAAATATTTATTTAGATATACAGAAGAAAATTAAATGAATTTGGTATACTTAGTTTAGTTGCATTGTTTTATAAAAATAATTTATCAGTAATATTAATATTTAAAATAAGTGAATAAGTCAAAGTGTGAAAAAATAGCCTTATTTCCATGATTGGATTTGACAGTCAAGTTCCTAACTAAGGTCCATTTTTAGTATTTATATCTAAATAAATAGTGCGGAAGTATTAGAACACAAAATAACGCACTGAGAAAAATTTGCGAAACGTCTCGCAAAAAAAAAAAAAATAAATAAATAAATAAGTAAAAAATAAAACAATTTTGGTAACAAAAGCAAAATATATGGTATTTAAATCATTCATTTGGTAATATTTCTGTTCACAATGCAACAGTTTATCGAAAATTCTGGTTTTTAAAATTATAGCTCTTATTACCACACATTTAATAAAAATGCAAAAGTCGAAAATAAAATGAACCGAATTAGTGATTATTATGCCATGCTCTAAGGCAGCGGTTCCCAATTATTATTTATGCTTCCCTCTACGGAACCCTAAATAATGGCGGAACCCCGACATTACGATTAAAGTTTATTAAGGTAATTGTGAACGTTATAACCTAAAAAAAGACTTATTTTTAAAATATTTAATTAGAGGAACGAAGATTTTTCATTGTTTTATCATTAACAATCTTAAATAAGGTTTTATATCTGACAGTTAAATTTGCAGTCCTTGTGCTGTATCTAGTCTATTTTTGAATTTATTTTTGGTGTATATACAAAAGCTGAAAATGAATAAGATAAGCCGAATTATAATTTATTTCTAAATTAACTGAAGAGACTAGTTATAAACGCTAAAAATGATAATTTGGAAAGCATTTTTCTTTATAAAAGAATTAAGTTATTTTATATTGATTTGAAAAGTGCGGTATGAAATACTAATGTAATATTTTATAAATGCTTATTCTTTTCCTAATTTGTTCAAAATTCAACATATTGTTTTTAGAAATATATTTTCATTTAAAAAATGACATTTCTATTTTATTTTACTTCAAATTTCAAATAATTTAATAAAGGAAACAGAAAGATTATATACGATATGATTTATATGTTGGATCTAAATATAATCAGAGATTATAAAAGAACTAATTAGAAGTTATAAAAGTATTCATCCCCGGTTATAAAAGGTACTAATTCGCTCTAAAACCATAAAGTTCTATAGAACACAGTTTGGAACTACACTCATGTCCATAAATTAAGGATAATGAAGTTCAGGCACAGAAAGAGACAGAAGCCAAACAAATTTGACTTATTTGTAAAGTCTATGTATTAAACAAAAGGTAAAGAGCAAAAAAGATGCTATATGTTTGACATAATTAATAAAAATTGCGATTTTTACTCCCTGGAGCAAATTTCAAAATAGAACCTATTTACAAAAAACAGTATAACATGGTTAGTATGATGGTTAATACGGAGTATGTCTCCCGGACGATGCAATACTGGCCGTACAACGCCTAAGCATGCTGAGTATCAAATTATCAATCTGATCTTGGGGTATATTACACCACTCATCAAGCAATGCCCTCCGAAAGTCCTGTAGACAGGTGGGAGGGAGTTGACGGGCTGCAATTCGTCGGCCAAGCATATCCCACACATGCTCTATTGGATTCAAGTCCGGTGAGTATGCTGGCCAATCCATACGGGTGATATCCTCCGATTGAAGGCATTCGTCTACAATGTTTGCACGGTGAGGACTGGCGTTGTCGTCCATAAACAGAAATTCAGCACACATGGCGCCCCGAAACAAACGTGCATGTTGTTCCAGAATGACATCCCCATAGATGTGGCCTGTCATCGTTACACTCTGAACATGCTAACTAGAACCAAGAAAAATTCCTCCCCAAACGAGCCATCCTGCACCACCGTAACGGTGTCGTTCAATGGTGTTGTCTTGGTGGTAACGGGTACCTGGCGCTCTCCATATGAAAGTCCGGCGAGAATCAGACTGCAAACTAAACCTGGACTCGTCGGAAAACATAGCACAAGACCACTGTTGCGGTGTCCACAATGCATGCTCTCTACTCCAGGCTAATCGCAGGCGACAGTGAGTTGCGGTAAGTGGAACACATCAAACAGGCCTACGAGCATATAGACCAATGTGCGCTAAGCGTCTGTACACGGTCTGCCTTGAAACTGTCGTACCGGTAGCTGGAGAGAGCTGACGAGATAGGTCTGATGCTGAGCTCCGTCTGTTTCTTTTTGCAGTAACTGCCAAATACCGGTCTTCATTCGGCGTTGTAACTCAGGGGCGACCTGTGCTGTAACGTCTACTCTCATTACCATCATCTTGGAATCGTTGCCAAAGCCTGGAGATGACACTCTGGGCAATTCCAAGTTCCTCTGATACTTCCAGCTGGGTACGTCCACATTCCAGTCGTCCGATGATTCTGCTACGTAAAAAATCATCCAAATGCTTCCTTTGTGCCATAACTATGCGGTTATTGCACTGAAAGGCTTTTAAAGCGCTTGTGAACAATTTTACTTCTTTGCCACCATTCCTTATATACCCCTCTCTTACACTCTCGTCATTGTGACGTACTACCAGCGTCATCGAGTGGTTTCCTGTAATTTGTATATTCTTCTTCAGGATGTGTGTGATAATTCTACAGGTGAAATTTAAATTTTTGAGTTTGATTTCCCTGTGATTCTTAATTATCCTTAATTTATGGACATGAGTGTACTTTCCTAAGGTATCAAGATAAAATTAAAAAACTTAACACATTTATTACCGAACAGCATTGCAAAAAACTATATTTTTATTATGTTAATTTCATGAGAAGTCATAACCAGATCACTATTGAAAAAAAACTATCCTGTATTTTGGTGTTCCCATAAATACTGTAAATTTTACTATATTCTAATAGTGTTGACCATACTTTATTTTCTCAGTGTGGTTAGTACCATGATTCACATTTCATAAAAGGTACTGTATTGTCGCATGCAAACAGATATTTTTTCTCAAAATTTCGGAGAGCCTTCTATTTTGACACCTCAAAATTTTTTAAAAAAATTATTTTTTCGCAAAATTGAAGGAAAAAAACAAAAAACAAAAACACGTGCCTAAAAGTTTTACTTAAAGAACATATCCGGAAATTTTCGACCAAATCAGGAATGTCAAGTATCCAAATGACTTGATTTATTAAATTTTTTTAAAAAAAATTCGCATGACATATTTGGGGCTGAAGATTATGAAATCTAACACGAAACTGTGAGATCGTGGGTTCTATTCCAGCTGATGACAGTTTTTTTATTTTTATTTCTTTATATTGAAAAATTTTTTTCTTGTTTTTTAAAGTATGCATGTTAAAAACTAATAATTTAACAATTATTTAAAAAACTAGCTCCGCCCCTTGTTCACTTTGCTTACCTAAGCTCGTGGTTGCTTCTCATTAATCAGTGTAGATAAGAGGAAAAACGGTTTATTTCCATTTTTCTACACAAAAATTACGATTGCTATTTACATTTTGAAGATGACTAAATTTAAGCAAATCAATAAAATTGGTACCTCCCGCAAAGTTATTTCTCTGTGAAGATGGACTTAAGGGATAAAGCATTCGCCTCCGAATGAGGTGAACCGAGTTCGAATGCCAGTGATGACTGCTGGTCGATATAAATTCTACACCCGGCTTGCACCGACCACAGTGCTGACGTAAAATATCCTCAGTAGAAGACGGATTATGGGTTAGAGTCCCCTTGCTGTCAGACTAACTGTGGGAGGCTTTCGTGGTTTTCCTCTCCATGTAACTCAAATGCGGATTGTTTCCATCAAAACGTCCTCCACGAAGGCAAAAATTTCATCAAATCATGGAGTTCTCTTGTTTGCTGGATTGGGTTCAAAATTACAAGGCTACGGAGTTGAACATTAGTAGTCGAAACTCGAAATTGGGTGGGCTGTTTAATGACTGTTATAAAATAAACTAATAATTTGGCCGCAATAGCTTGGTATATAGGGCTATGGACTCGTGTTCGTGAGAATGGGAGTTCGAATCCAGCCGGCCGAAGAATACCATGTATAAAATGGTGACTGGTGCATGTTAAATCTGTCTGGGTCACAAAGTCCAGTAAGTTCTTAACAAATCAATACCTCTGGGTACTGATACAGGAGTTCCCTTGTCTTCTGCATTGAGTTCAAAATTACAAGGCTACGTAGTTAAACATGGGTAGTTGTAAACTCGAAATTGAGTCAATTTTTCAACGGCGGTCGTAAAAAGAATAAAACTAATAATCAAATTTTATTTTCTTATATTTCTTTCTAACTCCTTGCATATTTTCTACACGTCTTCATAATTTCATGTTTCTAAGTCTATAGATTTTGAGCAACAAGGCAAAATGTAACGTAAAGAAATTTGTTTAATAATTTTATGTTAATACTCAACAATAAAAAATAATGACTGTTTTCCTCAGGTGCATATAAATAGAATTGAACCTATAAGGGTCCCATCTTTTTCAGTAGCTTGGGGCCCCGTCAAGCTTAAATCCGGCCCTGTTCTGACGACTGTCTGTAAGAAAGTACAACTACCAGCACGGGTACCACAATATTCTTTCCATTTCTCATAGAATATAAAGAATTGTAACTCCACGAACTCGTTAATTAGTGTCCCAGGACTCTTGAAACATGCAACTTTCTCTTGGATTCATTGATGATAGCACAAAACTTTACCCATATCTATTCGAGGTAAACTGTAATATTTCCCATCTCTCATGATAGATGGCACCGCTGTATTAACTAATACTATTCCTCACGGTACATTTCATTTTATAACAGGCGTTGAACAGTTTACGACCATCAATGTTCAACTCAGTTACCTTATAATTTTGAATCCAATCCAGAACACAAGAGAAGTCCTGGATCAAGCACTGGGACAAACTAACCTTCGTGGAGGATTTTTTGATAGGTCTAACTCATATTTCCGTTACATGGGGAGGAAAAACACTAGAACCCGTCACTGTTATCTGACAACCCATGATCCGTCTACCATTGAGGATATTTTATACTAGCACTGTGGTCGTTGCGGGTAGAATTGATATCGATCAGCCAACGCTGAGATTCAAACCTGGATCACCTCAATTGGGAGGCGAGTGTCCTATCTACTGAGCCACAACGAAGCAAAACTCAGCTGCATCTCAGCTTTCTCATTCACACTCTCCCACAACCAGCTTTTTCACTTTAGCACTCTCCATGCACGTGACCATAAGCCCACGCTCTTGACCACAAACTCAGATTTATTTTACTTTCCTCTACATACTAAACATCACGCCACTTGGAAAGATCTTCCAAGATATAAGATCTCCGAAGATCTCGCTGGTTCATGCAGTTTAGAATGTAGCACGAAGAAAAACCCACTACGTTTGTGTTTAAGAACGTGTTCAATATGGCTTCATGCATGACGCAGGCAATATGGAAAAGTTGATTGAGGGTGGGTTAATGTAAGGTACCAGACCTGCGCTGAGATGCACTGCCGACATCACAACATGGCCAAGACAACTGATTCAATCAATCGATCACTCCGCTTACTGAAGGAAGATTATCTTGATTAAAGATTTATGAAGCTAGTTTCCTTGAAGCTGGTTATATTCTATAGCCAATAAGACATAGGGCTATAATGTCATTCTCATTTTTAGAGCAGACACCATAATATTTCCAGCAATTCTTACTTAGTACTTGAGGATTTTCTACTTGTCGCTGTCCTCATTCATATGCATTTTTGTATTTACGAATATTTTCACATTTGTGGACAAACCTTTAATCACCTTTTACATTATCTAAATTTTCATACATAATTTTAAAAAAACGTTTATCTTATCATGAAATGTCATTTAGTTCGACATATAATTTAAAAATAAAGTATAAAATGTATTCAGTTATTTTTTTTATTTTTTTTTCTTCATATTTTTATACATTTTTAGATTCTTTTTACACTAGAGAGCATTGTTTTACGTTAAAACTTTTCGAATATAAAAAATATGTATTATATGTAATTTACTTACCATATGTAAAACAAATTTAACACCTTTTTCCACACACCATGAGTTTTTAATAAACCTAGAAAATTATCACTTTGCTTTTTCTCGTTTTCCTAAAATTAAAAAAATTACAAGCTTTAATACCTCTGAGGAAAAATAAAGTAAATTAAAAAATTTTGAGATATTTAAATGAATATTTTCATGTATTTAATATTCTCGTTAAGAGTACTATTAAAAAAAACTTTTTTTATGTATAAAACACGTAAAAAAAATTTACTTTGAAATTAAAATAAGATAATTTTTTGTTTATCCAACATAGATTATAATATGTTCTGTTTAAGGATTCATTACAAAAAGAAGTTCTTACCTTATTTTTGTTGAGTATTATTTCGTTAATATTTTCTCTTAAATTGATCCTTTCAACAACAGATGGTTTGAGAGCTTTAGTTAAAACATTTTCAACATCTTTAATCCTTCCATGAGCCACCAGCCATCGCGGGGATTCTGAAAGCAACCTGTTATTCAAAAAAAGTTCATTAATAATTTTTAGTTTAAATAAGTTATTAACTCATTTTCACGTTTCACCTGTTGAGGATCTAATTTTCGGAATATTAAGCTTCTGTTCACGTAGGAGTTATTTTCAAACTGACTATTTTTCTTCAAAAGACAGGACATTAAGATCTACGAGGTGTGTGGGCTACATCATGCCACAAATTTTTGCTTGAAGGTGTTTGGTACACCTATGTTTATGTTTACAAAAATATATATTATGTGACAATAGCCAATTTTCAAGATTTAATTTTGAATTTGAACGACGCAGGTTTATAATTTTAAGAAACAGTTTTTACTCTCAATTTAACCGTAATGACTCAGTAGTTAAAGGCACAAAACACCGAAGTTTGATCTCCTATGATTTCTTAAGGCCCACACAGCTTCAAATCTATGGGTGCCAGCTAGTATGGGAAATACAGGTGGCCGTTGCGCGGTGTTTCCCACAGTGTTACCATTATATTATTAGTTAAAAGGTTAGGAAGACTACGCCTTCATGACCCTTCTGGCCCCCAATGCGCTGTGTCGAGAATTATTTATGTACTCTCAATGCAGCAGCTTTAAAAATCTTTATATGACAAAACTGATATATTATGCCAAAAACTCTTTAATACTTACTACCAATAAGTATTTTCACACTCATGCATATTGCTGGAGATGGAAATAGGGACAAAGACTTCATCTATTAGTATGACTAGGACCTTTATTCTTGCTAAATCATGTTAAAACAAAACCAATTACCTACTATTTTATTACTATTTTAAACTATTTTATTATTACTATTTATTATTATTACTATTTTAAATACTGATCTACCTCCAACCCATTAGCCTACCTCAGAACAGCTCTTAATTATTCCCCGTTCTGGTCTTTAGATTTCCAGTTGTTATTTTTTGTTCCTTTCGGCCAATATCCTCCAACCATCTTTTTACTTCGTTTTCTACGTAGGATAGAATTACGAGATTTTGAATCAAAGTCCCTTTTCATAGCTTTACTATCACTAATCTGCTGAACACAGCCACTTTAATCTCTTTATTTTTTAAATCACCGTGACGATATCAAAGTAGATATTCTTTTCAGTAATTTTCGAATGGTTTGTGATTCTCTAAATCATTGATAGGTTCAAAATATACCTTCCCGCCCCAGTTTTTAAAAAAGATATTAAAAAAAAAGGCCAGTTTAAAAAAGAAGAAAAGATCAGATTAACCCCAGATTAAAGTTCTAAGAAACTAGTGAAAAAGTAAAACTTCAGAATAAATAGATTATTTCGCCTCTTATGCAAGTTAAATAAAAACAGGCTAATGATTTTAATAATTAAAGAAAATGAAGTAGACATTAACGTCTTTCGTTTAAGTTTAAATTATACGAAACACATTTTTTAATTATCTAGTAAAATAATACTATTCTCACCAGAAAGTGAATAGCAGAAGAGCACTCGGCAACGAAATAGTCAATTGAATCCAAAACCAATCTCGAAGAATCCAGGCAATTAAAGGCAAACTCACAAACCCCAAAGACCAGCCGAACTCAACACTCAAACCATATACTGATCTTTGACTTGGAGAAGCAACTTCCATCACTAAAAGAAATTATTAGAAAAAATAAATGTTATTTATTGCTTTTATGACTTATTAACTTTCTATTAAAATGAATTTAGTTCGTTTAAATTCAGTTTTAGGGGCCTAAAAGGTTGTTATTAACAAAATTTTCAGTTTTTTGGAAGGAAAAATCTATGTTATGACCTGTTTAATTCCGAGCAATTTAACAGCAAAATTATAAGATAATACTTAAAAATTTTCCTAAGATACAGCAAAAATATTGAAACCCACTTAATAAATCAGAAACTGAACTGAAATCCTTTCCGAGAATAACACTTTTATTTTTGAAACTGAAACTGACTACAAATTCAAGTATTTTATTTAAAGTTATTTATTCAAAGTTTTGTATTTAATTTTGCTTTTATAAATTCAAATTTTTTTTCACTTCACGTGCAAGATTTCTTAACTTCTAATAAACCTATTAAGTTAAAACTTATTACTTAGTCTGAATATAACATGTTGTTCAAATTCATACTAGCACTTGATTATCTACATATATAAATTGATATAAGTTGTTGTTATATCTGTGTGTCTTTAATATAGCTGAAGTTTGTTCAATCATCTTGAAATTTGGTCAGAGGCTGCAATGCACAAATTTAGCCCCCGTTCCTAAAATTTGTTTGAATTTTTCAGTTAGTTCATTAAGTAGAGCCATATGAAAAAATGAATCTTTTTTATTGGCTTTAGAACTCGTTATTGATAAAAATGAGACTACTGCAGCGGATTTTTTTCTCTTTCAAATATTTTAAAGATTATTTCAGAAATAGTTGCAAGCTCATACCTCTTATTAAAATTTTTTTCACGTTTAAGCTGTAATGAAAATTGAATTATAAAAGTTTTTGCATGATTTAAAAAAAAGTATACTGACATTTAAATTATATATGTGACTATTTCAAATTCCGATAAAAATTTAAAAATCCTAAGCTAAGTTTTCGATAAGTTATAGAGAGTTTAAAAAAAAATTACATTAATGCTTTCTCCGTGAAATCAAAATGACCTAGAACCCATTAAATTATCAAAACAGGGTATGCAGATACTCACCTTATTTTTTAAAAATATTTTATATGTCACAATTAGTATATAAATTTGCACATTTAATTATCTTTTTAAATGTGACTTTTCCGACTATTTATTCTAAATTTCCTGCTGAATGATTTAATTAGTTTATTATTCATAATTACGTACGCTATTATTATTATTGTAAAAATTATGAATTCATTATTTAAAAATTTATAGTTATAAATTTCATACTTTTCACAGACTATTTAATATTTCATAACTATCGCAGACTATTTAATATTTCATACATTTAATAATTATCATCCACGTAGCTCAAGTAGTAAATTTTCTAAATTTCCCTTTAAACCTGATACCGGTTGTAGTAAGCCACCTATAAAAACAGATCCTCCCATTCAATTAATGAAGTAATTTTATTTTTCCTAAGTGGTTTCAGGGGAAGGTAAACAAACACGCATGGACCAACACCTCCTAGAAAAGAGTAGGCCTCAGCACGGTTTACCATAAATATCATTTAGTAGTCCAAACGTAATGACATATTTCGTATTTTCAACCACTGCGCAGCTTAGTACCCCGAACGTAATGCCATGTTTCTTATTTTTCATCAACTGCGCAGTTAATTTCGTCACATCGGACTACTAAATTGATCCGTGCTGAGGCCTTCCTTCTTCTAGGAGGTTTTGCATGGACACGCATCGGCTCATTAACGGTAGCTACTTGTTACAAAAAAAAATGTTTTTTGATAATCGACAGCACTTGATGTTTTGTTATCATAGTATGAAAATGTTAGAATAGTATGTGCATGTAAAAAATACTCACATAAAACGAAGGCAGAGTTAAAAACACCCGAAACACCAACAGCAATAAGAAATCTTAGTATAGAAAACATGAGAAACGACGTGGAGAAGGCACATATGACAGATGAGAAAAGAGCAAGGATGTTGCAACCAACAATTACAGGCTTCCTGCCATACCTGTCAAAACAAAATAAATTCCTTTTTAAACATTTTCTTGTGTGAATTATAAAATATTCAGAAAATACCTAAACTTCCAGGTAGAGATTTTCACTTACAAGAAAACTAAGCATTTAGTAAAATTCCTATAAAAAAAATTAAGTTTAAATTGAAGAGCAGGGTTTAATTCTCTGAATAAGGTAAACATTTGCCGGCACTTCTTATTGAGTAAAATATGTCTCACAAAAGTTTCATTTTCGAAATTGAAGAGCATGGTTGAATTCTCTGAATAAGGTAAATATTTGCCGGCACTTCTTATTGAGTAAAATATGTCTCACAAAAGTTTCATTTTCTAAATTGAAGAGCATGGTTGAATTCTCTGAATAAGGTGAACATTTGCCGGCACTTCTTATTGGGTTAAATATGTCTCACATAAGTTTCATTTTCTAAACTGAAGAGCATGGTTGAATTCTCTGAATAAGGTAACATTTGCCGGCACTTCTTATTGAGTAGAATATGTCTCACAAAAGTTTCATTTTCTAAATTGAAGAGCATGGTTGAATTCTCTGAATAAGGTGAACATTTGCCGGCACTTCTTATTGAGTAAAATAAGTCTCACAAAAGTTTAATTTTCTAAATTGGAGAGCATGGTTGAATTCTCTGAATAAGGTAAATATTTGCCGGCACTTCTTATTGGGTAAAATATGTCTCACAAATGTTTCATTTTCTATACTTCTAAACTAAAAAACTAGGGGGTTCGTGGCTCAACGGTTAGGCTTTCCACCTTCTACCAGAGAAGTGGGAGGCAAAATTCTAAGCTTCAATTCAAATTAATTATTACACAAATTCTAGATTTCAGATTTGAAAAGGTATAACTATTTAATATGTTTAAGTCAATTGATAAATTATTATTTTTAATTTAAATAAATTTTCTAAAACAATTTAAGTTTTAAAAAGTAAAAAAATATATTTTTTATTTTTTAATTAAAATGTAAGAATTATTTTTAAAAAAATTGTAATTTAAAATATTTTAATGAATGAACTGAATTTTTTTTGTTTTATATTAAATAAATTATATTTTTATTAAAAATAATTATGAAACTGTAATATATATATATATATATATTATTATTATTATTATTATTATACTATGAAACGAAAGAAAGAAAAACTATTTATTATTTTGCTAGAAATTACTATCATATCAAACTTAATTATCATTTCATTGAAAATACAATTTAGCTGAAAAGAGATAGAAGAAAGATTTTTTTTCTTCTTTTGGTTTGAAATCATAACCATAGTGTGTTATCGACTAAATTTGTAATTACAATGAAGTGATTTTCTAGTTAGGTATTATAAAGTTCTTTTCAGTTTACTCCTTTTTTCTAGCTCTTTTTAACAAGTATAATACTATACTTTTGTTTAAATTTTATAATAACTTGAATAATTTATTACAAAAGTAAAAAAAATCAGTTAATTAATTTAAAATTTTTTAATTTTTTATTTAGTGGGCGCGAGCGAAAAATTGCAAAATAATGTAGAATTCCGCCAAATTTCTTACAACCATAATGGGAATGTTAGTATGGGGCCACATGCTCTATTCTCTGAATTCATTCAAAACAAAGCACGTTTTCCTCTCTTTCTTCCACCTTAATTTTAGTTTTAAAAAATGATGAAAATTTGGGATTTAGCCAGAACTGAAGAAGATGCAATCTCTTTTTTTTTTTTTTTTTTTTTTTTTTTTTTTTTGAAGATAAAGGTACATTGGCGAAAAATGCAGCATGCGTCGGAATCATGAAATGAAACTGTCTTTTTGTGACGGAGTACGGATTCTTTATGTGAGGGAGGCATTCTTTTTAAGTAAGACTGTTTTGTTTACAATTCATTAATATTTGTTTATATAGTTGAACTTGTTTTGCGTACTATTAATAAGTATTTGTTTATAGTTAAACGTTTTCGACTTTTATTCCGTTGACTGTTTTGTCATTCGCTCGCTTAGCGTTTGGTTCACAATTGACAACAATTGCGCCCGGCTAACGAAAAAGTACCCAAAAATTTAAATTACAATTTAAAAAAAAAAATAATCGATGTATTTTAATAAAAAAAAAATAAAAAAACTAAGAAAAATTAAATAACTATTTTTTGTTTTGTATTTAAGATGTATTTTTTTAAATACTTTGATAAAGGTAATAATTTGCAAATTGAATAAAACGGTACTTAAGTGCTATTTTTGCCAACAGAACACCAAATTTATTTCGGCGACTTTCAAACTTGTTTTTGCAAGTAACTGAGTCTAAAGAAATAGACAAAATACTAACATGACGTAACGCATGAAAAAATATTTACATTTTAACTACTTTCGAATTTATTTTCATTTAAACAAATTAAATATAAAAAAATAATTTAAAAAATGTCAATAGAAAAGCACATTTTCCGACTGCTTTACATGATTCACTGCCTGTTATGCCTTTTAAAATCAATACTACGAACAAGTCCTCGTCCTTGCGAAGACGTCGCCACATAAATTCGCCAAGAATGCAAAGAGAAAAGTAGATTCACCAAAACAGAAATGGGTGTACTGAACTTGCTTTGTAATGTGTGGTAATCCAATTTTGACGCCAAAGCAATTATTAGCGACCCTTTTGAAATTTAGTGAAAATTGTCGACGGAATAGTACGTAAGTACTAATAAAATATGCTAAATAGTTATCCCCCTTTTTGAAATATTGGAAGTACACAAAAAAGTCTGCGGTTCTTTTTCTTTACTAACCATTGGTTATATTTTCTATGATTGTCATAAATTTGGTGTTAAACAGCAAAAAGTAATGCCAAGTGTCCGGTAGCTTTGTTTACTTTTGCTATCAGTTCTCGCTGAACAGAATATAGAGATAAAATTCAAACATCCCAGCTGGGACACGCCCAAACTTTCTGGCTGAAGAGAGAAAGCCTAACCGTTGAGCTGCGAATCCGTATGACTTGAAAAAATTTTGTTAGCTAAAAAATAATTGAACTCAAACCTTAAATGTAAATTTTCAAACATTCATACATTCATGGAGCATATTTTACCCAAGAGGCTTAATCGGAGATAAGTTTTCACTCTATCCAAGATTTTCAACCATTATCTTTAATTTAAACTTAATTCCGTTTTAATATTCCGTTTTAATCTTTCCGTTTTACCATAAGTTCACAGGTATCTACTAGGCTTGTTAGTCAACGCAACCCACAGACTTCTGTTATGTTTTTAGAAGCGAATTACTGGTAATCAGTATGGATCTTGGGACGATTCCAAACGAAGACCTCTGGAGGTTGGATTCTATGAAAAATACCGCAGTTCGTTGGACATTTTAACTACTAAACCTAACATAAGTTCACAGGTATCTACTAGGCTTGTTAGTCAACGCAACCCACAGACTTCTGTTATGTTTTTAGAAGCGAATTACTGGTAATCAGTATGGGTCTTGGGACTATTTCAAACGAAGACCTCTGGAGTTTGGATTCTATGAAAAATACCGCAGTTCGTTGGACATTTTAACTACTAAACCTAACATAAGTTCACAGGTATCTACTAGGCTTGTTAGTCAATACAACCCACAGACTTCTGTTATGTTTTTAGAAGCGAATTACTGGTAATCAGTATTGGTCTTGGGACTATTCCAAACGAAGACCTCTAGAGGTTGGATTCTATGAAAAATACAGCAGTTCGTTGGACATTTTAACTACTAAACCAACATAGGTGATAGAACAAATATCAACACCCTTCACAAGTAGATACTCTTTTACTTTCAAATATGATATTCATCTCCTTGGAAATAAATTCGCAGATGTTCTTGCAAAAGAGGGCTACCATTCCCTCTTATTTAGAGCTTACTTACTTAGAACCATTCTTAAGATTAATAGTGACCGATATACCCCCGGAGGAGGCCTGTCGACACGTGAGAATCAAACATTACAAAATTACAGTAAAGTAAAATTATAACTAACAAAGATTGATACACTTTAGAAAATATCACACTTTCGATGACGTGCAAATTTAAAACAATAAATAAAGTATTGTAAACCGTGTAGGAAAGTAAAAAATACGAAGTGGATAAATGAACGCAAAATGTTTCTGTGCAAGAACAGATAGTTAAGCTTCCCCAATGAGATTTATGAAATTTAAAGTCAATCACAATAATTACAAATTGGATTTGTATTTAAAACCAATATAAAGTTTCGAAGCAGGACATCAAAGTATATGGTTATCACAAAATAGGTCACCAATGACCAAAAGTTCTCCATGTAAGGGAAAGCCCTTGGAACAGCAACCAGTCTAAGGGTCCGGCTTAAAATAAAAAATTAAAGGGATCGTGTAGAGAATTAGAATTCTTAAAAACAAGTCAAAAGTATTTAAAATATCTAAAAGAAAAAATTAACTAAAAATAAACGTGTCAAAAATAGAAACATTCTTTAAAATAATAAAACCCAAAATAAGAAGAATTGGTCTTTATTTTTCCATCAAATCACTGGTAGAAAATCGAGACCATCTGGATACCTTTCGTGATAGAGATTCCTGACAAAAAATTACGATAATTTCGTGAGAGAGATAGAAAAAAAAATTACGATACTCTGGAATCAAATGCAATTAACACTAAAACCCTGGATACCTAGCTCAAGTAGCGACACTCTTTTCTCCGCGATTTCAGTGCCGCATTGATTTAGATTGGCTTTCGTCTATCACATGGGTAAACAGTCGCCATTTTGGTGAATAGTTTAGATAGTGAAGTGTCATGCTTGATCTGCTATATTCCTTTTATCGCTTTTTTTTTTAATTGTTTCAGACCTTTAAATTAATAATGTCAGATTGTTAAGCATTTGGGTGTTCTAATAATTCAAAATTAGGATTTAAATTATATCGTTTTCCTGTTGTAACACACATTAAAAAGAACATTTAAGATAACAATAAATCTTCCCACTAGATAAATCTTTAATCATAATCAATTTCTTAAAAGCGCTAATTTTTATTTTGCTGTGTTTAAAAAGACTCATTTTTCAATTAAAAGAAATTGATACTTTCGTTTACGAAGGAAATTTTATTCATTAAGTACAGTCATTTTCAGTGATGTTTATTATACTTGTTTTCATGAGTCATGGTGGCTCAGGGGGTAGACATGGCTCATGAAAAAAAGCCATGGTGGCAATGTGACATAATATCTCTGGGACTTCACAATGAGGTGACCCACGTTCAATACGAAATCCGCACACGGCTCGCATCGACCACAAAGGTAACGTAAAAATATCCTCAGTAATAGATGGATCACGTGTTAGGCTCCCTTTGTTTTCAGGCTAACCGTGGGAGGTTTTCGTGGTTTTTTCTCCCCATGCAATGTGGGTCAATTCCACCATAAAGTAATCCACGAAGGCAATTTCTCCCAATACTCGATCCAGGAGTTCCCTTGTCTTCTAGATTTGATTCCAAATTAAAGCCAACTGAAATGAACAAAGGTAGACGTAATTTTCAAATTGGGTATAATTCATTTATAAGGAGATTATTTTGATTAAATATGGTTTATGTACTTGACAGTTTTTCTTTTATTTACTTAATTAACCATTTTTAAAGACGTGTTGTTTTTTCAATTAATTGTCTTATTATATTTTAAATTACTCATTATTTGTTTGTTTTGCTTAATTTTGCCTTTTTAGTTTTAAAGAAATATCTCAATTACTACATTGAAAATTAATTCGATTTGCTTTGTAAATTTTAAATGAGAATAATGTGTCTATTTCAAAGACTAACAATTATAGCTAATATTTTCCCATTTAAAGATATGCTATCAACATCATGTACGGCACAGTTTGATTGTTTCACTTTATCCGATTTCTAAAATTAAAGTGCATATTTGAAACCTTTCAATATTGTTACTAGAAAATAGTGAAAAATTTTTTTTTTCTTTTGCAAATTTTAAGAATTCTTTATAAAAATTTTTTAACATACAATATTATAAATATCCAACAAATATATCTCATTCATAGTTAATCTATATAAATTAAATAACTTTAACTCATATTTTTGTATCACCGATAATGATGATAACATAATACAATTAAAGACAAGATATGATGCTTTTTAAAAATAAAGAACTCTTCTAAAAATATTAATGCTGTTTAAATAAATTTATTGGTTTTATATTTATAACATATTTTATATTCTTATTGACAAACATATTTTTTAAAAATTTAGTAATTTAAAAATAAAATAGCAATTTTGAAATATTTTCGATTTTGTTATTTGCAACAAAAATTTTAACTAAGAATTCATTTTAAGAGTAATTCATTGTACTTAAAGTTTTAACAATTTTTTATTAGGAAAGTTCAAATAACAGTTGGTATTGATTAAGACGAAAAAGGTGGAACTGTTGAGAAAAAACTTTTTCTTTGAACACTGTTGATAATGTCTATAATGATTTAAAACGCAAATGATATCTCCCTTTGAACCTCGTATAATACCGACTGCAAAAAAATTTCAAAGAGTTTCGTAAAAAAATTTAACAAATTATAAAAGACGAAATGAGAAAGTTTTAATTTATAGATAAGGTATTATTTTCACGGATTAGAATAAAATTAAAATATATAATTTCATAGAAAAAAATTAAGGAATAAATAAAATAAATAAAATAAATAATAAATATTTAAGTTATCTTCAAGAATAGGAAAATATTAATCAAAAAAAAGTGGGGTTTAATAATAGAAACTCGGTATTTCTACACAGTAAACACAGGAAGAGAATTTCGAATTTTACCAAAATGGTGGCGTGTCGCTACTTAAACTACGTATCTAGGGCTTTAATTAGCACTAATGTCAGTAATAATGAACTAAATTTAAATATTTTCAGTTGCAATAAAATTTAATATTAGTTTACTTATCAGAACTGCATAAGGTGTACTGCCTGTATAAGGTGTACTGTCTTTATAATGTGTACTGTCTGTATAAGGTGTACTAAAAGGTCTATATATAATATATACTGTCGGTTAGAGTGTAATAATATTATTGTTATGTTTATCGGAAATGAAATAAAATTTTCAAGATTGTTGTCATAAATATATTGCCAAACTTATCAGAAAAATAATAAAATTGTCAATTTTAATACAATAAAAATACTATCAAATGTATCAGAAATCTAACAAAATTGGCTACAACAATGTAATGAAATTACTCTAGTACTTAGCAGAAATACATAAAAAATTTTTAATTACATTACAATAAAAAAATCAAAAATGTATCAAAATGATCAATTATAATGTAATAAAATAATGTCATTTTTTTCAGAAATGTATCAAAATTACAAATTTCAATGTCATAAAAATATTTTCATACTTATCAGAAATGTATCCCATAAAAGTTGAAGATAAGAGAGTGCCAGCCGCAAAAAGTGATTTTGACAATGAAACTAACCATTCTTTTTCACAAACTAAATCCCACTGGAATAAAATTTAAAAACTGTACATTTAAGTTGAGGTCATTTAATAAATAAATCATTTATTTATTGTAAATGTTGATATTAAGAGTAAATTTTGTAAATTTTTACTTCGCTCAGGATGGTTGAAGCGTACAACGAAGTGTCATATTCCCATGAGTCACATGGGATTATTCCATAGGTGTTGTAACTGTTATTTTCAATATTTACATGGGAAGCATTCAACAAATTGTACCTATGAAAAATTTCGTATTACTAGACATAAATCAAGATTTAATTGCACTTATATTGCACTTAGTAATTAAAGCGTACTTAGAGGAAAGTTTCAGGACACTTAAATGCAACATTAAAAATTCACAGAATTAATTTTAACCCTTTCCGGTGCAAAATAGCCAGTCTGGCAACACTAATTCAACAAATGTTGCAAATCACTTGAAATTTTATTACTCAACCCTGTCCCGCCCCGGCCAGGGCCGCATCCAGGGTGCAAATCACTTGAAATCAAAGCTCAGGGGGCATCCGGAGAATACTGTAGACTCTTAAGTGCACGCACGTGACCTCTCAGTAAAAAAGAGGATTCAAAAAGGTAGGCTTGGTGGCGAATCATGGCAACACCAGAAGACCTCAAAGAATTTAGTGAAATCTTAAAATTAACAATAGTAGTTACTCAGAAAATAGGAGTTTGAGTGTTCAAACATAAGAGACGAGGCATCAAAAAAAAAAAAAAAGGTAACAAACATATTTTGAGGATGAAAAGAGTACCAGAATTTGTCCAAAGCCCATGAAAACAGGTATAATTTCAAAAAGAAGAGTTACGGCGAGGCAGCCGTAAAGAAAAATCCTCAAACAAGAGGAAACTCAAAACATGAATAGTTTGAAAATTTTACAAAATTTTGAACCATAAGTTAATCAAAAATCATTTCTAAAGAACAAAAATACAGTATTTGAGAAGTTTAAATAAATAAGTAAATAAATAAATAAATAAATAAAAATAATAATAAAAATACTATTAGCATACAGAAAATTGTTAACAGTAAACACAATTAATGCATTACATGAAATATAGAGCTCGTTAATTGTACAGCCCACATTTGTTGACGCCGTCTAGTCAAGTTCCCTTGTAAGGAAAAGGCGTTCCATTATTTCAATAATTCCCTGTTTGACTTTCTTCTGCTTCCAAAATAATTTAAGTCGGACAAATCACTTGAAATATAAAACTAGTTGCTTTTAAACGTTTAGCAACCACTGTTAAAAGCTCAAGTATGTCACATAATTTAGAATGTACTATCGATGGTCGCGCATGCAAATGTCGTGTCTGACTAAAATTTTCAATCAAAATTCGCTGTTCCGAAAGCTAATTTACAATCCAACGGCCTTTAACGACTCGCACGCTTTTTTGGAGACTTTCCCTTTGGCAGTCAGTGGTTGCATTTATAATGGAAGCTAATATTTATTTCGAAATTTATTACTTGAACTAAAAAAAAAAAAATCAAGTTTTTTTTATTTATTATTTAATGTCAATTAATGTTATTTAACACGTTCACGCCGGGAAAAGTGAAAATACTGGTAGAACAACTATTTCATTATTAGATAATATTCTGGAGGAGTTAATCTATTCTCAACAATAACAATTCACTGTAAGGAAATTTATCACAGCGAAGAACCAATTCAATATAAAAATTGCATTCGTTAAAAACAATTGGTAGTTATGGATTTTTATTATTCCAGGAAGAAAAAAACTAAAAAATGAAATTTATTGTTACCAGTTTTTACTCCGGTGCGCTTCCAAGATGAGACAATCTAGCGTGACCCACTGGTGGGTCACCCCGGCGTGAACGGGTTAAACGTCAAACAGAAGAGCAGGTAGATAAAAGCCATTGGATAGGAAATTCGTGTTCCGAAAAGGGTTAAAAGGTAAAGTGACATTCTTTTTCAATTGACTTATCCTAATATTACTCTCTTAAAATCTTAATTAAAGTTATTGCTTTTTGTTTAAAGGGGAAAGAGGGTTTAAAGATTTTAAATTGTTTTTATCATCTAAGAAACAACAAGCTTTGTAGATTATGTTTCCATTACCTCTGAAATTTTATACGAAGAATAATTTTTCACATTTTTATAATTTTAAAATGATGGATTTCTAATCTATTAATAATAAATGAAGGAAGTTAGGTTATTATTTGTTTGCCCTTTTAACTTTTTTTTCTTAAATTATTAAATAAAAATAAACATCGTAAACTTTATTTGTAAAAAAAACTTTAACAAAATGATTTTAAATAAAAATGTTTTGTTTTTTTTTTTAAATAAAGAAGATTTCGAAATTTTTTGAATATTTGTAATTGATAATAACTAAAAATGCTGAAAAAATATTCATGCATATTTTTACAGGTATTTAAATTATTGAAGGAGAATGGTTTTAGTTACATTAAAAACTAGAAACATTAATTTTTTAAAAGCTATTAAGTCTTCATTTTAGGCAGCTCATAGAGTATTTGCAAACATTTTTACTTAAATAAAATAAAATAATGCAAAGAACTACTTAAATTTTTTTAAAGTTATTATAAATCATTAACTTTTGAACTTAGACTTAGAAAGTTTTATAAATTAATAGCTATACAATCTGTTGTGAAATTTACAAAAACTGGATTATGAAAATCCAGAAATGATTCGAACAATGAATGATACGAATAATGATTCGAGCTGAATTGTATTTAGTTAGAAATATATAGATATTTATGGATGATGTAAGCTAGCTATATATAAAACAGACTGCGTGATCTAATAGTATTAAATCATCATTTAGTCCTTAATAGCTAAAATACTTAACTATTTAATAAAATCTATCTATTTATAATAAATCAAAAAATTTTGAACTTTTATAGAACTTATTAAGAGTAGAATTATATTTTTTATTTACCTTGAACACTTTTGGTCATGGAGTGGTAAGACATCATGTTTCCATTTTTCAACAGTGATATTTGTCCCTATAGGTCTTGAACACCAGTGATCCAAGTTTGGAGCAAAAAAAGAAATGGATAAATTTTGTAAAGCTGTGGGAATAGCGGTAATGAAGGTTATGATAAAGATTTTTCTCTGCCATTGACCATTTTCCGGAAATAAGTCTAAAATGTCATTTTTCTTTTTCAGTAAATTGGAATTTTCAATTTCAGTGGACATGCTCTACTCTGAAAAATAAGACAAAATGTTAAGTTTTCTACAAATTAATTTATAGAAATGGAATTTTTTAAAAAATATTCTATGTAAGATTTACCACGGGTTTTACAAAGACAGGGAGACGATGGTAAAATAGAAAATGTGATGAAGAAATATATATGTATGTGGGGTTTTCGAGGAATGAACAGTTTTTTCTATGATTGAAATATTTAAAAATAAAATGAATTTACATATATGATGAAATATGAAATGTTTAGGAAAATTATGAAAGTTTAAAAATATGGGCCGTCTGCCCTGTTGGTATAAATAAGAATATGTGCTGTCTGCCCCGTTTACACAAACATCAGCCCCGGCTGGGCTATGAAGTTCACTATTTCGATAACAAACGAAAACTGTTTCTTTCGATTCAAAAAACTAGGAATGGTGGTGGAGCGGGGGAAGTTGTGGCGCTGGAATGATGGTGGCAGAAGAAGGAATGAGAGGCAGTTCTTTTCCTCTTTCTTCATGTATATAAAAGTAAAGATTAAAATACAAAAAAAAAAGTGAAAAAAGCAATGAAAAATATTTTTTGAAAGAGAAAATATAACGCAATAATGAAAAGAATAATTAAAATTTTTAAAAAAAGCCAGAAAACAAAACAACGTAAAGATATAATCTGGTCTTCAGCTTACACTATTATACACGCAGAACAATGCTTTTTAATATAGTATTAATTTAACCAATGTGAAATATACCTGTGCTATAGTGTGACGAGCACCATAAAAGAAAGAAACAAAATCGAAAATAGAGCATGCTAAGCGAGAAATTCTAAATTTTTTTAAAAAAAAAAACGTATAGGGGAGAGTCGGGTAGCCCCGCCCACTTAAGGACTATTGCTTATATTTCTGTATATAATATTGAGTAATAATCAAGATTTTTGTATGTTTCTATTGTTTTATCATTTAATTAAATAATACAAAAAGAATAAACCAAAAAAAGAATAGTTTAACTTAAAAAAATAGAAATTTTAAAAAACATGTTTTTCAGCTCTTTTCAAAATGTGTCGGGTAGCCCCGCCCAGTAACAAAAATTATGTTTTTTGATTGTTTTTTAAGGTGTAAAGGAAAATGACCAATGTATTGACAATAGATAAACCTTATTTATCATTTTTATCACAAAATTATTTTTTTTATTACACATTTATATACTTTTAGTGAATTCTATCATTTATTAACAACAAATGTTATATTTTTTATTATTATTAATGTATATTAATATATTATAATATTAATATATATTTATATTAAATATTTAAAGAAAATGATTCAATTTAAGTAAATCTTTGGAACCGTACATTTATCGACGAAATAAAAGTGGGCTGTGATACCTAACATTCATGTGAGCGGGGCTACCCGAAATCCAATTTTTTTGTAAATTTATAATTACTCGAACAATTTTTCACAAATAAACTTCGTTCTTTGTGCAAACTAAACTTAAGGCTACATACTTTAATACTGTATGTATAGAAAAAATTATTTTTTTAATATTAAAATGACGTTTAATCGAAACATTCAACCAATTTTTCTTAATATCATGACAACTGTATTCAACATATTTTCAAAACTATTGTTTACCATGTTACCAGCTGCATAAATACTTGAAACTTTGAAAATAATCTTTTTTTAATATAACAATTGTTGTCCGATGGCCCATTGACTTGAAAAAATATTCTATACATATGAAATTGACATTCCAACTCTCCCCTACTGAATAAAAAAAAACAACTAAAAAAAAAGAACAAAAAAACAGAAAATAAAAAAAAAATAAAAAAAAAAAAAATAAAAAAAAAAAAAAATAAATAAATAAAAAGACAGAAAATAAAACAAAAAATACGAGCATATAAAGCAAGGTGCTACAACAGATGTTCATGTACTTACTAACATCTCGCAAAAATGATTTAAAAATAATACTTCTTTTTTTTTCCTACTTTTTCCATATTTTTAGTTTATATCATGGGCTCCATATACTTGCAGCTTATGCGCAGTTAATAAAACTCAAAAAATCTTAAATTCTTAATTTTTCTTTTAATAGTAAATTTCTGTTTCTCTAACTCTTTATTGTGTTACATATAATGTATACAATTGAGAGCCGGGATAGCCTGGTTGGTAGAGCACTGACCCTATATCCAAGAGGTTGCGGGTTCAATCCCTGTGTAGTAAATGGTGACTGTTGCAAGTTAAATTAATCGATTCACAAAGCCATCCATGTTAACTATAACAAATCATACCTCTGGGGGTAATGATCCAGGAGTTTCTGGATTGGTTCAAAATTACAAGGCTACGAAGTTAAACATTAGTCGTCGTAAATCCAAAAATTGGGTCGGTTGTTCAACGAAGGTTATAAAATTAAAAAAAAAAAAAAATTATAAAAATTTATACGTATAAGCCGCGTCTTCCAATGAAGTGGAACCGGGTTCAAATCCCAGCGATGACTGGTTGGTTCGAATTCCGCACCAGGCTTTAATTCACCACAGTCCTTACGTAAAATATCCTCAGTGGTAGACGGATCATGGGTTAGAGTCCCCTTGCCGTCAGGCGTGGGAGGTTTTTCCTCTCCATGTAACACAAATGCATTCCACTTTTTCATCAAAAAGTCCTCCAAGAAGGCAAATTTCTCCCAATACTTGTTCCAGGAGCTCCCTTGTCTTCTGGATAGAGTTCAAAATTACAAGGCTACGGAGTTGAACATTAGTAGTTGTAGACAATTAGGTTGGATGTTCAACGACAGTTTTAAAATAAAATAAAATGTACATGTATAATGCCGTTCGTGCATATTAACATATTTGTACAAATTCTTTTACGACGTGCTACTTTACTTTAATATTCCTTAAACCCAAGCGTTGCTGATTCGTAAGATGTTTTTTCTGACTATATATTGTTCATTTAGCATTTTTTAAGTAAACTAATTTTGCATTTATTAGTATACATATCGTTGTGTGTAACCACCTGGATGTACAGTGAAACCTCACCACTCTCTGTTACTCAGCAAAGTGGTCGTTAATGGAGCTCTCCTTCATTTCCTTGGTCGCTCTCCTTCATTTACTTCAAAATGGCGTCGAAAGAACATGATTTTTCGAAAGCATTTTTTAATTTTATACCGTGCTTCAATAATGATGACCTTTACTGATATAATTGTGTGTAAAAACAAATTTACCAATTATGAAAATATTACTATGAATATGAAATATGAGTATGAAATATAAATATAAAAGATATAACTATTTTAAATAAATAAAAAAAAAATTTGTTTAAGTTAGCTATTAATTTTATATCATAAAAATTAGTTCGTTTTAAAGAATGAGAAGAGGTTTGTTAGTTTGAGATGCTTAGTTTTTTCTAAAATAACTTTTTTTTTCTAATTTAACTTTCAACTCAAATTAATAAAAATAAATCATTAATAGCATCGTCTTTAGCGCACTCGGACTACAACATAAAGTTATCGATCTTTTTTCAGATACTGTCAAAATAAAAACTTTTAACTAAGAGCCACTCACAAATATTTTGAATACATTTGAATCTACTTATTGTTTTGTTAATATTTTTTGTTTTGATATTTTTTCGTGCTTCCATGTTAGACCTTCTCCACATTTTGTGCAGAGATTTATCCGGCAAATCCATTAAACAACTGAGAACAAAAGTTGGCTTGTTCATGCATGTCACAGAGCGTCACACCCCCCACGCGACATATTATGTTGTAATTTTTACGAAAATGTATTCAATATTTGTGTACAATAATAATCTCAGAAGAATAAACAATCGAAAACTGCAAATTTTTTCATTTAATTTTTTTTAAAAAATTTTATTGTGTTGTTTACCTTTAACTTGAAGCAACTAGCCGTCAAAGGGTTAAAAAAGCTTTCCAATGAAGAGATTTTGTCATGATTATTGATTCAGAAGTTTTCTTGTCTTCTGAGTCATGCTTAAAATTACACGGTTATGGAGTTGTAAATGGCTGCCTAACCACAGTTTTAGAGAAATCTGGAGGTTAATGTTTTCCTGACCAAATTTACTTGACGGGCTTAAAGGTGTTCAAAAAGTAAAAAGTAATAGTAGTAATTTTTATATAATTATACGATAAAATGCATAGATATCTAAAATATTTTATTTACTATTTGAAAAATAAGTATTTAGAACTCAAATCACTAATTTGTATTTGCTTTAAAAAAAAATAATAAAAAAAATAAAATAAAAAAAAAAATAAAATATTAACATCACAATGAACAGAAATTTTTTTTTTTACTTAGATTAAATAAAATTGATAAAATAATTAACCACAATTTTTTCTTTTCGAAGTATATATTTTATCTTATATCAACTAAATTTTTTTATAATAGTAAATTAATTATTTTATTCCAGCTTAAAGCATATCAACAAACACCATTTAATAAAATTGAAAAAAACAATTAAGCATCATTTTTCTTTTCGAAATTTTTAATTTTACCTTATTTCCACTAATTTTGTTATAATAGTAAAATTAAAATAATTTTTTTTATTCCAGCCTTAAGAATATAAACAAACACCATCTGGACAATATTTTTCTTAACAAAAATTTGGAGAATGAGAAGTGATTTTTCGTGACCTTTAGGAAAAAAGTGTACCTATATTGGAAGAGATTTATTAGAACTCAGTGTATGCGGATTTTTTGACGTTTTGCACACTTCTGGACATGATTAGATACTGATTGAACGAGAATTAAAAATTGAATTTTTTGCAGTGTTGTATGCTAAAAAAACAAAACAATTTTTATAAAAATTTATGACATTATATATTATTGTCTTTTAAAATTATTTGTGGTGAAATGAAAATTTTTTTGTTGAATGTTCTACAGTCTATCAACAAATTTGCCAGATTTCAAACTTTATTCAAATTAGAACTCTATCAACAAATTTGCCAGATTTCAAACTTTATTCACATTAGAACTCTATCAACAAATTTGCCAGATTTCAAACTTTATTCAAATTAGAACTCTATCAACAAATTTGCCAGATTTCAAACTTTATTCAAATTAGAACTCTATCAACAAATTGGCCAGTAGTTGTAGTTGTAGTTAAATTACGTCGCACTAGAGCTGCACAATGGGCTATTGGCGACGGTCTGGGAAACATCCCTGAGGATGATCCGAAGACATGCCATCACAATTTTGATCCTCTGCAGAGGGGATGGCACCCCTGCTTCGGTAGCCCAACGACCTGCACGCGAAGTCGAGCACTTTACGGTAGAACAGTTTAACGAGGACCAATACCGCTCACCCTCGGTCCCTACGCAGACTGATCCAAGTGGTCACACAAATTTGCCAGATTTCACACTTTATTCAAATTAGAACTCTATCAACAAATTTGCCAGATTTCAAACTTTATTCAAATTAGAACTCTATCAACAAATTTGACAGATTTCAAACTTTATTCAAATTAGAACTCTATCAACAAATTTGACAGATTTCAAACTTTATTCAAATTAGAACTCTATCAACAAATTTGCCAGATTTCGAACTTTATTCAAATTAGAAGACAAAAATGATTATAAAAAAAATATTCCTAAAAAATTGAATTTTGAATTTTTTTAGAATTATATACAAAAAATATGATTTTTCAGTAAATTCTACTTATTGCCATGTACTTATTGCCTTGTAAAATAAATGCTTCTCAAAATATAACAATCTATTCAATTAGTCAATTCTATCAATAGGTGCGCTAAATTTCTAATTTTGTTCAATTATGAAATAGAATTTAATAAGACGAAAAAGTTTTAAAGAATATCTGCTGTGATGTTTGCATAAAAATACGACTTTCATTAAAATTTATATTATCCAAAATTAATATCAATTAAAATTAAAAAAGTAAATAACAATATAAAATATATATCAGTATAATGATTTACAAAATAAGTTTTATTCATATAAAAAATCCTTTGTTTAATCAATAATCAAGTCTAGCAAAAGTGTACAAAATTTCAACGTAAGTGTATTAAATTTAAAAAATTCGGGTTCAACGATTTCAAAAATAAAGTTTTGTTTGAACTTTATCTTTCTACAATACTTTTTAACCGATACTATGGGAATTTTCTAAAGGCACTTGATTCTTAGATTGATTTAAAGCATTGGAAAAATATTCGCTTTACATAAAAATTTAAAATAAAAATTACTTTTTGAATACATTATAAATTAGTGTATTCCTTTAATATAAGAATGTTTTAAGAAAACTTACCAATTTGTAAATACCAAAGCCTCAAGTAGTAGTATTGAAAACAAAACATAAAATCAACAATCTACTACTATCAACAATCAATAACTTTACAATAACAAACAACAACAATATAATACTATTATAGACTTCATTCTCAAGACGAGAAAATTCTTAATTTATAGATAAGCTCTGCTGGCAATCTTGCAGAAAAATTCGAATCATTGTAAATATCACAAAAGTACACGTAATCGACTGAAAAGGCGAAGCTTTATGATGACTTTTTTTTTTAATCTCATAAATAATAAACGGGTACTTTTTTCGAAACGCATTCTATATAAAAGAATTAATAAATGTAGTTAATTACCATCATTTTTAATAACAATATTTTAGTCTTATTAATGAACGATATACTCAATGTAATAAAATTTTCTATTTCTAAAAATGCACTCTTTATCAATCCTTATAAAGAATGCTAATTACCAACCAGTTTTTAAACACGTCATAATTGTCTTTTGCTGAATAAACAAATATTTCTGCAGGGGACTTTTGGGTTCAGCTCTCACACGTCTTGGAAGTAGTATTCCAATTTTCGGACACACACTCAAAATGTTGCAACAGTTTCTCAGTTTAATTGTTGCAACACTTCTAGTCTGTTACGAGCAGCAATCATTAAAAGATAAATTTTGGGGAAAAAATAACTCAAAAAACTCTAAATAAATTTTGTTGTATAAAATATTTGTTATATTTTATAATGCTGACTGAAAAATTTAAATTTGGTTTTTGTCAAAAGAATTTATATAAAAACAGAATTTTAAAAATCCTTCAAAGTGAATAATTTAAATAATTAAACCATATATTGCATTAATTTCCTCATAAATTAAAAGAAATATCGCCAAAGTCAGATCACAAATTTCTGGTGCATACTTTTGCCAGAAATTTACTTTACTCTCACCAGAGTTAGCATTAAAATGCAAAATTCAATCACGTGATGTACAGCAGTATCTTTAATTTGATCAATCTAACAATATTCTTAATGAAACTCTATCAAAACCCCTGCATTACTTTTGAACAATATAACAAACTTAGGCACTAGTTATCATAAATTAAAGAAAAATCACAAAATTGTCCATAACTAAAAATTACGCGTAGAATTTAAGGAAACTGGTACACATAATAATGTATAAAATAACGCGTTAGCCAGACAATTGTGGTGTTAAAGAAATCAGCATATGTATGAAATGAATAAATCAGGTGTGGTAGCTTGGAATAGCAAAAGTACCTTTAGTATGATCAACTAGCTGTGATACAGCACATAGGTTTTCATATTATTTCTGGAAGCATCACATATGTGTGATACTTTCAATTATGTAGTCTACCAGTTCCGTTGGGACCGGGATATCCTGGTTGGTAGGGTGTTGGGTCCAGGTCCAAGAGGTCATGAGTTCGATTCCCACCGGCCAACGACTCCCCGTGTAGTAAATGGTGACTAGTGCATGTTAAATCTGTCGGATCATAAAGTCCTCCATGTTCTTAAAACAAACCATACCTCTGGGTGTACTGAATTGGAGATTGATGGTTCTCTGGTTCAGGTCAAAAATCAAGATCTGTGGATAAATGAATGGATGTATGAATAGGTCCGCCCTATAAACGGGCCGTGACGCATGTATGTGGCAGAACTTGTATTCTTGGCCATAAATGTTGTCATTGGAAAACAAGAAGAAGCGCATCCCCTTTTCCTTAATGGCATACGACAACAATAACAACAACCAGTTCCGTTGGAAGTGGTCTTGCATCCATTAAGTGGTGGAAGTGGTCCATTAGTCTTGCAAAGCAGTTGAAAAGTTTCAAGGGTCTGAGTGCAAATGGCATCCCCAAACCTGTTCGACAAAATTAAAGTTCATTGATCTAGCTGTATGCTGCTGAAGATAATCCAGGATGCGAACCCTGTCCGGTATTGCTTTATCGTTCTGTAGCACGAAATCATCACCTACTGCATCAGCATAAGGGCTCGCCTAAACAGGATGTCATTTCTGTACACATGTGCATTCACGGTTCCACGTGGCAAGGCATGCAGATCTGTGCGTCCTCCCAAAGTGATACCATTCCACATACACTCACTGCTTCCTTGGTATACATCTCTTTTACGGGTGTTTGATGGATGATACCGGGTTCCAGGTTCTCTCCAAATAAAATAAAAAAACGCCTATTATATCGCGTCGTAGGCTTAACTTGGACTCTCCCGTGAAGAGAACAGCTCTCCATTATTCAGCCGTCCAGTGGACATGTTGCTGTTCCCTCCTTAAATATGGCGTGAAGAGAGTGGCACGCAAATGCCTGGACACCTACCAAACAATGTTCGTGAAACTTTCTACACACAGTATATGTTGACACCAATCTTCTTGTGGCTGCATTAGAAGAGGATCTAGGCTAACTCGGAGTTGCGGTTCTATTCCTTTGTGCACACGATAAATATCAGTCGTCGGCGCATCTGGCCGTTCTTGTCTGAACGGTCTGGATGCTGAACCTGTGCTTAGAAATTGTTACCAAATTCTATGAACCACAGAAGAACTCATATTTAGCTATGTGACCACTTCTATCTGCCCTGCTTCTAATCTTCCAATGGCAGTTCTTCGGACAAATGACGAACACAGTGAAATGCTCAGGCTTACTATCAAACATACAATTATAATACTATTGCAGATGACGTCCTTCCATTGCAGCACCGATAACTTATATATTGCAGTTTTACTAAGCAACTCTTATTTGACAACATAATGAAATTTCAATGGGAGTGGCTTTTTTTTTGGGAGAGTTATCGTTATTTTTAGAATTTTTCCTTCGTTCATGATAACCAGCGCATAAGGTGATTGGAAAGGATAGAATGGGCATAGTTAGCAATAAATAATAGAAATCAGTTGGTCTTCCTAAATAATTAATCTGCGTGCATCTTAAAGAAATTTAACTTATGATCAAAACATAGAGGTTTAAAATTACTTGTGTTGAATACGCCCGACCTTACTTACGCACTTTTATCGATGAACACTAGATATAGGGCAGATGAGCTATCACTTTAACTCTCACATAGATAGCAACTTAAGTACTTACGAACTTGGTGCTAGCGCACAATTTAAAGAATCAGTAAGTATTAAATAGTCCATTTTTCTTCTTGTTGTCATTTGGACAGAAGTTGACATTTTCTCCTCTAGCCTATCAGAGCGATTTTTAAGAAGTAAACTCAAAGAATCAATTTTGAGTAGAACTCAAAAATTTATTTAATTTTTCTTTTGTCAAAATTTCTCAAGCACCATCTAACTATCTCTGCCAATAGCTCGAGCCCTATCTAGACTTTATTATTTTTTTTTTTACAACAAATTCAAAATGGCAGCCGAAAAACGGTATAAGACAGACAGTACCGGACATTTTTTTAAAGTAGATATTGTTTGAACCACCTGTGGATGATGCTAATGATTTGGGTTCAGTTGCAGGGGGTTGCTAAGTTCAACAGACAAAATATTTGTTAGCCCTAGAGTTATCACGAAAAGCTTCCAAAGGTGAAGGAGAAAAATTCGAACTGTGATATTTTTCTTAATATGAATAATGCCTGCTCACTCAAGTAACCGCAAACATGGACTAATTGTTTTTTATTTAAGCATTCCAGATGATTGGGTATTGCCTTTTAATCATTATCTCATAATTAAGTATTTTGCTAATCCTATTTTTCCAGATGACAACAGAAAAGTTTATCAGAATGGAAGGTACTAGTTCTATAAACACGCAGGCATCCAATTACATCTCGAATGGACTGATGAAATCACCTGATTTTAGCCCTATAGAAAGTCTGCGTGTCTTATTATAACAGTCAAATTGAATATCCCCGTGAATTAGTGATTTGAATAATTTGCTTCAGCGAATTACTTAAACTGAAATCGACATATTTACCAAATTTTGTGGACTCATATTTTAACTAAATCCAAACGGTTATAAAATCCAGAGGAAGAGTTATTCTGTATTTAATAATACATTTCCTAATTTCTCTAGAAGTAACTAAATTTTTTTTTGAAGTTATATGCGACTTCCAACAAGGAAGCGTTAAACGTTTAACGCTCCATTTCTATTGGCCGGGAAATCACGTGGGAGGATCCAGTTTTCCCTCATTCATTTTCATATTGTTTTAGTTCTCACTAGCATAAAAATAATAAAACTTTTGTTTTTCTATAAATATTTTTTTAGTTTGTTTTGATACACATATAATTTAATAGGGAGCAGGAAAAAGAGTCGTTGAATAGAACTAGTGATCCTTCTACGACTGCTGATTCTTCTACAATTAACGTCGCAGGTTACGAAGTTTAACTTCTTCCGCGCGGAGGGACTCCACGCACGCACTTTTTCTTTGCTTAGTGTGTTAAAGATTTTCGTCTTCCTAGTTAATTTTTGAAACTAGGACAAACTAGTTTTAAATCCTAACAGTTTGGTTAATGAAAATAAACAGTTTAAACTGTAAATATATTAAGACAATACATATAATACATAAACATTTAAAAGCTTTATTAAACAAGTATAACATGACTTTAAATAAGGCGTAAAACAGTGCAGATGCATGCAACCTCGTAATGACAGTTCGCGTTGTTTGTTGAATTCCACCATAAATAGCAGATGTAATGATAAGAAAAAAGACTTTTTCCTTCAGAAAAATACACAATGAAGTTTTATATGAAGTGAAATGCCCTTGAGTAATCATAATTCATCTTCTTTAAACATCAGTTTTTGGAATCTCAGCACTTTCTTCTTTTGGTTTCCTGAAAAATAAAGTTTTTTTTTTCTTCATATAAATTAATTTGTATTTATGCTGAAAGTATAGTTTGATGCTGCGGAAACTTTATAGCGTCATAACAATGCTAGTCATAAAATGTAGAAAATTAAGTCTGATACACTAAAATAAAAATTTATAAAATTGCATTTTTGAAAGACGTGTGGGAGAGATTATCTGTGGTGATAAAAGTTTATTACCAGAGTGATACACCTTTTTTTTGTTGACAAAAACAAATTATTTTCTGTTTCGCTTGAAAAACAAATCTTGTTTTTTGATATTTTATTCTCTTCTATGTTATTGTCATTCTGCTATAAGCAGATAATTTTTTATAAAAAAAAATGTATCAAACTTTTGATTAACGATTAAATGGAGAAATATTACTTGCACCATTTTGAAAAGAATTGGACACTAAAAAATCAATTGGACACCTGTAAGCGACGTCAAGCATCTGTGTCGATCTCTGTCGAACCTGATTGACTTCTGAATCGACAAATGCCAGAATTTACCTATGATTATTGCACTTGTAGGCATCCAATTGCAATTAATTGGCATAAGACACAGAACTCCAATTGAAATTTCTGCATTTTAATTTACAAGAAAGCGGTCGAAATTTCGATTGACGATTAATTTTTTGGCTATAAATTCTGTCTGTAACGATCATTGATTAACGGAAGTCTCGTAAATGATGTCCTTAAGATGCCCACATGAAAAGAATGTTGGCTTAAACCTGGTGAACAGGATGGCCACCAGATTGGTTCATCACGCCTAGTCAACACCTTTTCATTACGTGTCATTTATTGCGTTCTTGCTCTAACACATCACTCTTACCCTGCATTCCTATACAAAAAATACACGTTTTAGTTCACTTAACTACCTCTCCAAGAATTTCCCAGGATCGTAGAATCGCCCTATAGAAATTAAATGTTAGGAATAATGAATCTGCTGTTAGTTTTCTTTGATGTCCTAATAATAAATCTATAATTGCTGACATATCAACTAATAAAACGAATGATACTTACTGTCCAATTTTTTCTGCTTGTTTTAACGTGTCAGCAAAAGGTTCATTGTTAGTTTCAGGTAATAAAAATATAAGGCAACCACTAGTGACTGATAAAAGTGAATATAAAAGATCTGGAAGACTTGAAAATGTACCAGCACCCTGAATAAAAAAGATTATGAGGAAGTAAACGTAAAATATACAATGCATATTATAGTTATTGCGGTAAAGATTTTTTTAGAGCCTTTTTAGTTGGGGGCCCAATGTTTTGTTTTTTACAAAAGCAGTTTATTAATTTAGACAATAAACTATATATTGCGTTACCTATATTTAAATTTTAATCAAGACAAGATAAAAGATACACGGAAAAAAATGTATTATAAATGTTCTTATATTTTAGAATATTTTTAGGTATTTAAGAACGAGTGTTTTGTGTTTAATTTATTGCGTAATTTATTATTATATTACGCATATTGTACTTAAAAACTTTCCCTTTCTTTTTCTTCACATTCTCTGTAATGTATTCATTCGGCTGGCATACGGTATGCTCTTGAAAATAAAAATTGGTCGCCAAATGCCTCTTTGTTTTAAAGTTTTTTTGAAAAGAAAAATGTACAGATTAGTTAAAATTAAACTATTAAGTTGATTACACTGACGGTACTCAAAGGACTCTAGATCCGGTTCTACAAGACGGAGCCGACTGATGTTCCCATTTTGGCTGAATGGCCATCGGAAAGTAGCTGTTTAAAATTTCGCAGTTGGCGTTTAAACGAATAAAATTGAAAGGTTCAACTCTGAAATCAAACAATAAAATATTTTAATTATTTACATATCTGCGTTCTCTATGAGCCTACCTTGTCGAACAATCATATGCACATGGTTTCATGCACGCATCATTTTTCTATGGTTATGGCAATACAGTGCCAGTATTTTGTCAAAATTTCAAGAAATTAGTTTTCGATCGTAATCTCAGCCCCATGATATACTCGATTTTGCTGTTTAATTAGTCATTGTTCATTGCTCAACAGATCCAGAGCTAGTACCATCAGTTTATTTTAACAGTCTTGTATACGTAAGCCGTGGTGGCTCATTGGATGGAGCACTCACTTCCCAATAAGGGGGCCCAGGCTTGAATCCCATGGCTGGCTGGTCAATACGAATTCAGCCCCTAGCTCACATTGACAACACTGCAAAATACAGTGGAAGACAGATCATTATTATATTCCCCTTGCCATCAGGCTAACCATGAGAGGTTTTCTTAGTTTTTGGTTAGAAGGTATGCTAGTTAGTACCACCAAAAATTACTCTCTGAAGGCTAATTTGTTCCAATACTTGATACAGGAGTTCCCTTGTCTTCTAAGTAGGGTTCAAAATTACTAGCTACGGAGCTGAGCAGTATTAGTCGAAAGTCCCAAAAATAGGTCGGCTATTTAATGCCGGTTATGAAATAAACGATAAAACCTTGCATATGTTGATATCTCGTGTAAATAAGATTGGAAAATATGGTTGTTAAAAAAGTAGAGGAATTTAAAATTACCAATTCTCTTGTAAAAGGTGCTACTGTTGAACCAATTCTTGCTACTGTAGATCCTGTTCCGAGTCCAACGTTTCTCACGACTGTTGGGAAAATTTCAGCCGAGTAGACGTACGCAGTAGCGAATGTCGCTGTTATACAAAATTTACCCACAAGTGGAAACAAGACTTTCAATGCTACCACATCTGAAAAGGGATTAAAAAAATTACTTCGGGCATTTAAAATTATTAAAAAATTACGCATAACGTTTGAAACCTAAAATGACAAATTTTCGTTACACAGGTCCACAATAACCACAAATTAGCATCTATTCTCGAAAACTACTTTTGAACGAAAATATATTCGAAAAGCTTTTGGAACACTCCGAAATTCATCTAAACTTTGCAATACAAATTCTCATAAAGTTCAAAAAAACATAGTTATTTTAAACGAATTATACGAATTTAAATATACTAAACCTCTCCACCTTCATCTTTATTTTTCGGACGAGTCTTATAATAAACAAAATTAGTGGCATGCCATAATATTCTTGCAAACATTCCATGGATATTCCGGAAATAAATATAGTATTATGATCAATCACTATTATTATGATCTATCTGGGTGCGTAGCCAAATTATTCAACAGAAAATAAGCACCTTTTAAGCACTTTTCAAGCACTCAAAGAATATTTTTAAGCACTTTAAAAATTATCATTATCAGGCAAGGTTGGAAAGTTTTTTGAATATTGACGATTTTATCTTGTTTTAACCGTTATGTCAAATAAAAAATCAAAATACTTTTGGCATTATTTTTGACAATTGTCAAAAATAATGAAGTTTTGAATCATGTAAAACGAATGGCGTTTTCATACGCTACGGAAATATGCCAAAATAGATTGAGGTTGAATTGATTGTGAAAACGTTGAATAGAACAATGTGAACTGTGTCTTTTTGCATATGCGTCTTTTGCATGTCTTTTTGCATTATGCGACAAGTGTTAAACTTACTTTTCTTCTTTTTTTAAATTTATTCAAGCAATAAAACGAAACAAATAAAATGAATAGAGATAAACATTGTTAAAGTGTACAAATAGTTTTACATAAACAGAAGTTCTGTTCTATGAAAATTTTTCTTCAGTATCCTAACACAGAATTAAAGAGGAATTTAATCTTTTCTTTTGTTCTCCGTCGTGTTAGAATTAGTTGTTTTAAATTTATTTTCATCGAATTTGAGTTACATTCATGTATGATTAATGTATGAATTTTACATCTACTCTATGTACTCGATTTGATACAATATCATTATAAATTAGATTAGTTATAAAATTACCTTGATTCTACAAGTATTGTATATGTTTTTTTTTAATGCAAATCCTAAAAGTCTGAATCCTGCACAAAGTAAGCCCATTTGACGAAATAGTTGGAAAAGGTACTTTTCCAACATACCGGCGCAAATCTCACCAAGCAGACCTTTTGGCGACAGCACTCAGTCGGTGGAACAAATCACACGAAGCAGACTTTATCGGCCACAATACACAGGATACACATAAAAAATATAAAAATATTTCATAAATGGTTCAAATTTTTTTTTACTTCGGAGGCAGAAACATTTTAAAATCACTTAAAATATTTTCAAATGAGTCCTCCGTTTGCCTTCTCCACATAAATTCCGCAAAATAACTTTTGAGATGATAGCGTGCCGTTCCTCTGTGTTTCTTTTTTCGCCATTTAGTGCAGCCCCACAGTCACTATGTTTTGCGTGTGCGTTCCAGTTTCCGGATCGCCGAAGTTGTACTTATGGCTCACTTTGAAATGTTCGAAACTTTCCTCTTCTAGCTTACTAATCAGTATAACTTCCATGAATCGGAATATATTATGGTTTATTTTTTGATATTTTCCTTAATTGCCTTCAATAAAGTGTTCGTGGATCGGTTTGGCACCTCTACAAGGAAACATTCGTTCGTTTTCCGGCAAACTCCCCCGAATAACCATTGTTGTGGCCCTCATTATTTTTTCGCCTTTGCAAACAAGCTTTCGTCTACTTCGACGATCATGCCAGGTCTTCCTATTTTCCGTTCTTCACGTTTAAGCAAAGAATTCTCACAAACCTCATGCATGAAGTTATTCCAGTCTACAACTGTTCCATGTTTGATTTCCAACTGCTTTTCATACCATTTAACTGAAGTTAATTCTTCGCTAAAACAATATATAAACTCTGCAAAAAGCTCAATTTCGATGACTGAAACCACGTGCCTTTACGGATACTTCTTTTACAGCGGACAAGATGAAAGGTTGCAATGACATTGAATTTCATCTTCGATATACAATTTCATTTCATAATTCTTATCACAAATTGCGATTTCAGACGAAACTCCTTTCTCTCGAAAGAATCTGATCGCTTCTTTCTCTGTTTTGGGCAAATCCCAAATTTTCATTGGGTAAATTTTTCGTATTAAGAAAAAGACGTGACTGATGGAAAAAAAAATGGCAGCGACTTGCTTTGAAAATGTGGAGGCGAAAGGTTACAAGAAGCGATATTCCGTTTGACTTTGGTTGCATCATTATTGGCTGCTTTATATCCTGCGCCGGTATAATGGAAAAGTACCTTGGAAAATTATAGTAGGAAAAAAAAACAAGTAACTTCTGAGAAAAAAAGTTTCATATTTTATATATATACATGTATCATACAAACCTGGAAAAAATTAAAAAGTGGCAGTAATATTAATATATTTTTTATACTATTATGTTTGTAGCTGAGAGAATATTTTCTTTTACTAAGTAAATATATATAGATCTCAAGGTGGCGTATATTAAATTTCCTTTTGATAATGGAAGCTAATATTAAGAAATTTTCAGCCTCTTTATAGCAAAATTGATACCACTTATTAATTTTTCGTAGGTGCGTATTAACCCTTATATGTTAAGGTTACTAAATATCGAGTGATTGTCAACTTATAAAGTTTAATGTCAACAAATACATAGCCACTTTAGTGAATGTCCAAAGTATTTGCTACATCTGATTTGATATTAATTTTTTCATCGCTATTTTAGTATTTACTCAATATTTTCTTATACGATTATAATAAATTGGAAAAAATCAACACTGTCAGAAATACTGGAAAACACTAAAAAAGTGTATAATGGGAAGCGATCCTTTACCTTAAAAAACAGTGTTGGGAATATGTAAACAGGCAGTGGCATTTAATTTAAAAAAGGCATCAGTGCAAGGAATACCGGGCAACAGCACCCTAATTTTAAAGATACGTCAGTCTAGGGAATACAGGGCAAACGTATGTCGAGTGGTGACCCTTACCCATAAAAACATCAGTTTGTTTATTATTCCCAGTATACACTTTCCCAGTAATCCCAAAATGTTTATCTGTAAGAATCAGATATTGAACCATCGAAGTAATATTAAAGTATCGATAAATAAATTATATATCAAATATTTTTAATATCAAACATTTATATAAAGCACTCCAGGGTTGGCAAGATTTTGCCGCAAGTGGAAAAAACCATGGTAAAACCATCCTGGCAAAAACAGGTTTTTGCCAAGCAAAGTAGCAAAAACCTATATTTTCCAAAATGAGAGGTCAAAAACATATTTTTGATACAAAATTATTCCTAAAATTGAAATATATACTATAAATATATATAATTAAGTAAAAATTAACAAAAATATTATTCCATAATTAAATCATAATGTATTAATATATCATTTTAGTAGTTTAAAACATTTTTGATCGGAAAATTAGTGATTATTCTCTTTTTTCCAGTGAAATGAACTTATTTTAAATTAATATAACTATAATTTAAAACATAAAATATCTATAAACATGTGTAGTTAATTAAAATATACAAGTATCAATGCAATTTTTTAAATTTGCCCAAATTCAATACTTTATTAATCATCACAATACAATTTGGGCTGTTTCAACATAGCATAACAGAACACTAGTTTTGAAACATTATTTAGAGTCAACTTATTCCGAATTTTAGAATGTACAAATGAAAAATTCAAAAACACTCTTTCAATGGCAGTACTACTAAAAGGACATGAGTGTAAATGAGGCATTAATTCCCAAAATTCACTGGAAATTTCACAAGAATTTAAATTGTGTGGTTTTGTTTGCATTTTGAAGTAATATTGAGAAATGAGGTGATTATCAAAATCTATCTAATAAAACGTCAATCTTAGCTTTCTTATGTCTCTCTTTAAATATAGTGTAAGAGTGATATGTAAAATAATACATACCAAAAGTTATTATGAAGAAGTAAAAAAAAATACAATTTGTTAAAAAAAACATTTATTTAGGGATTCTAAAATGAAAAGAGGTCAAAAACTTTCAATCCTTTAAAAATTATTACCCTTAAATTAATATTTTAAAAATAATTTTTTCATGTAATGTATCAAAATTATTATTCCTTATGATTGATTTAAATTTGCTTCAAGTATTTTGTAATAATATTTAATCAGCAATTTAAATAAATTGGTTTTTGCCACTGTCCTGGCAAAAACCCCAACCCTGAAGCACTCTAACAAAATTTTGGACATTTTCTAAAACGAACACGTGACTGTTGACATTCACCGGCGAATGTCGACTATCACCAATTTCGGACTTACAGTGTGGCATACATACAAGGCGATGCACAAACGTAACAAACATTTTAAATTTTTTAATCAATGGTAGTGTTTTACCTTTCTAATTATTAAAAATTTTTCTTTTAGGCTAACGAGGTAAACACACCGTTGTTTTAGAATGGGCTTAATGGCATCTTTTCTAAATTTTCCTAAACTTTAGAAATCATCGTCTATTAAATGAAATTCTTACCAGATGGTATAGGTATTGTAAGAGCACAAGCTAAGCCAGCTATAATCATAGCGATCGCTAATGGACGTCTGCGACCAGCTCTAGAAATAACTTTAATGGTGACCAAGTATGCAGGAAATTCGACGGCGCCTGACAGAAAGAAACTAAGGTATGGATTCAGAGATAATTCTTCAGTGTTGTAAGACAGCCCAAAGTAGATGAATGAATTTACCAGCCTATAAATATGGTTAAAATGAAATATAAGATGCAAATCCACAACTTTAGAAAACAAACTTACATTAGTTCAAACTTTATACATGCGTGTATAAAATCTAGTTCCAACATTTACGAATGTCTTACTCGAAGACTTTAAAGCACAAAACTTAGTTTAAGGAAAAAAATCAAGTAGTTTAATAACTCTTGGTGCCATTTACACTTAATCTAATTTTTACTACATTTATTTATTAAAAAACTTTAAAAAATTCAAAACTAAGTATTGCAAACGTAACACAATAAATACATTATGTCTGTATCATCTAGTTTTTAATTTTCAAAAACATTTTCAATTTCTAATTTAAGTCAATAAAATTAATTATGCATTTAGTCTCAAAATATGATATTCATAAATAGCGGAATTACCCACATATTGATGTGAAAATTTAGGTTATAAACTAAAAAAATATGTTCCAGGATAAATTAAACAATATATTTCGAAATTTATCTCTTATTATTTAGTCTCAAAATATGATATTCATAAATAGCGGAATTACTCACATATTGATGTGAAAATTTAGGTTACAAACTAAAAAAATATGTTCCAGGATAAATTAAACAATATATTTCGAAATTTATCTCTTATTATTTAGTCTCAAAATATGATATTCATAAATAGCGGAATTACCCACATATTGATGTGAAAATTTAGGTTATAAACTAAAAAAAATATGTTCCAGGATAAATTAAACAATAGATTTCGAAATTTATCTCTTATTATTTAGTCTCAAAATATGATATTCATAAATAGCGGAATTACCCACATATTGATGTGAAAATTTAGGTTACAAACTAAAAAAAATATGTTCCAGGATAAATTAAACAATATATTTCGAAATTTACTTAGTGGATATAATACACTAGAATTTAATCATTACGCGGTTATAGTTTTGAGATAAATAGGTATAGATAATCATGCTATTAATAACGTAGAAAGAAACTTTAAAGCAAAAAGAGCAACAAAAGTACTCTCCAGCGTTATAATAAGATAATTTGCTTTTTTTTTTTTTTTTTTTTTTTTTTTTTTTTTTTTTTAATTTTTATTTTATTATTCTTTTGAACTTGTTTCAAATTTATTTAATAACAATGTATAACGTCTTTAACACTATGTGATTATCGTATACTTTAAAATACTATAGCAAACAATTATACAAGAGAAGAAACCTCGGCATTGCAAAAAATACTACAATCTTTGTTTCAAACTTAGAGCTTATTTAAAAAAAAACAATGTTAACATAGTTGTTAATAATTTTAAAACAATATGCAAAAAGGCACAAATGATCTCATATAAATACATGAAATCATTTCGGTACCATGATTAAGTACTTTCTTCAGTATCCAGGGGTCTGTCCAGACATTTTGTGAAAGGTCCGTTTTTGTAAAATTGTGAAAAAATTACTCGTAATTTGTGAATATAAAATGAACGTTAAGTCACATTCTTTCAACCAGGATCCGCTTTTGTGAATTTGTGCAAATAGAGTCCGTTATTGCAAAAAAAAAAACTTTTTCAATGAGTTCTTAAATTGTAAAGACATACAAGGTTATGCTCAACACTGTAAAATTATAATTTAAAAAAATTAAATTTTAAAAAATAAAGAGCAATTGCTGCTACTATATTATAAATGCAACATACAAATATTTGGTATTTAGCCTAGCCTAGACTGTTGGGCGCAGAATATTCATTTCGGACATCTGTTTCGTTTACATCTGTCTTTCTCCCCTCCCCTTCCTGGGAAGTTTATTCGATTAACAAAACAATAATGAAGATAAACAAATTTGTGAAGGGTCCGATTAAAAGATTAATTATTTTGTGAAGGGTCCGTTTTTAAGTTGAAATATTTTTTGAAGAGTCCTTTAACGGACCCAAATTTCTTCTAAACAGACCCCTGGTATCGAAGCACAGAATGATCACTTTTTCTAACATCACTTTTCAAATCATAGATTCGGTTTCTCGACTCTCAAGAATGTGCCTCATTGTTGTACTGAAACGATATATGTATATTTATGTGACCTCCTTTGTCCTATTTTTACGGTGTTTTAATTTTATTTAAAGCACATTTGTTTCCTAATTCCTGTTGTACATAAAGAAAGCTTTATAATTTAGCATATTATATATATATATATATAATTTAGCATATTATATATATATATATATATATATATATATATATATATATATATTCGGATAAACATACTGAAATGTAGTAACTTTTGATAAACTTACCAATTATAAAATAATATCAACGTACTCTTCCTCAAATTAGGAGTTTTGAAAAGATCTAGTATTGTTGCTGTACTACCAGTACTTTGCCTGATTTCTTCGCTTCTCAACATCAGTTTTTCTGTCTCTGATTGAACAAATTCATTCGGCACGCCATTTTTTTTCGCCGCTGTTTGAACAACTTTTCGAAAGATGTCCTTTTCGCCCCGAATAAGCAGCCATCGAGGTGATTCGGGTACAACCCTAAAGTTGTATAAACAGTGTTGTTAATCAAGACAAATTAGAATCTTGGTTTTGCTATTTAAATACAGAAAAATATATACAATAAAGATGTCAAATACTTTACGTATTTCAAACATTATCAAGTTCACAAGTCTCGAATTACATGAAGTTAAATTATGGGAGATCTTTGTTTCATTTATACCGACACTATTTAGATTGACAATTTTGTAGATCTCTGATATAATCTGTAAATTCCTATACTTAACATGTTAAAACATAACTCTTTTCATATCATAAAATTGGTTCGAGTGAACTAAGTTGATTCAGCCATCCTTTAAATTTCTGCTGAAAGATTTATAACACTATAATCAGATCATACCAACTATTGTAACAAGATTTTTTTAGTGGAGAATTTGGGATCGTTCGTAAACAATTTGTTGGAAGATCAAACTAATTGTTTGCATTTTTGACAGCGTTTTTTCAAATCATCAAAACATGTTTTAAAATAATTTTTGAATGCTCTTCAAAATTCGTCCGTTGCGATTATTTTTTATCGAATTAATGAAATCAAAAGATGACCAAGGCGAATAGACAATTTCAATCTTAGGAATAGAAATAAAAAAATTCGAAAATAAAAAAAAGAATAATATTTCAATCTTAGGAATAGAAATAAAAAAATTCGAAAATAAAAAAATAAGAATAATAAAATAGACATTAAAAAACCCATCGTGAAGGTACACTGTGCTTAAGGAGCCGGATTTGTTAATAATTTCTTAGCTAAAAATTGGCGAATAATAACTACAAGTGTGAATAGGAGCATTTTAGGTAGTTTTCGACAATTTACATCGCGTAAGAGCTAAAACGTTCTCTAATAATAATTAGTGACTGACTACCAAGATGTAAGAAATTAAAAATGCACAGCATCCACGACAATCAAAGGTAACTCCGCCGTGATGGATAGAGCATTCGCCCTCCAATGAGGTGAACCGGGTGCGAATCCCATTGCTGGTTGGTTGATACGAATTCCGCATCCGGCTTGCATCGACCATAGTGTGGGCGTAAAATATCCTCATTGGTAGATGGATCATGGGTTAGAGTCCCCTTGCCATCAGGCTAACCGTGAGAGGTTTTCATGGGTCTCGTCTCCATGTAACGCAAATGCGGATTGGTTCAATCAAAAAGTCCTCCATGAAGGCAAAATTTCTCCCAATACTTGATCCTGGAGTTCCCTTGTCTTCTATATTGGGTTCAAAATTACATGGCTACGGAGTTAAACATTAGTTGTCGTAAACCCAAAATTGGGTTGGATGTTCAACAACGGTTATAAAATAAAATCAAAAGTAACAGTCAACATTACTCAAATTTATGTTATCGACGTTAACATGGTCTTTTCTGTTCTGCGTACTCTTTCCCAGAGCTATTTACTTGATTGAACTGTTTACATCATAAATAATAATGAGTTTTAAAACTAACTTTACTGTTTTTGGACAAATACGAAGTTCTTTAGACAACTACAAATGCTAGTAAACAACTTTTGAAAATACTTGACAAGAACAAAACTGTGTTATGGAATTTGCTCAGTAATATCTATTATTGTCATACGATGATAACAGAAATTAAATTTGTGGCTTGATTGATATGTTGATCATTAATCGAAGTAGGCTATTTATCAGATCACTAATCATCTTCGATGGAAACTCTTTCCTCTTTGAAATTTCTATACCAAACAAATATGCTTGTTTTCAATAAACAGTATTTGTTTTAAATATTCATTAACTTTTGAAAATAAACAATAAGAATAACGAAATTCGTATTTTTAACATACGTTGTATTTTTTGAGTTTAAAAAAATATTTACCATATTTATGAAATGTAATGTAACTAAAGTATAAAATAATAAGTATTACCAAAAAACGGAAATAAACAGAAGTTTTGGCAGTGTTAGTGCCAATTGTAGCCAAAACCAATCTCTTATGATCCAAGCTACTCCAGGTAGACTTATGAAGGCTAAACACCAACCGAAATTAATTGCTACGCCAACCATAGATCGATAAGCCGGGCTCACCATTTCTATCACTGAAATAGAGTATTTTTTATTATTTACATAAGTACAATTCAAGAACACAGTGGAAGAAGGTTCTAAATGACATATTTAAAAATAAATGAGAGTTCAAGGAAAAGATTTCACTTCAATCTATTTTTACTACTTAACAGTGATTTATTCTTTTAAAGTCTTCAAATTTTAAAGATCTTAGTGGAGGAAGAAATTGGAATGTTCCAAGTGCATTTGGCGACTAACTTTCAAGTAGTCATTTTAGAAAGTGGTTTTTTTTTTTTTTTTTTTTTTTGGTTTTTTTGACAGAAAATTAAAACATTTAGAGGACTGCTTAAATGAGTGTTAGAGATTTATAAATTTCACCTCGCAAAAGCTTAAGACCCCAAATTAAAAGCCATTCTATCTTTATTTTATGTTATTAATTTTAAGGCAAATTTAATTAAAACGTCATTTAGAGCCTTCAACTAAGCGGGTCGTTAACTGTTTTGACTTATTTACTTGTGGATACATAATATTGGCCATTAAAATTGCTACAAAAAAGTATAGCCGCCATCATCTACTAGGCATTATAATTTTGAAGGATCCCTAAAAATTTAAAAAGTAGTGCCAGTTTTATAATATATAAGCAAAAAACTTCTTTTTATTTTCTTTCACTTCTAAACTAAATACACGCGATTTCGCAATTAGATATACATTTATTTGGATACATTAAGTATTGGGACTTTGAGCTTGTAAAAATATTCACTTTTTTAGGTATTACGAGAATTTTATTTTATTCTACTAGGTATTCTTTTTTTCAAAAAAAAGAAGAAAAAATACATGAATGAATGTCATATGTAAAACCCAATGGGGCTTGATTTGATGTTTTCAAATGGATTTCACCGGAAAAGTTCAAAGAGATAAAAGCTGCTTACTCCAATGCTGTCCTGTATTGCTATTGGTAATATATCATTAACCCTTTGACTGCTATGGGATTATTTAAGCGTCTAGCCAAAACCATCGGTGTGGTCCATGGATATACTATATGTGTGTCCCGAGCAAGCCATCGATGAAGAGGGACGCAAATAAGAGTTCGGCGAAGGTTTTGGCAATTTACGCCTATCTCATATACAGGATCGAAATTAGTTTCTCTCGCATATGTCCAAGACTCACAGAAATCTCATAACTCGTTGCTTAGCAACGAGAAAAATGAAATTTCGCTTAATTGTTCCGCTATTCAAAATGGAAAAACCTACATACATTTTAACAATTAAATTATGTCATTTTCAAAAGCAGCCATTAGTGAATATTGAAAATACAAATTGTTTCGATCAATTTAGGAGTGAATGAAGTAGTAATAGTATCTGGATTGTGAATTATATTATAATGTCCTAATGTACCTACGACAAAACTAATACTTCACGAATAAGAGTATACAGTCTCCAGTGATCGCTTCAATTTAAAACAGCAATCAAAGAGCTAAAGTTTTTATTAAACATTCCATTTTGAGGTGATTTAGGAGGATTAATACATTGTTTCGAATGATGCAATACACTAGGGACAAACTTTAAAACATAGTCGTGGCAACATTTTTAAGCGTTAAGGGTTGGCGAGCGTTAACGAGCAAAAGACAGAACCTTCCAGTTGAACTGTTGTCACTGAATTATAGAAATCAGCTAGGAACTTCCAGTTCCTAGCTGATTTCTATAATTCAGTGTTCTGAAACAATAATGAAAAAATATTTGTAAGCTAACCACTCATTTTTGGAGAAGCTATAATTTCTTATTTTAATTTAACAGAGGTGACAAAAGAGGAATTGACATTTAGGTATATTTTAACTACATGAATTAAATAAAAATTGGAAAATAATATTTTTATTTGTTCAAATATATTCTGAAAGACTCTCTCTGCCCCAAAAAATATGTATAAGTGAAAAAATAAGCATAAAGGATGTTGTGAGCATGAAAATGACTGTTTTTTGTAAGTTTGATCCAAAAGGGCTACTTTAAAACAATTAGAAAAATTTAAGATGTTAATAGAGTTATTATTGAATTCAAAGGCTTCAGTTAAGAAAATTGAAGTCTTTGAGATAAACTACAATAAACAGAAGCTTGATTACTTACAAATAACGAATGTAACAGTATAAAATCCAGCTCCACCAACTGCTGTAAAGAACCTCAGCAGAGCAAACATAGCAAAAGATGATGCAAAAGCAGAGAGGAAACCTGCCCCAACGTTAAGAACATACGAGAAAAGAAGCGTTGGTCGTCTTCCTACACTAAAAATAATTTTTATGTGATGTTTTATGTATGAATAACTTATAAATTATGAATTTAATTCACTAGATGAAACCTTAGCTACTAACCTGAACCATCAGTGACAAAATTTTTCTTTAGGAGAAAAACGTTTATCTTTTCAGCTTGGTCTTTGAAAAAGCAGGCAATCGAAATGTATAGTCATTTACTTCGTTTTTGCTAAACATGCACTAACTAACTGAGGAAGATCTTTCCTGTAATTGTCTCTTGTCTAATGAATTAGAAGTGATGAATAACGCGCACTGAGAGAGAAAGAAAGGTCTATGCAACAAAGTTGAAACTCACTTTTTTAAATTGGAAGAGAATTTCTCTTGGTTGAAAAAAATGAGAGAAAACTGTTTTCTTTCTACAACTTCAGCAGCGATTTTAACAAATAAGCAAGCAATTATCACAATTAATAGCGACGCATTTATAAAAATCATTCAAGCTCCTTGTACTTGATTTCATACACACATTAAGAAAATAACACTTGAATCCTACATTATTTGTGAAATACTGTGTTGCAAAGATATTATACGAAGTCTAACTACGCTCTTGGACACCTATGTTTTGGTACTTATGAGCATAACTTTTAAGCACATTACAAATTTCAATTACTTTAGGAGTGGAAAAAATATCAGATCGTTGCCATGTATTGCCATTGCTAAATAAGTAAATCTTTCGTTGTATTGCTTTAGCATTGACACAAAATATACCAAAACCAAAATACGCATTGTTGACATCTATGTTTGGGTTTTCTATCTTTAAAAGCAAAAAAACTGAGGGCTAATTTTGGAGTGGGAAAGAATTAGCCAATCTTTGCCATGCCTGACATAATAAGATTTTTTGCTGCGTTATCTTATCATTGACGCAAAATATACCGACGTCGAAGTACGCATTGTTGACATCGATGTTTGGGTTTTTGATCTTTTAGCGCAACACCTAAACGTAAAAAAAACTGAGGGTTACTTTGGAGTGGGAAAGAATTAGCCAATCTTTGCCATGCCTGACATAATAAGATTTTTTGCTGCGTTATCTTATCATTGACGCAAAATATACCGACGTCGAAGTACGCATTGTTGACATCGATGTTTGGGTTTTTGATCTTTTAGCGCAACATCTAAACGCAAAAAAAACCGAGGGTTACTTTGGAGTGGGAAAGAATTAGCCAATCTTTGCCATGCCTGACATAATAAGATTTTTTGCTGCGTTATCTTATCATTGACGCAAAATATACCGACGTCGAGTACGCATTGTTGACATCGATGTTTGGGTTTTTGATCTTTTAGCACAACATCTAAATGAAAAAAAACTGAGGGTTACTTTGGAGTGGGAAAGAATTAGCCAATCTTTGCCATGTCTGACATAATAAGATTTTTTGCTGCGTTTTCTTATCATTGACGCAAAATATACCGACGTCGAAGTACGCACTGTTGACATCGATGTTTGGGTTTTTGATCTTTTAGAGCAACATCTAAACGCAAAAAAAAACAGTGGGTTACTTTTGGAGTGGGAAAGAATTAGCCAATCTTTGCCATGCCTGACATAATAAGATTTTTTCCTGCGTTATCTTATTATTGACGCAAAATATACCGACGTCGAAGTACGCATTGTTGACATCGATGTTTGGGTTTTTGATCTTTTAGCGCAACATCTAAACGCAAAAAAAACAGTGGATTACTTTTGGAGTGGGAAAGAATTAGCCAATCTGAATTAGCTGACAAAACAAGATTTTTTGTTGTGCTATCTTGCCATTTACGCAAAATATACAAAAGGCAAAATACGCATTGTAGAGTTCAATGTTATTTTCTTTTTCAGAACAAAATCTGAAGACAAAAGAAATGTAGGTTACTTTAGGAGTTGGAAATAAGTTTTGAATACTTGCTTTGCCTCACTTATGTTTTGCTCACACATATTCACATGATCTTATGTTTTGCTGCCTTTGTATTCACGCAATAGCGGGGAATACAGAATTCTCCTATAGGAAAAAAGGTGAAAAAAATCACATTGCTCGCGTTTATTGCAAATTAAAAAACCGCAACTTCTTTTCGATTTATGACTTATAGACGTAATCAATAGACTCAACAGGATATGTTGAAACCAATGGAAAGAATTATATTTCTCTCTGATATGGAAATAGTATAGAGAGATGGTTAGATAAGACTAATTAAATAACTTATTTTTTCCTTGAAATTTCCTAGTAAATTTTACCAAATTGGCAAAACTGTGTTACACTTTTAAAAGTAATTGCATTGAAAACACACCAAGCAACATAAAAAGTAAGATTTTTATAGTGGAAAAATAAGATTTTGCTATTTTTTACTTAGTAAAAGGAGTTGTTTTATGAATGAATATGCTTATTGTATATTTTAATAATCACTTTTGATTTACCGTTATTTAATCAATAATGAGTTCAATTGAAAGAAAATGTCTAATTAATACAAATGCAGAAACATAGGTGTGTGAACATGTTAAAAAGACTTTTTATTGGCACAGAGTGGCAACAACCAGATGTCTTAAAGTCTGATGATTAAATAAAAGAAAATATTTACGGTCATTCGTTTCCTTTAATTTGTGTTTTTATCATTTTATTAAATGTAAGACATGTTATATTTTACTTTATTAAAAAACATTTGCTTCAAAAATATGCAGTTAAAAATAAAGGTCGATATGTTTCAAGCGCTCAAGAATAGGCACCCATTCTCAAGACTTGCCAGATGGGAAAAAGAAACAAAAGTGATTTGAAATATAAAACAAAATTGCCTACGAAAAATGGAAAATAAAAGTGACAATGCCATAATTATTTCCAACTCAGTCATACCAGCTCATCAAGCTCTGGAATCTTGTTTCATTCATATGAATACTGATTTCCCTCTAAACGACATTAGTACCTCACCGCATCTCCATAGTGTGTGGAAATGCATTTACCCTGATTCGCCTCTCTCGGCCACAGTGGTATTTTTTCTTGTTTTGTTTTTAATCTTCATTTTTCTTCACTATCTGTTACTGCGGTTTTTTTAAAATTTTGATTCTCACCTTGATTTTTCAATTTAACGTTTTATATTTCAAAAAACTTTTGTTTTTTCTCATTCAGACCAGGTACATCTTGAGAATGGGTGCCTATTTTGTAGCGCTTGAACCATATCGACTTTTATTTACATCCAAATATTTTTGAAGCTCATGAAGTTTTTCAATCAAGTAATCTCTTACCGCTTCAGTTTATTGGGATTATTTACTGAATATGTTATATATGTTTAACATTTCCAAAAACATTAGTGTGTCATATTGAAATCATAAAAAAGCTATACGATAGTTATAATTCACAGAAATTTAAATTAATCACAGATTAGACACGGAAATTAATAAAAAAAGAGAAACTATGAAAAAATATATTTAAAAAAAAAAAAAAAAAAAAACAATCTAGGAAACTGACCTATCTGAAATTTGTCCAAATACTAACACAGCTACAAGATAGCCGACATTATAGATAGACTTCGAAAAAGATATCAACCACTCTCTTTCACATACTAAATCCCACTGAAAGAAAAAAAAATAATCAATATTATTTTTGAATATATATATATATATATTCAACTATATATATACTAACAAGTTGTTCCTCTGATTGTGAATTTGCAGTCGTGTTTTTGTAATAATTTATTCATAATACATTTTATGAAGCATTTATTGAGGAAAATAGTTTTTAAAAAAAAAGTCTCAAAAGACAAGTGCTCTCATTTTTTCCATGTATCGTATAGTTATCCGTTCATGTCATGTGATCTATAATATCCAGGGCCGAATGAAGATGAATTAATATCTCAAAATATTTATTGATTTTAATGGGAATTTGGCCTCATTAAGATATTTTACTGCGAAGTATGGACTCGTTTTATGAATAAAGATTACATCGCTATTCAATGAAAGTTAATATATACGCGAAGAGCTAACTTAATTATGTGAAAGAGATTATTTAAAGTTCTCATCAATCAGAAAGTCTGCAAATAAAATACAATTCTTTTTAAGTTTAGTTTTAAGATCCTTTTAATTCTATTAAGCTATTTAGATGTTATATACACAGTTAGTCAAAAAGTCTGCGTACATTGACAAAAGTAATATCAAACTCGAATTTAAAGGGCGAAAAAAACGTTTTTTTTTTTTTTAAATTTATTTTAAATCCTTAACGTCAGTTATAACTTTAAAATTATTTGACAAAAATATTTTCATGCCCAATAATTTAAGCACGCTAAATTTTAAAAGATAATTGTACAAAAATCAAGGCTAATAAAGTTTGCATACAAGCCAGAAGGGGCGGGGAATTTCTCATCTTAATTTTAAACTTCAAACTTGAGAATGCAAATCAGATTACACTTACTAGGTTATTAAGCTTCAAATCTATTTTCGAGTTAATGGGAAGTTGCTATTGCTATTTTCTTTGACAATAATGTCAAGGAAATTCCTTTAGCTACAAGACAGTTAATTATAAAATTGAGAGATGAAGGTAAAACTCTTCGCTGTATTGGTAAAATAGTTGGGAGGCCTCATTCTATAGTGTGCAAAGAATTATTCAGAACTACCTTGATACTGGAAATCTTGCTGTAAAACCAAGATGTGGAAGACCTAAGAAGCTTACTCAGAGAGAAGAAAGAAAAATTCTTTTGCGAATTAAACAAAATCCTAAACTTTCTGCTGTAAGTATAACAAAAGAAATTTTTTAACAAGCAATAAGGAAGTTTCCCCTGAAACAGTACGAAAACTACTGCGAAAGGCAAATTATCACGGACGCAAATCTAGGTCTAAGCTATACATTTCTAAGACGAATCGAATGAAAAGAATTGCTTTTGCAAAAACTTATTTGAACTCCTCGGCAGATTATTGGAACAGTGTAATTTGGTCAGATGAAAGTAAATTTACAATATGGGAAATCAATGGTCACGCTAAGGAGAAAACCGAGAACAGAACTGAATCTGAGAAATTTTAATCCAACTGTTAAACATGGAGCTGGTGGAGTGATGGTATGGGGGGATTATGTCTTCGAATGGAGTTGGAAATTTGCATATTATTGATTAAGTCATGGACATGTATGTTTATTTTGATATTTTAAAGAAAAATCTACCAGAAAATGCTCGAAATTTAAACCTCTCAAATACCTTTATTTTCCAACAAGACAACGCCCCTAAGCATACTGCTATAATTGTGAAGGAATAGCTTCTCTATCACACTCCGCGACAATTACCAACTCCTCCACAGTCACCAGACCTTAACCCGATTGAACATTTGTGGGCAAAATTGGACAAACGAATTCTAAAACACAATATTACTTCCCAAAATGAGTTAATATGCAAATTGCAGGAAGAATGGACGAAATTTACGTCAGATGATACACAGAAACTAGTCCAGTCAATGCCTAGACGTCTGCAAGCTGTTTTAAAAAAAAAAAGTACGCAACTAAATATTAAAATAACGCTAAAAACATTTATTTTTCATTTTTTACTTAAGTGTATGCAGACTTTATTGGAGTGTATTCTGTGTTTTTTTCGTAAAAATTTATTTTTGAGAAAGTTTTTAAAATATAGCACTTTTATTTTTGCTCTTTATTGTAGCTATTACAGAAAAAAATTCATACTAATTAAAATTTTTCTTTGATGTTTAAAGTGCTTTTTTAATTTAATAATCAGTCCGTACGCAGACTTTATTGACTAATATATATATATATATATATATAGCAAAATATATAAATACAAAAACAATTAGGAAAAACAATAAGTATCATTTATTGCGCATAAGCTGCAAGTAAATAGAACTCATAAGATAAGTTTAAAATGAAGAAAAAACAAAGGTAAATTACAGACAAATGAAAAAAGGAGGGGGGGGGGGGAATAATAATGACAAACAACTGGGGAAAGAAAAACAATTAATAAATTTTAAAAAAAAATAAATAAAAAAAAATAAATAAATAAAAAAAAAAGTTTTTTTAAAAAACTGGAAAATAAAAGATATAATCTTTTCATCAGCCCACACGATTATATCCGAAAAAGAGTGCTTTCTAATATTGTATCAATATAGCCAAAGCAAAATATATCAATACAATTTGCTTTGGCTATATTGATACAATATTAGAAAGCACTCTTTTTCGGATATAATCGTGTATGCTGATGAAAAGATTATATCTTTTATTTTCCGGTTTTTTAAAAAAACTTTTTTTTTTTAAATTTATTAATTGTTTTTCTTTCCCCAGTTGTTTGTCATTATTATTCCCCCCCCCCTCCTTTTTTCATTTGTCTGTAATTTACCTTTGTTTTTTCTTCATTTTAAACTTATCTTATGAGTTCTATTTACTTGCAGCTTATGCGCAATAAATGATACTTATTGTTTTTCCTAATTGTTTTTGTATTTATTTATTTTGCTATATATATATATATATATATATATTAGTCAATAAAGTTTGCGTACGGACTGATTATTAAATTAAAAAAGCACTTTAAACATCAAAGAAAAATTTTAATTAGTATGAATTTTTTTCTGTAATAGCTACAATAAAGAGCAAAAATAAAAGTGCTATATTTTAAAAACTTTCTCAAAAATAAATTTTTACGAAAAAAACACAGAATACACTCCAATAAAGTCTGCATACACTTAAGTAAAAAATGAAAAATAAATTTTTTTAGCGTTATTTTAATATTTAGTTGCGTACTCTTTATTTTTTAAAACAGCTTGCAGACGTCTAGGCATTGACTGGACTAGTTTCTGTGTATCATCTGACGTAAATTTCGCCCATTCTTCCTGCAATTTGCATATTAACTCATTCTGGGAAGTAATATTGTGTTTTAGAATTCGTTTGTCCAATTTTGCTCACAAATGTTCAATCGGGTTAAGGTCTGGTGACTGTGGAGGAGTTGGTAATTGTCGCGGAGTGTGATTGAGAAGATATTCCTTCACAATTTTAGCAGTATGCTTAGGGGCGTTGTCTTGTTGGAAAATAAAGGTATTAGAAAGGTTTAAATTTCGAGCATTTTCTGGTAGATTTTTCTTCAAAATAAACATACTTGTCCATGACTTAAACAATAATATGCAAATTTCCAACTATTGTATTGATATATTTTGCTTTGCCTATATTGATACAATATTAGAAAGCACTCTTTTTCGGATATAATCGTGTGGGCTGATGAAAAGATTATATCTTTCATTTTCCGGTTTTTTAAAAAAACTTTTTTTTTTTTAATTTATTAATTGTTTTTCTTTTCCCAGTTGTTTGTCATTATTATTCCCCCCCCCCCTCCTTTTTTCATTTGTCTGTAATTTACCTTTGTTTTTTCTTCATTTTAAACTTTATATATATATATATATATATATATATATATATATATATATATATATATATATATATATATATATATATATATATAATTTGAAAATCAGTAAATAAAAATGTTGTGTATACAAAATGGAAAAACGGAACTTTATAACTAATTTTAAAATCAAATCTGATCTGAAGAAATCATCTGGTTTTTTAACGTGAAAGCAGCAAACTGTAGAAGTTCTGCAGTTTTTTTTTAATTCTTTAAGCGGGTCATTTATTTCCAACAATGATCATATTATAAATCTTTAATTAAATTTAAATATTATAAATATTTATATCCTAGTTAATAGTCTTAATATGTAATAAAGGTGCTTATTTTTTTTTATTTCATTTCCAAAAGATGTTAACAGAGGGCAGCACAAATTATAAGTGGCAAATAGTTTACCATGACATTTAAAAATAGGTGAAATTGGTAGTGAGTGTACTAACCGCGACTTTAAAAAGGATTAGTTAGTTGAATATTCAAGTCATTGAATCTTTACCAACAGAGTTTTGTTTTAACAGGTTTTGTTTGTACTGAGTTTTATTTTAATTGACTTAGATTATTAAAATGGAATAATAATGATTTTACAAATCTTTTAGTTAGGTAAACTTTAAGTGTTTTTGATTTTGAAAAGTCGAATTTTAATTTCCTAGATGTATAGTTTTGACTCAGATTCCGGTGCTTTTTGAAAATGAAATACATTTTAAAATTTTCCTGTTTATACAAATTAGGCTTACAGACAAATTAGGTTTCTTGTTTCAAACCCATCTCAATAAAGTTTTGACTTTAAAAGTGTTCAGCTCAAGAATTGGCTTTTTTTATTTAATTAAAAAAGTCATTAGAATTGAATTAGTTTTGAGTTTTTTTCCAAAATTTTCGATGGAAACAAATCAGCAATTCGCCGATTTATATGCAGCTTTTAAAAAATAGACAGGGTGCGTAGCCAAATTATTCAACAGTACCTTAACAAATACCTTTTAAGCACTTTTCAAGCACTCAAAAAATATTTTTAAGCACTTTAAAAAAATATCATAATTAGGCAGGGTTGGAAATTTTTTGACAATTGACGGTTTTATCTTGTTTCAACCGTCATGTCAAAAAAAAAAAAAAAAAAAAAAAAACTTTTGGCATTGTTTTTGACAATTGTCAAAAATCATGAAATTTTGAATCATGTAAAACGAATGGCGTTTTTACACGCTACGGACTGACAATACGCCGAAATAGAGTGAGGTTGAATTATTTATGAAAACGTTGAATAGAACAATGTGAATTATGTCTTTTTGCACAAATCGTAGCGAAAATCAACATGGTAAAGAAAAAATCTCATTTTGAAAAAGGGAAAACTAAGCACTTTTTAAAAACACCCAATGGAAAAAAGCACCTTTACGGGCTTTTAAAAAACGAAAATAAGCACCTTTAAGCACTTTTTAAAAACGCTACGCACCCTGATAGAATATCATAATAAAAATAACTTTAATAATTTATGATTAGTTATTTTTCAATTAAATCTTTTGAAATATTTTTAAAGAGTAGATATAGTTGAGGTTGATATCATTTTTAAAAAAAAAATCATTAATCATTCTTTAAGAAAATGAAGCATCATAAAAAGCGCTTCTCTTAAATCGTAGCAAATTTAAGATTTAACTCCTTTTTTCAAACAAAGATTTTTTGTAGTAAAATATATTAGGTTATTACATTTACAAACCTGAAAACTTTCTACGCTTTTTGGTATTATTTCTTCAAATGGTAGCCAAGTTTATGTTTTAATGTATTATTCTTTATTTAATAAACTTGATTTAAAGTTATTTTTTGCACAACTTCTTGTAAATGATTCAAAAGCTTATATAAAAACCACGAGGTTCCAGATCCCACGAAGTGAAGTTTATAAAATCTTAACAAGATTTCCAAATATTCTGCAAGCTTTAGTTTTTAATTGTTAATGTATTTTTCGAAAATCGTAGTAGTTGGCCTACGTCCTTATTATTGTTTAAATAATAAATTAACAAATCAAAATGCAACGAATCTCATAAGTTCAGATTTTGGCAGTTTTTCTTCCATTTTTAAAAAATAAATAAATAACATCAAAATTTCTTTTTACTGAACTATATAAAATCAATTAAGAGCATAGTTATCGCCAAGGAAAGTTAAGAAATCCATATACCGGCTGTTATTTGATTAAATTTATTGCCAAGGCTCTTTGTCTTAGCCTCACGCATACAAATGTGTTTCCGGAAAAGAATGCGTGAGAAATAATGGAAAATTTGATTGAAACCAAAACATCAGCAACCCTACAACGGTTTTCGAATTCTATGCTAATGTGTTAGGCACATGTAGAGAGAATCTCTAAAAATAGATTTTATTTTGCACTCAATTCAAGGTTGCGTTCTAAAAAAAGATTACAGATAATATTAATGATTTTTATTTATTGAAAAAGGATTAAATAAGACAATAATTTGGTTTTTAAACGTTAGGAAATGGAGGACAATGCCAAACGAAATGAAACGATTTTTTTATGAAACAAAAAAACATCGAAACTTTTCCTTAACTGTAAACATTCATATAGTACAACATGTATAAAATTTATAAATCCTAGTGCTGTTTAATCAGTCAATAGACAATTATAGGACTTGCGCACCAAACTCAAGAAATGTAGCTAAAAATAGACAACATGTATATGGTAATAGAAGCTACATCTGATTCAAAAATTAAATAAAATAATGATTACTGAAGGTCTTCGGGTTAATAGAGCCAACGTTTACACGAAAGAAAGCAAAAGCACTAGATAAGTATAGAATTATTACATTTAATACTGCTTTAAAATTGTAATAAGGTATTAGGTAGAAATAAGAATACGGAAAATTTTTAAAATAATAAATGTCTAATATTTACTTCATCTATAATAGTAGATGGATAGAAGCTGTAATCATATTGCCACTTCGTACATCTAACAAGATCACTTTCTTGAACGGTGGCGTTATCTTGCAGTCGCCAATAAGGTTTTATGAAGCACCTATTGTCCACATCCAGATTTGAAGGCACCGCAGTTCGATTAAGCCACAAATCCAAACTTATATTTACATCGTTGGGCTTTGCACACCAATAGTTCACTCCAGCCGGAGCCATAAAAGTCATTTGCAGATTGTGCCATGCTGAAGGTATAGATGCTAAAAATAAGAGTACAAAAATATCTCTTTGCCAAGGTCCATAACCACCGATGACGTCACTCACTTCAACTGATTCTTCTGGTTCTGAGCTGCTTAGAGATCCTAGCTCTGAGGATTTATTAACATATTTTAGTTCTTCGTCTTTTGTTGTTGACCACATGTTAGAATCGGGAATGATAGGTTGATTGCGTTGGACAATGAATTACTTCGACTGGCATCGGTGTAGCTGAAAAAATATATTTTGATAGAGTAATTTCTCGATGATATTATAAACATTAAAGAAACAAACATTATTTATAACCATTTCCGCTTACCTATTTTTGTCGGAAATGAAAATACACACTTTACACCGCTAAAATGAACTTTCATCCTGACGTAATCAAAACTAAAAAGGTTAGCTCACAGTGTGAAGGAACGTCAACGTTTCACAGTACTGTGTTTTTAGCTACACTCTCCACATGTACTACTATATGCTGCATGGACAAATTAAAAATTTCTAACCTGAACTGTATTACTTAAATCAAATTTAAGAATTTCAAGGAGAGAGGTGGGCCTTCTTAAAGACCGCGAGCATAAAAAGACCTTAAAAAACGTATAAAAACTTTCATAATCTGTAAAAACTATTTTAAACAATTGCACTGATGATTCAAAATGTTAGTAAGAGAAAACGAATTTTTTTTAAATTTTGTGGGCAATATTATCCATAAAAGATTGTCAACACGATAATAAATCTATTCAAAAGATCTTAAAAATGTATATAATTGGAGAACACACATCCTTACTAAAGCCCTTGTATTTACTTGACTTGGCAGGTAAAAAAAGTAATGTCGATGTTAAACCACTTAAATCAGAAATTTATAACAAGAGTATTGCAGAGATGCCAACTTGTTCCAGAGAGCGGATAACTATTTTCGAGTGATAATCTTTTTATGTACGAATCTAGATTTAGTAAATTCTATTTGGACGGTTTTTACTGGCCACTATTTCTTAATAATTCAAAGGCAATTTTGTTACAGGCAAGAAGCGTTAAGCTTTTTAAAAATTGGCAAAATTAACCAAAAATCTACAAATTTTAGTTAGTAGTTTTCGACCGTTATTTAAAATATTTTGTCTTATCAGGAGCAAATTGGCATCCCTGGTATTGTATTATAGACAATTTCTTATGTAAATTTTACCCATTTCGCTTTGATAATTCATTAAAGATTCATAATTACTTTAAACTTTTAGAATTTGGGAAATTTAGATTCGAATTTGAGTAAATTAGCTTTGGAAAATTCAACAATGTTTACGAAAAACTTTTTCTCATTAAAGCATCAAAAGAAATAAAGTTCCGTGAACAAAACAAAAAATATCAACGGATTATGTAAATGACACACATTAAATCCAAATTTTGCAGTTTTGAGTTATATGAATTACAATTTTATAATCCCAGTACTAAAATAAATAAATCGGCAAACAATTTTAATTTCATAAAATTTAAAAAAAAACATTAATAATCTTCAAATCTCTCAAAACTGTAATCATGCACTTCACTTGTATTTTATTTCACTTGAGTGCCAACGATTATATGTTTAAACATAAACATATGCGGTTTTTCAGAACTTCATACAGAGCAGTCAACTTTGTACGTTTTTTTGGGAAATCTTTTTTCCATTAATGTCTAAGTGTGTGTTTCAATGTATGGTTCTTTATTTTGTAAAGTTGATTTCACTTTTTCCACACCTCTACAAGTAAATGATTTAAATTTTAATATCGAACGTCACTTTATTCCAGCTTTACCGAGATGAAGCTTTTAAAATGCTGGCAAAATTAACAAAAATTCTGAAAGATTTAGTTTTTAATTATCTATCACTCTATAAAATATTTCGCAAGAGGTTGGCAGCCCTATGTCATAGAATCTTCTATTACTTAACTTTTTATTTACTACTAGGGATAAATTAGTCAATTTATGGGGGATGTATATTTCATGAAAATCAACAAGTTATAAACAAAAACAACTTACCTTTTGTAAATTTTACAAAGCAATATTTTCAACAATTAAATATTTTAACGAAATCTATTACAAAATTATTCAATGATTAAACATGAAAACCTATTAATATATCTGTGTGTTTACTTCTTTTTTAAATGGTTTGAGAAACTTTAGTAAAAAAATTTAAAATGTTGAATCAATTCAAAATTAACATTTTATGTTTAAAAATAAGCTATTTTTGTTGTTTAAATTATGAAAAACATAAAATTTGACATATTATTGAATATAAAAAAAACAGTTTTTTTTTATCAAAAATGTGCGAGAAATAATAACGAATTTTAATAAAATCAAGAGATTTGGCAATCATAAAATGGTTTTCGAATTCTATGCTAATATTAAGGTAGATGTGGAGGGTATCTCTAAAAATAGAATTTATTCTGCACCTCGATTCGAGGTTGTGGTATAAAAAGATTAGCGATTATATAATAAATTTTATTTACTGAGAAAAGGATTAAGTAAGATAATAATTTAGTTTTTTTATGTTAGAAATATGTTATGTATATTTCATATTTCAGCATGACAAAATAGAATTAAAAATATTTTTTGTGTGACAATCCATTAATTATTCAAAGAAAAAAAATCCAGAATCTCTAACTCTCTCTCTCTTTTTCTCTATCTGTACGTTTTTGTAAAAGTAAATAGGCAGTTACTGTGAAGAAATCTTTATTTAAGATACTCTTAAATTTATGACAGTAATAACATTTGTTACAAAAATTGTTTTAGGACTGGTAAAACTAAATACTTTAAAAACTAAATCCTTTGAAAAAAATAAGTTTTTTATTGAAATGCGGTTCTACAAAAAATTTTTACTATCGGAATTTCATCCTTTTGTGAAACTGGCAATATTTTTACTTACATTTCTTAAAAACATGATGATTAAAAAAATTATATTCACATTTAGCATATTATACAAAAAAAATTAAAAATAATAAACTTATTACCATGTTTATTATTAAAGGATTCAATTTACGTACCGTGTACCATTTTGAAGTATAAATATCACTCCAAATTAAGACGAGTTATGCAACATTGCTATAAGTAAGTGAAGTATAATGCTCATATCAACAATAGTAATAATTTTTGCATCTACTTCAGACTATGTAAATAATTCACAAATGGAGGTTTTTTTTTTTTTTTCTTCTTATTTTGTTTTTATCGTTAAGACGGCAATAAAGATATTGAATCGCACAGCTTTTATGGCAGATAAACACATAAAATTATTTAAAAAAAAGTAGAGATGTTTTCAGAGTACAACATTGAGAGAAATAAAAAAAAACTTAAGATACATTATTATATCGAATTATTATCAATCAAATTACATTGTTATTAAAATTATTTGAAACAAAATTATTTCTTATTACTTATAAACATAATTACAACTTTCTCCGATCGGGGGGGGGGAGACAGTTAAAAAAAAAGTTTTATGAGTTACAAACAATATGCCGCTATAAAGCGCCCAACACAAATTTAAAAAAATTAATGAATAAAAAATATGCGTACTTATAGGTGAAAAAATATCTCACTTATGAGCAACAAATTTAGAATTATTATTTTTAATTTTCAAAGCTTAATATAAAGATTTAAAAAAATTTTGATTCCTTAATGTTCAAGTACTATTATCTTACAAAGTGTAGAGCGTGGTAATTATGGTAGCAATTAACATATTTGATAACTCACGGGGAAAATAACTTTTCTAATTATACCAGTTCAATGTAGGCTTTAGTTCCGCAAGTTTCAAAATGACAATGAAATCATGTTTGAATCTTTGAGGGGAGCACGAACTAACTAAAGCAGATTCCATACAATGTGAAAAAAATATGAATTTCTATAAATTATCTTTAATAAGAAAGTCTCGAAAAAGAAGTCGTAAAAAGTAAAGAAAGCTATTTCCTAATATCCTCATAACAACTCTAAACCCTTTATTATTCCACACAAGGTTCAAGTCATGCTTCATTTATTTTAAATTAATCGAAATTGGAAAATTGTTAACCAATTTAAGATACAACAAATTAAGATGCAGATCGAAAAAATGAGTTTTTTAAGTGATTGACTTAGATTGAGTCAAAAAGCCGATATGATTAATTACTTTTCTAATATTATGTGAGTTTTAAAAGTTTAAATGAAATAAATAATAATTTAAGTTAGGAAACAACATACGCGCTGTTTCGTATTAATGCCTTTCTGCTAATTAGCATTAAAGAATTTTTTTAGCCTGTTGAATGGCATGGATTTAATAGCGTAAAAGCTGAATGTGAGTATACAACTCAAAATAAAAGTTGAAAAAATTAAAAAAGAAAAGACTTGCTTACTTATATTTAAATAATTGGTTTTCAATTATTTAAATTTGATTTCAATTTGATTGGAGCTCTAAAAATGGTTTTTAAAAAAACTGATTTTAGAGTTGCAGTCTGTGTAACTTTTTTTTTCATGTAAGTCATTCAATAGCAATCGGAATAACAAATAATAGAAAAACAGTGATTTGATATTTAAAATCTGCACATTAATGTTTTTATAACTAATAAGCAAAACCTCAAATACGCAATAACAACTAAAAACAATTAGTTATTTGATTTAAACTTATTACATTCATAAAATATTAAAAAATCAATTTAATCACTTCGGTGTTCGAGTGATTTAATGTAACGCAAACATTTTTAAAATCTCATTTTGACGATCTGCATTTTTTAGTATTCATGATAATTTAATTTTGCCCAATATATATAGTGCAGATAAATAAGTTAAAACTTTTAGATCTAATTTTTTTTTTTTAAAAATCTATTAGCAAATAGATTTTTAAAGCTATTTTGTCGTTTCTAAAGCATTTATGCATTGAAACAGAATTTTTTTTTTTCAATTATACTACTCTTAATTCAGCTAATTCATATAATAGGATGAGTTAAAGAAGAATTTACTCCATACATTGTTTTAAACTTTTTAGGTCGGCCTATTTCCACTGGTAAAAGAGATTGCGTGCAGTCCCTTTCTTTCATTGTTTTATAGACTTACATCCGCCTCTTCCACTCTATAATCAATAGGTTGATAAACTGTTTGCTAAGGTCACGGAATCCTAGTTCACTTGCTTTTAATTAATTTTGAAAATTTATATAATTCCAAAATTTTAAATGTGAAAAATCAGCGTTAATTATTAAGTAAGAAATCTACCAATTCCTTATGTTATTTTTATATTTACATATTTTTCTAGCATAATAAAACAAATTTTTATAAGTTACTACTATAAAGGAAGAAATAGTATATTTTGCAACAACGAAAAAAGTTTCACTATTTTTTTTTTCAAAACTCGCTTATTTAATTTTAACTCGATTATCTTTAAGTTTTAAAAGTATTAATATAACAAATTCAGTTTTTATCCCTGTAAGAATCTAAGTTACTTTATTATAATATAGCATTTATTAACCCTTTGACGCAGAGTTGTTATTAAACATATTTTTCATATTTTCTTCCTTATTTCGTATTATTTTTGAGTCGAAATAGGTGAAAAATATGTTATTAAGCATTTTAATACATTATGGTTATGAAATATAGTTTGAATATTATGGTTATGAAATATGGTAATTGGTAATACTCAGGTGTCTTTCTGCGTTAATGGCAAAATCTTCCAAACACGGCTCATTTCCACACAATTAATTTTAGAATTTTGCAATAAGAGAAACAATGTTTCATCCTTGAAATTTCTTCAATTAACAAACTCAATTATTGATAAATTTTTGAATATGAATGATAAAAAAATTCAAACTCCTTTTTTTTTTTGGATTTTATACTGCAGTATAGTACAAATATAATTCCGATTATCAAACATATTTTTTTAGTAATTATAAGACTTATTTTTTTTTATAATTGCAAGATACAAAAATATAAATTTGCTTGCAATTAAAGCGACTGAAAAAAAATATGTATAAGAGACAGCGGTGTCCCATCTACGTAAGAGAGTTAAATGATAATTCGTACTTTTATAAATGTCTAAAATTATAATTTTTATAAAATTACAATAAAAAATAATACCAATATATTGTAACAATTGAAAATTCCTTAAAGCAACGGAAACTAAAACAGTCATATATAGTGTTCTCTAATGACCACCTTTTATAGAATACTTTTTAAAAATGAAGTGAATGAAGCGTAAATTAATATTTAGGGGATTAATAAACAAGACTACAATCGATATCTGTCAAACCATTTAAAAGAAGAGCTACATCAATAGTAAGAAACCAATTAGATTGCCTGATAAAATTGGAAGTGTTTTAATAATTGTCTTTTAAATTCTTTCTATTTCCTCTGGCAATCAAACAGGATTTGAGTTTTTCTACTCTACCGTTTTCAGAAGTAAATCGTTAGACATCGACAACATTTCTGCTTATATTGATTTTTAAATATTAACTAGAGTCCTAATACATGTAATTCTGCTTGTTTTTTTGTTTGTTTTTTTTTAAATATTCTAAAATATTCTAAAAAAATATTGTCTTTGACTGTATTTTTTAAAAAAACATTCTAAAATATTCTTAAAAAGATTATATTTTTCTCTGTATTTTTAAAAAGATTCTAAAATAGGGGAAGATCTTACAGAACAAGCTGTATTTATTGGGTGTTCAGTAAAGACCGCCTTTGATGGATATTTTTAAAGTCCTTATAAAAAAATGAAAACAACAAAGCCTACTCATCGGAGTCTGAAAGGAACATTTAACCGAAGAAAAAAAAACAAAAACGCTATCGAGATCTGAGAGATCGTAGTACATGAGGGCGAATGTAATAAACAGATATATAGGTTTTGATTGTAGGAGAAAACAGAGAGGAGTTGAAAGATGGTTTTTAGAATCATCTTCAAGTTTGAACACCCAAATTAAAACTTTTTCGATGTTGTTTATTTTAACAGTTCTCTTCCACTGTCATTTGATAGATTAGGATAACGTTTTTAGTTTTTCTTGCTTTAGTATTAATTTTTGACTCCCCCCTCCCCTTATGTCTACATTTTAAATTTCATATTAGAATAAGGATTCTAAAAACACTTATTAAGGGTGAACCTTACGGAACACCCAATGAAGTGTTAAAACTTTCACTCATTCCGTGGAAAGTTATTTCCACGACTATGATAAACGTTATTTTAAGGAGAAAACATCTTTACGTTTTGCGAATTATTCATTCGAGGGGCATTAAAAAGATGCTATATTTTACTCTATTTTAAATAAGAGTAACTTATAATTTTGGAAGTTGTCCTCAAATATGCACTATACGTAATAATAAACATGCATAAAAATTAAAAAGTAAAAATACTTTAGCTACACTATAACGCTCAAAATAATACGTAAAAATAAAAAAAGAAATAGATTTCCAATTTTTAAACTTCATATAAGTTATAAAAAAAAATTTTTTTTACAACTTTTTAATTAAAAAAATTATTTTAATTTTCTATTCTGTCAACATACAAAACTTAAAGAAAATTTATACAAAGTTCTTAAATTTTCCATCACCTAAAATGTACACAAAATTTATAAGAAAATTATCAAGTTTTCAATGTTTTCACCATCCAAAATTAATAAAGAGTTTTTAGGTTTTCCACTTCGTAAATATCAAAAAATTAAAAAAATATAAATATGAAGCGTTCTTAAACGTGAAATAACGAGCATAATAATTAGAAGTTCATATTAAATAACAAAAAAAAAATTCTTGCTAAATTTCATTACTCTTAGTTGCTCTCTCTATATAAAATATCCCAAACAACAAAACTTATATCTCAATACAACGTTTTATTTATTAAAATATTCTTCGAATTTCGCTACATCAAAGTTAATTAAAAACTTCTGATTTTAAAAAAATAATGCCTAAAAACTTCGAAAAAAGTATAAACTATAGAATTATAGTTAATTTAAGAATCGCTGAGAAAAATGTTTTTTTTATATCAATGATTATCGTGAGGAGAAATAATTATGACATAATTTTTAAAATATTATACGAATTTAAACTCGAAGTTATTTGAAAATCTTTAAATTGAAAAAATAAAAAAAAACAACTGTAAACAATAACAAAAACTTCGAAAAAAATGTACACATATTTATTTATTTTAAGAATAACTTACTTAGAACAATATTTACTTTACATCCATGATTATCATGAGGAGTAATGATTATCACCTAAAGAATATGAGAGATGAACTTCAAATGTTGTCCACCGGTGAATTCATGGACTCTTTACCTTGGCGGAAGGATTTGAAGTGAAGCGGTTACTGTGCCATTCCGCTCCATTATTGATTTACAGAATAAAAATCCTCTTAGGATTCGCCTTCAGGCTTTTAGAAAAGCGGGACGCGTAACACGCTTCATAAGATTTAAATTGTTCGTTTGTTACAACCCGTCTTAACTTTCACCGTATTATACTTTTGCCGGAAGAATTACAACTTAACATGATCGACTTGCGATAAAATTTCAATAATACTCTTTTTAATTAGTTAAATATGCAATGTTTGTTTGATATTTTTCCTTAAAAACACGTGAAGGATTAATATGATAATGAATTTTAATTCAAAATCACAACTTTACAATTTAAAAAAAAAAAAATTTATTAAATCAAACTTTTTACAATCAAGCTCATGAAATTAGGCAATAATATATAAATCGTTTGTTTTTTAACCGTCTAAACCAGTGATTCCCAACGAGGTTTATATCGACCCCCAGGAGTCGACGACAGCCTGCAAGGGGTCCATGTCAAGTGGGGAAAAAATTGGGAGTCCATGAAATGAAAATGTGGGTCAACGATAGTGGATCTCATATAAGCAAGTTTTAATTTTAGCATTTCATGAATGGAATAATCAACGTACACTGATAGTACCTACTTACTTACATTATACTACCTTATAATATAAAGACATATATTTATCTACATTCTATATAATTTATAAAAGTAACTATGAAGTACAAATTTTATTGAAATTTAAGTTATTAGGTTTTTTTTTTTTTTTTTTATATATATGAAAGCCCGCGTACGTTTTTATTTTCTCTGCGTGTTAGGTTTTATTTTGTAACAAAAAGTATTTTTCCGCGGTAAATTGTAGCCTAGCCTGTGTCAACTCTTAAGCTAGTTAGACCTCCAACTTTATCAGCGCACACGATCACGGAGATTAGTTGCTTAGTTTTTACGTGAAACGTAATAAACAGACCGACAATGCACTACTATGGTTTTTTATACAAATTTATTTCCGCAATTATAATATTAGAAGCGGAGTACGGGTTTAATAGGGCACTATTTGATTCCATTTACGCATTAATTAAATTAAATTAGTTTGAATTTAATTAATAAATGTATAAAATTAACATGTATTTTTTTCTTAAGTTTTTCACACTACACTTCCCTACAGTTAGAAATTTAAATATTTCACAGAGAGTAGCACTATACCAGCTGTCAAAAATACATTTGAAGTTGATGAATTTACAAAAATCAATATCAGGTAAGCAGGTGGTCTACCCAAAACCGAAAAACATGGCATGGGGTCTACGACATAACAAAAAAGTTCAGGAACCACTGGTCTAAACCTTCACCAAATTTTACTTTTCCAGCAGAATTACAACTTAAGATGATTGATTTGCGATCAAGTTTTAAAAAGACTCTTTTTAATAAGTTAAATATACAATGTTTTTTTGTGTTTTTTTTCCTTAAAAACATGCGAAAATGTAAGGTAATTAAGTACTTTAATTTAAAGTTACGGATTCAGAATTTAAAAAAGAATTTTTGATATCGAGCCTTTTTTATACATAACATATATATAGGGTAATCATTAATTTAAAATCATTAAAAAGGGTAATCATTAAATTTTATACATAACATATATATAGGGTAATCATTAATAGGGTAATCATTATAATAGGGTAATCATTAAAATGTGTAATTTATATGACATACGTCATATAAATTATGACGTATGTCAGCTAGTGACATACGTCATTTGCTGACGTATGTCACTCTGAAGAGCATGCCGTTCGAGTAAACTGAATAAAATTTTGTACATAATTGTATTAGAAACTATGTATTTTAAGAAGGATGTTGTAGCTCTCGCAGTTAAAGTTGCACTGACAAAAGTTTGAAAATTCTTTTCAAATTGCAACACCCGCATTTTCTTTTTCTTGATCAAAACGTATTTCTTACTGTAAAACACCTAAATTGGTGTTTAAACCATTTTGTTTTTCGATTCTCGATCCATTGGTTCTTCGATTCTTTTCACCTTTCGACTCTGAGTGTGACGCACAACATCCCTAGCAGCAAAAAACTTGAGTCCTCATTTGGCCAATATTCATGAATATTGGCCAAAGGGTTCAAAGGGCCATTATTTTTCCGATATTGGCCCTATATAGAATTTTCAGATTCAGTCGATATTTTACAGCCGCTTTACAACCAATATCGGTCCTATATAGAATTGTCAGATGAACCCGATATTTTAAATCCATTATTTAGCCAATGCACAATGGGCCAGCATCCAAGGTTTCATGGCCAAAATTAGTATTTCGATAAAATTTGTATTTAAGGGTTTTTATGTGCTGGTAAATTGAATTCATGGTTGAGATTTTGAAATACACTACAAATACCCCAAAAAAAAAAAATGCTGGCTGAAATATGGCGAGCAAAAATAAAAAAATAATATAGTACGTTTAAATAATTAAATATATAGCAATGAAAATATAATAATTTTCGTAATTTTATATTAAAAATGAAAGCAAATTATATTTCCGAAGTAATACTACAAAATAACGCGAATTAATTACAAAATAACGCGAAAACATGAAGGAAAAAAAAAACGTAATTTTTGTTTTTTGGTATATTTAATCCACCTTTGCAATATGGGCGAAACTTTTTCGAAAGAAGAAACTTCAAAGAAGACAACAACAAAAAGTTTAGCTAAATGCCTCGTGGCACTTTTTGGGACTAATTTTCGAAAGCCATTCAAACATTGTAAAATGTCAAATGATAAACTTCAGGGTGTCCCAAAACGACCACATAAACTCTGCACAGCAAGATTCCTCGTTGGAAGAACATAAAAACTGCTCAAAGAAGTTTAGTTGCTCGTCTGCATGCTGCTTGTACTTCGGTGGACCCCGCGATGCTGCAACGTGTGATGACAGCCATTCCACTGCGTGCTCAAGCCTGCCTCGACATGCACGGCGGACACTTGGAACATCTGCTTTAAATTGTGCATACTATACTGCTGTTGATATGTTCAATAAAGTGTTTTTTCTTGCACCGGCAGTGACGTCATACTTTGTTTTTCGTATTTTTCTCGTAAACTATGGATCATACAGGAGTTTTTATGTACTCTCAACGAGGAATCTAGCTGTGCAGAGTTTATGCGGTCGTTTTTGGACACCCTGTATAAGTTTGTCAAGAGTATTAACTAATCCAACAAATTGAAAAATTGTACTATAATTTAACACTAATTACTCTGATAAAAATGTAACAGTAGAGTGAAATTCCTATATATATTTCTGAAATAAAAATTTAAAAGTTGCATTTAAAAAAAAAAAATTTCAACATATTTTTCATTGAATTGTACTCTCGTCGGTTCAAAAAGTAAATTATAATGTTTGGAATGATCATGAATACTTAATTTGGGATTTATTAAAACTGCCTACACATATTTTAGTTGAAAAAATAATTTTTTACTTTTTACTTAAATTGAAAGTATAGATTTAACCCCATTTTAAATATAAAAATGACATTTTACTCATCATGCGTAAAAGCTAGCACATTTTATGTTTAAAAAACGGGTGCAAATACTAAGAAATTGCACAAGTACCCTATAAAACCTGGTGGAGATTAAATAAAGTGGTTACTAGATATTAAAGTGTAGTAATTTTAACATTTATAATTTATGGTACCAGAGAAGAGCCTTCGAGTGCAAAGGATTAAAAAAAAAGTAGAAAAAACCCTAAATTAATCCACCTCTGAAATGAAAATAAAATTTTATGCCCTTCAAATAGCCGATGTTGATTGACACAAAAACGATATATCTTTCTTTAAATAACTAAGCTTTTAAGTAATCCTTCTTTTTTTTTTTTTTTTTTTTTTTTTTTAGCTTAGTTGCTTAAACAGAGAAAAAAATACAAACACTTTTTTTCTTCATTTTGAAAAAATCATGATGAATTTGCGTCTTATTGCAAAACATGCTTATTTCGAAGAATTTAAGCACCTGTTTCAAAAGAAATTATATATTACCAGCCTGTAGCTTATTTAATGCTTGGAGTCAGGGATTTCCAGATGAAGTACTTTTATATATACTCTCTCAACATTTAACTGAACAATCGATATCTTGCACTATAATTTCATGCAAATTTGTTGCAACTAAACAATTTAATCTACTTAACACTCTGAACCCTGTATTTTTACAATTTAACACTTTAAACGCTGTATTTTTGCAACTTATGTCTATGAGCTCTGTATTTTTGCAAATTAACTCTATGAACCCTGTATTTTTTAACTTAGTACTTTGAACCCTTTATTCTTGCAATTCAAAACTTTAAACCCTGTATTTTTGCAACTCTTAACACTTAGAACCCTGTATTTTTGCCACTTTACACTTTGAACCCTGTATTTTTGCTACTATGAACCATGTATTTTGGCTACTTAACACATGGTACAACTTAATACTTTAATAAAACTTTAAGATGAGCCATGTCTTAATTGTATTTTCTAAGGAAGCTTAAAAGATGAATTAATATACAGCTCCATGGGTGTAGCCGCTGGTGGAGACCTGAGGATTGTGAGTTCGATCTCAGCAACCGATAAAATAACCAGTGTGTTAAGAGCATGTTAAACCTCTGTAAATTAGGAGAGACAATTAAAAGAAGGAACTCTGGAAAAAGGGGCTAGGTTATGGCCATAATTAGGTAGTGTAAATTAATTTACACAATAATGTGGATCCACTTGAAATTAGGATTACAAACAATTTACTTGATTTTGTGGTTCAACATGTACAAAACTTTCTAACATCTAAGTCTGATTTATAATATAACTAAAAAAAGATATGTGGTCTTTTATCTTAAAAGAACTATCATAAATTTTCTCAAAAATTGCTTCTAATGTTACGTAAGTACGAAAAGTTGTAACTATTAGTATAAAATAAACTTTTTAAACTAAATAATACTCGATAATATCTTATTTCCTTTAAATATAGTTCATCTATCTCTCAATAATTATGCAATACGGCGAAATGAAAGGACAACTTTTGGACAGCAGCTTTGTGCACGCAAGATAAAATGCTAGAGGTCAAGGTTGAGAAAATCGATATGTGACACTTTTGCAAGAAATGGCAAATATCTTTTTTTTTCAATTAAACAACATAAGTTATTCAATACCGGTGTGACACGCCCTGAAGACCATTGAGAAATTTTTCTTTGTAAAATAAAGAAAATAAAGAGTTCTTTTGAAAAAAAATTAAGCATAAAATAAGCCATTTGTAAAATAAGTAAATTATGAAACCAAGTAACACAAGTAACTGCAGTTGCTGCCACAAAAAGAACAGATTTTTTTTTTTTACATTGACATTATTTACCCATAATGTTAATATCAGTTTTTAACTACACGCTCAGAAATTTTTTTTTCAACTTTGAACCATAATTACGGTACTTTGAACCATAATTAATTTTACACATTTATACAAGTTAAGCTTTGAATTTTGATTCTAATTGCTATTACTATTTTGCCTTTTCAAATTTCTATTACTATTTTGGGTTTGCTAGTTAGACACCTTAAGATCTGATGCAATTTTAAATAACTTATTTTTCTTCTAAAAATAGCTCAAAACGTTAAAAGCGCTAGGGTAATTACTTATAAACATCAATCTAAGAAATTAAAGATTGTCCATACACACTAGAAAACTTAACTAAATAAGATCTAATTTTTATGTTGTGGCTAAAATAATTATAATATTAAAATGGTAGCTAAGAGTGGAAAATTTTTACTGAGTCCACACTAGGTTTAAAGGGAACATCGCATGCATTGAGTTAATCGTTCAAGCGTATATAATGGCATAGCAGTCAACTATTATGTTTTAGATGAATTTTCTAGAGGTAATATAATGCCTAAATGCGCAGTAGCAACCACACCGACGGCTAACTACAATGTTATCAACTCACAGTTTTAATAATGTCAGAATGGGTAAGATAGGGTGTTGCCGTTGTGCTAGGACATGCTAGGACTAGGACAGTTACGCCTTCTTGAACCTTTTAAAAGATCTCAAAATTAACCGAAAGTCTGCAAATTTTGGTTTGTAGTTCTTTAACATCTTTTTTTTTTAATATTTTACCGTATTTCGGTGCAGTTGAAAAATGTGACAAGGTAAAATGTAATGATATCTTCAGCAAAGAATTCTTAAAGGAAAATATTACAACAGCCCATTAGCAGCCTTTTCCTTATCGCGTGGTATACTTTCCAAGTAACATTGCAAATAGTGTAAATATTGTTCATAACCTTCTTTTCATTTTATTACCATTCATGTATATCGGACTGGTGTAACCGGGGAGTAACCCACCAAAAGCTGTGGACAGCCGCTGGGAAGTTGGGCTCACCGGGCATGCACCTTTACCATTACTATAAATGTCTGTGTCGTCCATATATTAGACTATATGCCTAGCCATGTCATTATTTCATCGCTTTGAGTCATATAAGTGAGAACCCACCAGGGCTGGTACTGAGTAACTAGAACAAATCTACGTCTAAGATGCAGTAAGCACCTCAGAAGTTTACGTAAAGCTACATAGTTTATCTCTTTGTTGTTTAAAGAATTGTGGTTGCTAAACGCTTAAAAAATAATTAGTTTTATATTTCCAGTAGTTGGTAACATTTGGTGAATTAGTTCTGCCTGACTACCTAAACTGCAACGGAGAGGATTAAAAGATCGATAGGCACAAATGGTGTAACCGGATAGCGCTTAACACCGTATTAACATGACAGTTTCTTTTATTTAAAACTTAAATAGTAGAGGGTCAATAGTTTGATTGTCGCTTTTTAGGAAATTCAAAATATTCTTCTCCACCTTAAGATATTGATGATTCAAGTGCTTATGATTAGATATAAAACCACACGGAACTATGACCTTGTTAATAAATTATTTATTAACTGGAAAAATAATAACCACTTAAATTAAACGGAAATATGATACCGCTTTTTTACATTTTAAAATTTAAAAGGTGAGAACAAGCGGGTTGAATACTGAGAACTCCAATGCGCACTCAGTCTTATAATATTCTATTCAAGTTGGCGCTTTCATTTTGTTTGTAAGAAAAGGAGTATTTCTATCGCACGAATAATTTAATTTATATCTTAATATTAAAGGAAATGAAAGATTATGTATTTAAAGACCTATTATTTTCTTAAATAATATTGTGGTAATCACCAGGCATATGCGTTACTTACATAACACAATACTTTTTACCCCAGTAAGTGAATATTAATCACTTTTCAAGGATGCCTTAGCAACAATAATCAAACGACATAATTATTTCCTGTGTTTTTCTAGAATTAAGAATATAATTACAATAAGTAGAAAAGGTGATTAGAATTAAACAAGCCACAATATTACGAATGAAAACATTATTAAATAACAATAAAGGAAAAATATTTTTTTCTTTTCGATAAAAACTATTTACGATCAATTTTACAAATTTTGTGCACTCTTATTAATTGCACAAGACAAAAAACGGACCACTCCGAATATTTTTTGTTCTAATGATCGGATCTTTATGTTCTACGACTCAATCTTAATAGTTCAAGAAGGTGACCTCAAATATGTTAATTAATGGTGATATTTTAAGTTACGAAATAAAACAAAAGAAGGATTTTTTCTAGAAATACCGTTTTTTTTTGACGGAATCGGATATTGAAGCCCAAAGTATAGGGGCTAGCTGCAATCTGGGAAATAAGGTTCCATAGTGTGATCAGGAGAGCAATCCAAAGTTTGGATCCCATAATGTTAATTTTATTTTTTGAGTATTTCACCATATCTCGAGTACTTTTAAGCGAATAAAAAAATATATTTGCTCCCAATTATAAAATTCGTTTTCTGAAAGATGAAAAAATATCTTTTAGTAAATATTTATTATTTTGTAATATATCTTTGAAGAATTGAAAAGATGTACAAGATAGATAAACAAGTAAGATATACAGTTTTTTACGTCATTTTAATGCTTTTTTCATTCTTTATAAGGATAATTTGTATTTATCATTATGAATCAGAAAAAATATATACAACATCAAAATTAAAAAGGGATTTGAAGATAGTGCCTTATAATTAGGAACTAAAAAGCTCATTACCAACGTATGTTTTAAATAAAAAGGAAAAAAAAATCAAATTTAATAACTAGTATTTTTAAACGATGAGAAAGCATAAAAAACGTTATTTTTTCATTTTGTTCTTTATTTACTTTTTGAAAACAGCAAAACAGATTTGAGATTTCAAAAGTGCTGTAGTAATGTAATTTTGATAACTGAAAGGGTACTTTTCCGAAGTTCTTTCGCTTAGAAAAATAAAAAAGCCGCAGTCTATATACTTTAAGCTCGAAGTAAAGCTAGAATGTTAGATAATATAAACAATATTGTCGATAAGCATTAACTGTATTATAAAACGGACAAATAGCTTAGAAATTTTAAAAGCTATTAAATTTTTTAAAATAGCCAATTTGGCGAGATTTCTCCCTCTTGATTAAATTTATTAAAATCAGTTCATAATCCTCAATTTTTGAAATTTTCATACAGTGTTATAGTAATGTATTAAATATTAAAAAATTAGATCATCTCCGCTTTCTATTGACGTTCTGTTAACGTAACAGTCAGAAATAACTTTTTCGAATTCATAACTATTACAAAAAGGCATATTGTTAACTAAAAAGTGTCATTTTATGCCATGGCCTAACCTTCAAAAATCAAATTTAAATTAGCAATATGCTAACAATTTAAACTATTAAATTAAAATTTATTTAACTAAGAAAATCAATAACTTTAGCTAATTTCAAAACAATGCAAATGAATAAAAATGTAAACACCAATAGAAAATAAATGTGATATACAGAGTAGACTTTTAACACAATGATTAAAAAAAAAACTTTGCTTGGTTTAAATAAATGATTTTTTATCAATTAATTTAAATCAACAAACCCTGCTAACTACTAAAAATAAAAATCTGAATCATGACTCATTAATCAGAATACTGATCTTAAGATAGATCGATAACTCTTTTTCTGAAAATGTTTTTATTTAAGTCATAAGAAAATGACAATTGTGTTACAATAATGGCAATAATAATTTTTTAATCTGCCATTTTCTTAAACACGCCGTAATTAAGCATTTATTTAAAAATATACTTAATTATTTCACATCGGGGAGGTCAAAATCTCTTAAAATTTCATTTAAGGAATTCTAAATTTAAAAAAGTAAAACAGTACTACCTGTTTAAAGTAAAAAATATTTGAATATAATAAAAATCCATTTTCGGAATTATTAAATAAGTGAAACAATCACCCCATAGGCTGCTGAACTCAAACTGTTTTTTATTTTAATTTCTGTAATAATATATGATGTGTGGGATATGGGCCTTCTGCCATCACCTCCTACATCAGAAAGCCTCCACACGGTTTCTTATAAGTAGTCTGCGCAGATTATTTAAAAAGCGAACCGCTTGTGCGCAAGAACCCAAATTCTATTTTAAAAGTATTTGTTTATTGAAATTACATACATTTGCTGACTTGTGTGCTCAATATAGGCTTATAAGTCATTGTCAAGTAGAAAATACAGATAGAACAATTCAGAGAAAGACATCACAAAGAATACATCCAGGGTTACGGCGGGATTCGAACCCGCTACCTCCACGCTTAACAGAGCGTTTTGACCGGCGATACCACTCGGCCAGGGAGGCCCCTATTTTAAAAGTACTTGAGAGAAATTTTTCATATATATTTGAGAATTGAATCTGTAGTGGTTGACAAATAAATAAAACAAACCAATTATATTCATAAATAAAATAAATTTTTAGACAAATATTTGCTACCACTTTCTATTTTTTTATGAATTTTGTATTAAATGGTTCTTTCACTAATTGGTTTACCTTCATAGTGGTCTGATCGGACTACCTACAGAAAACCGTGTGGAGGCTTTCAGTTATAGGAGGCGTTCCTTCTGCGCTGCGCAATTTTTGTAAATAAAGTAAAGTAAAAGAAATATTAAATACGGATACAATACGTAAACCAATTGATAAGTGACATGAAGATGGTTTCAATATAATAGTGTCACCATACACAATTCTGCTATTCTCAAGGCATATTAGCCCACGTCACATGTGCTAGTGCTACAAATAATTGCCAGCACACGTATCGAATAAACGACTTTATCTTTACTTGGAGACAATTTTATAAAATTCTAGAGGCATGTATTTCTTTTTTTTTTTTTTTTTTTTTTAAACCAAGCCTTTAGAGCTGGATACATTTTTTGTTAATACTCGTTACAAATGCTTATATTCTTAAATACATATTTCAAACAGTGCTCATTTTTTTTTAAATACAAATATCAAACTCTGCTTAAAATGTTTATTTTCTGACTGTAAAAGCTGCCCATTTTCTTAAATACTCCTTTTGAGCTAGCTCGAAATTAGAAATCACACAAATGAACTACGATTCAAAATATCTGAACCAACTGGTAATCTTTCTCAAACCTAATCTCTACTCGGTACCTTATCGATTATAAGCTGCTGAAAGTGAAAAAAAAAAAAAAGACAATAAGACTCAATGCGAAAATGTTTTTTTAAAAGTGGCATACTTACAAATATGCTCATTAATGACCACACTCGTAATACAACTAAATTCCGACAGAATACATTTAGTGTCATTACATGTATATTAGATGAATGAGTTTAATTATAATTACAGTTGGAGTATTTATTTAGAAATTGTTTAGAAAGTAATTTTGAAATACGAAATCGGAGCTATTTCAAACTCAAGATTTTTGTCATGTTAATTCAATATAACTGATTCTTCGATTTATGATGTCTAATAGTTTTTTAAAGAAAACTCAAAACCTTTTTATTTAATTTACCAACTATTATTGCTAAACAATTTGTGTCAAAACAAATTTTTAAATGATTTGTTTTTAAGCAAAATAATACACAATAATGCGTTTGATTTTAAAAATAACAAATTGATTTTAAAAATACTCCGACTACAAAAGAGTTAACTGTGCTTTTCGAATATTTCGTTCCTACCATTTGTAGTTTCTTAAAATACTCCGACTACAAAAGTGTTTAACTGTGCTTTTTAAGTTTTTTGTTCCTTCTATGTGCAGTATTTTAAAAATATTCCGACTACAAAAGAGTTAACTGTGCTTTTTAACTTTTTTGGTCCTTCCATTTTTTTTTTTTTAATACTCCGACTACAAAAGAGTTAATTGTGCTTTTTAACTTTTTGGGTCCTTCCATTTTTTTTTTAATACTCCGACTACAAAAGAGTTAACTGTGTTTTTCAAATTTTTCGTTCCTACCGTTTGTAGTTTCTTCAAAATACTACGACAACAAAAGAGTTAAACATTTGTATAGCTGCCAACTTGTACTGCCGTTGTGAAATAATTTTCTAAGGGGCTTCAACATTAGTGTTTTGGCGTATTAAATCTTGAAACTTAAAGTTTCAAAAAAAATTTAGACTACCACGACAAATCAATAATTTAAAAAAACATGTTGAAAAACATGCACAAAGAGTAAGATCTATTTGTAATAATAACTTAACTTATAGATTGTTTTTAGAAAATTCTCCCAAACTTAATTGTTGTTTTACAACCACTTTGTAAGATCATTTTCAACAATCGTACAAGTTGACAGGTAAGCATTTGTTTTTGATGAAATAACATTAACGATCTTTTTGTGAAAAAATTTGCTGTAAATTTACAGAAAGTTATAAATTTTCTCACCAAAGTAAAAGTCTTAATTCATGTTAGCTATTTAGAACTATACATGGCATAATTAGAAATATACATTATTCACCGGTCAATTAACTATCTATAGTTATAATATTAAAGAAACCGTAATTAAAAAAACATTTTTATAGCATTCTAAAAGATGCCATGCAGTTAGTTATATTTTCGTATAAAATGAATAGTATAATTCTTTTTTCGCTACTCACGATGCGGTTCAGTAACAATAAATAAATAATAAACATAATCTGAATTATTATATCATACTTTTTACTTTCCGCCGTTTAACCATGAAAATGTATGGTGTAACCTTTCCTTCGTCTAATGTCTGATACTTAATAGTTAACATAACCCATTACTGTCCATGTCTTAACCACAAAACGTCCCAAATGACATCAATTACCCCTAATCCGTCTGAGAACTTCAACTTAGATTAAACCCAATAGGAAGTCACCTAAAGTTGGTGATCACTGATTAAATCGAATTAAGCTCGAGTAAGTGAATGGTATATGTCAATAATTATATTAATTTGCGGCGAAGATTTACTTTGTCAAATGAAACGTGAAGTACAAAGAGCGAAAGGATATAATGAGATTTGTTACTTCTTTTTTTTCCTCATTTGTTTCACGGCATTAAGATATTTGTTGACAAAAAAATATTTGTTTTTTTTTTACTTTTGTTTTACGTGTTTTTATAGCTTGATAAAATATTGATTATTTTTATAATTAATTTTAATTAATTAATGTTTCAACTTTTCTCATGGTCAATATGCGAATTACAAACATTCTATAGAATTCTTCCTATTTGCTGCTCTATACAATATCTGCAGTTTTTAGGCAAAGTATAAACTATTAGATCATTTGCCTATAATGATGTATAGAATTATTAGACATTCTATAAAATGGAAAATGCTCTTTAAGCAAAGTATAAAATATGAGAAAAATTATAGTCATAGTATGGAATGTCTATAAATCATTCAATAGTAATTGTATGGAATGACGAGACATTCTATAAAATGACAAATGCTTTTAAGGCAAAGTTTAAATAGGAGAATAATATTATAATGGCTAGATATTCTATAGAATGGCAAATATTTTTTTAGCTAAAATATGTAATATTATAGAATAGTTATATACTTAACCTAGTCCTTGCATAAAATATCTATAGATCATTCAATAGTCATTATATAGAAGGACTGGATATTCCATAGAATGGCAAATGCTCTTTAGGCAAAGTATGAAGATTGAGAATAATTATATACTTTTCCTAGATATTGTTTAGAATATCTATGGATCATTCAATAGTCACTGTATAGAATGACTAGAATGGCGAATTCTCTTTAGGCAAAGTATGACATAAGTGAATAATTATATATTTTATCTAGTCATTGTATAGAATGGCTATAAATCATTCAATAGTCATTGTATAAAATGACTAGACATTCTATAAAATTGCAAATGCTCTTTAAGCAAAGTATGAAACATGAGAATAATTATATACTTTACCTAGTCATTGTATGTCTATTGATTATTCAATAGTCATTGTTTAGAATGCCTAAGCGGCGAGTGAAAAGTTAATCGTTTCATACTTTCTTTATTGGTCATTATTCATTTTACAGAATGAGAAGGTCAATGTAGAAAATATTAAACATCTCATACTTTGTCAGTAGATATTCGGCTTTCTATACAATTAATAGACATTCAGAAGAATGCCGAATTTCATATATTCATGGTAGCATTCATATTTTGAGTTGGTGTCATTCATAAACAGCGCTTATAACATTTTCCTTCTACATTATTGTTCTATAGAATTCTTTTCACATGATGGGTTTAAAACTGAATTATAGCAAGTTTCTTTCTAGAATAATCCTGCACATAAATGGTGAAGCTAAATTTTATTTTAAAATATTATTTAATTTTAAAGTATTATGTTTTGCAATCATAGCAAAATGTATTATTACTCTTCATTTTGATATAAATTCTAATGCACGGATGCCGGCTGATCAAGATTCTACAAAATATTTAAAAATAAAAAACGTTTGAGAACAAGAAAATAAAATTTGCAGATTTTTGGTTAGTGTTTAACACGACGCAAGCGGTTCAACGTAAATATACGTTTTTGAAATTTCTGCGATCCATACAAAAGTTTAAAAAATAATAGCAAAGCCATTTAAAAATAAAAGAAGAATGATCTATTCTTGATTACTGCAAATATAAAGGATGATTCAGTATAAATGTTATTCGTGCAATATCATACAAATACAATTATCAGTACTACATTATAATTATCAGTACTACATTAAGTATGCATTGTAAAAAACTCCAGATATAATTACGGTAAAAAGTACCGGCCCAAAGGGCCTGTACCTTTCACCGCAACATTTATTTTTACCGGAACATAGTACGGTAAAAAAATCTGATAAAGCGTTATTTATACAGTAATATTTACCGCAAAATCACTTTATCATTCTAATTAAATAAACTTTGCAGTAAAAAGGATTTTACGGTGATATGGATTTTACGAATGATGCACTTAAAGTGCGGTAAATTTAAGTCAAACTTTGATCCGGAATTTTTTACAGAGCAGCATAAGCCATGTATTAATATATTATTTTTGACTTTTTAGACATGATTTCAAGTTAAAATTTTCTACCGGTCATTATAATTATTTCAAAAATTCATATAAAACGCTACTTATTATTAAGATTAATTTCGAGATATTTATTTCCAGAGATTAATTTTATTTTAAGAGATTTTAAAACTCAACCATTTTTTATAATTATTATAAGCAATTGTATCTCTGTGTTTCGGTGGGAAGGTTTGATCAACTTCAATTGTGTTTCTGTCCATTCAAAAAAACTTTTTCTTATTCTAAAATTAAATAATTCATAACTTGAACTTCGAAACATGTTTATTTGACTGAAAATATTGATGAAAAATTACAAAACACTTTTCTACGGATATTTTAAAATAAGATGTTTGCCAGCAATACTCAGTATAGTTCTTAAGACAAGAGGAATTGCAGATGTTACTAATTCCTACATAACAATGTTCTGAAGAAAATGCCAAACTCTTCATAATAAGCTGCGGAGATCGGCCGGGATCGTAAAAGCTTTAGGTAACAATATTCCAAAATCCCGATATAATCCATAATCTAATAGGAAAGTCCAAAATCCAAATCCTAATTCCGACCTCTAGGGAAATCGCAATTCTTTGAGAAATTCGCTAATGGCCCTTTTTCTTTGTTTTTTTAATCTTTTTGAACAAATTCTTGAAAAAAGATCGAACGCGAAGTTTCTTGGTGTTCTTATTCACGATCTTATCTTGTATCGATTTATCACCACTTTCTTCCACTGTATCATGGACCATGCTGCAAAAATAAAAACTTTGGTGTAATATCAATTTTCCTTCCTAAGCAATTTGATTTGCTATAAATTTTATCGTTAGAGCAAAAATAAATTTATTATAATTCGTAAAAGATCTAAAAACTAAAACTGTACTTCGACAACTGAAATATCGCTTTGTAGCCCGACAGCAGTATGTAATTTTTAATCATTATTTTAATTTCCTTTGAAAAGTAATTTAATTGTAGATTCATAAAAGGAATTTTAAATATCATTAAAAAATAATATTTAATTCTATATCATCTTTAAAATTATTCGTTTTATAGTAAGTCAGCAGCATGTAATTTTTAATTATTATTTTGATTTCGTTTAAAAAGTAACTTAACTGTGGATTCGTAAAAACTATTTATGAATATCATTAAAATATAATTTTAATTCAATAAGATTATTATCTTTTATTTATATTCAATAAAATTTATCACCATTCAAGGATAGTTTTCTGAACCCATTTTTCTACCTGTCTCATAGTTTTTTATCAAATGAAGGGAAAGCAAGCCACGTGGTCATAACACCAAAACCATTTATCAGATGTAAATGAACAATTGATAGAACAATTCAATAAATGATCTCATTTAAAAATTTGGTTCTGAGTTGAATGATATATAACTTATTTTCGGATTATTTTTTTCTTATTTTGATCTATTTTTATTTTGGAGTTTTTAAAATAGACATGAATAATCGCGAAATAAATAACAATCCTGACCACAATTCTCTCGTTGGAATCAACATGGCGGAAGTGCGGCTCAATAAAAATAATATCAACTTAAAAAACGATATGAACGATTAAGTATCAAAGCGAGGAAAAAACAAAAGCCTTTTCAAAAACTAAAAACTCTTCACAGTGGAATGTGATACTGAAATTAAAGCCAAAACTAGTTTGATTGCCGGATGGTAAAGAGAGACTGTAAGGATATAATTTTCAAAATACCACGGTGTTTCATCCAGCAATCAAACAAGTTTTCATAATTTCAGTAGTGCCTCTCTCAGCGGGGATGTAAGAATTTTTGGTTCTTGTGTGCTTAATTGCTGATCCGAGACCATTGATGTAAATATTTCTTTAACATAATTTTCGGCAAATACTTTAAAAATGTGTTAAGATTGGTGATTACGGTAAGAAATGTACATGAAGCAAAAAATGACATCTTCAAAAACAGTAAACAATGTTACTTTTTTGAAAAATGAAAAAAAAAAAAAAAACTTTTGTTGAATATACAAATCTATCTAGATCATGTTTAACAAAAGCTGAATAGAATAATGAATAAAAAATATTTAAAAAAATTTTTTTTCATTTTTTAAAAGCCAACTTTTTAAATTCAGTTAAAGTTTAAAATATTCTTTTCGTGTTTTGAAGACGGAGAATGGGAAAGAGGATATCACATATTTCATTCAGGACCACGCAGAGAGTATTTTATATCTAAGTGTTTTAATGCTAGCTTTTTTTAAAAATATTTATATTTGCATATTAATTCTGAATTAATCACGGGAATTTGCTCAGGTAGATGTGAGTTAAAACTTGGTTAACTTTGCAAAAAAATAGTTTTCATTAGAGTTGAGGCTTTTGTTACAGATTATTTATGCGTGAAACACTCAAGAAATTTTAAAATACCTCGTTTCTGTCTCTGATTTATCAGTGGGATTATAAGCCATTTCATCGAGCGATTGCGAAGAACAATGGTCTTCCTCTTTTTCGTATCCATAGCAGGAATCATACTCGTCATAATTTTTATCAACCTCATATGATCCATCAAAAAAATTTTCTTCTGCTAATGATTCATATGACGAGCCTCGGTAAAGTCGCTTAATTCTTTTGTACTCCCGCAGAAGGAAATCTGTATTCGTCAATTTATAAAGCTCATCTTCGTCATATGTTTCGTGATTCAATTCAACGCCAGATTCACACTTTGAATCCGCATCCGGCATAAAAGCTTCGCTAGCCAGAATCTTTTTTGGTATTTGTTCTGGTTCTGACTTCTTTTCTGAAGATTCGAGCAATATATGCATATTGGGAAGACTGCGGAATCGAATAAATTCACGAGTCCTAGACTCATAACCAACTTCAAATTTGAAGTCATCATCAACATGGCAACTTTCGTCAATAAAATACTTTTGAGCCAGACTGCGAAGTCTAGCTCTCCATTCATCATAATATAGTTGGTCGGCGATGTCATTATTCTCCCTTTTATTTATCTTTTTGGCTGTAAAACACAATTACCAAATAAAGAATACAACATATTTCTTATAGAACATCAACGTTTCAATAAATTATTCATCATAATCATTAATTTAGTTTAAAATTTCGTAATACCACGTGCGAGATAGGCAAAGAAGTCATTTTTGCTAATATCATTAGCGTATATATATATATATATATATATATATATATATATATATATATATATATATATATATATATATATATATATATATATATATATATATAAAAGAGTAATTTTTATATATATCATAAAAATTACTCTTTCATAATATAATGAATTTGTCATGTGGACTGGCATACGAATTTTGCTTTAGTACTGTAAAAGATGCAAAAAAAGTGCCAATGGAAAATATTGTCAAATATTTCTTTTTTGAATTTATCAAAAAAGATCTTTTTAACAATTTTTTAAACATGATTTAAATCTTTTTTTCACTACACCCCATATGTCAATTATGAATTGATTTATACAGTCGACTATAAAAAAAAAACAGCATTGCAAATAAGACACAAATAAAGGTAAAGAAATGGACAACAAATACAGGTCAATTTCTGTACCTTTATTTGATACTCTGTTCTTGTTGTTTTGCTTCTCTTATACAAAAAAAAAAAAAAAAAAAAAAATCATTAAAATTTTAATTCAAACCTATAAAAATATCGTGCGTATGCAATAGAAATGAGGCATAAAATAACTTTATTCTTGTTCCAGTTAATCTTTCAAGTCAAAGCTTATAAAGTGTTAGATATTTCTTATTAACTGATTGGTTTTCTTTTTATGATGTGAAAAGGAAAAACAATCGCATTCAATTATTTATATTAACCTGCTAACCGGGTATTCATACTCATCTTCAACTCGGTTTGCGATGGTTTTTTTCTTCATAGTTATGATTAATACCTCACCATACCTCAATTAACTTCTTTGGCGAGAAATGTAATAATGCCCATTGCAGTAGTAGTTCGGGTATAACGGAATATTTTGCCATTACCATTTAACAGGCTACTTGTTAATACAGTACATTTTATATTTAAGTAGTTCATTGTTTAAAAATGTAAAAAAAGCCAAAATCATTTTGGTTTCCATAAAACCATATTGAACTCAATTGAAACCGGAAAAGTATATTGACAGATAACAGTTGTAATTCCATAAGTTAATCATTATCAAACATAGATTTCAAAGTCCCGAAAAAAATATGGATGTAAATTTATAAATAAAATATACAAATGTCATTTTAATAACATAATATAAATAATTTTAAGTTTTTAAGCAAGTTTTATGCCTTCTTCAATTTTTAGTAGTTCAAGAAGTGGATTAGTGAAACATTTATTTAATATCAGAAATGTATTTAAAGACCGACATTTACAAAATCAGAATATTTTTTCCAGTTTCGAAGGAAATTAAGCATTTCATAAATTTTTAGAACAAGTCTAGAAACTAAAGCTTCGAGTTTTGATTTTTGAGATTAATTAGATTAGTTTCTAACTGTTTAAATATTTATTTATCGTTCATAGAAAAATTGGAATAATTTATAAATTTTTTAAATGGAGAAACTCTTCTCTCTCATGTTCATTATAATTAATATTAATAAAACTAATATTAATAAATATTAACCTTTATATGTTAAATGTAAACAAGTACAGTTCTTATAGCTTTAGAAGTTATTTAAGAGACACAGATTAAAGTTGAATAGCATTCAAATGTATATTAGTAACATAAATCCTTTTTTTCAATATTTTTTTTAAAGATTCAGTATTTTTTCTGCTAGCTCAATAAGCTGATTAATAAAATATTATTAAAAATTCAAATATTTTAATAATTGTTAATGCTTACGTTTACAAAATCCCAACATCATCAACCAGTTTCTAACGAAACCAAACATTATTTCACTTTTTAGAATAGCTCTAAATATTTAAGCTCAAACGTTATGTGTATAACTCGCAAGCTCAAAAATTAGACTGATTAAATTTCCAAAAAATAGTTGTTTCTTATAGTTTTTAATTGTTGAAATCTGTGAATTTTAGCTGAAAAAAGTCATTGTTAACAAATAAAATGTCAAACAACGATTGTTGCTGGAAGAAGTTAGCTTAACGCAAACAAATTTTATCTAATTGTTGTAAACTCACCAACAAAGCTTTTAAAACTGTTTATTATAAATCAGGAAATAATTTGAATATGTACTTTATATTGGATTATCAAAAATCCAATAATTTAAAACCTGTCTTAAGGCACTGTGCATAAGTTACTCCACAGCGCTGTAGAGTTACAGTGATATGCCATGCTTTCGTCGATTTTTATTTATTTTTTTTAAAATTGAAGTTGTATTTGTAACCATAGTGACAAGTTTGCTCCAACCTTTATGAAAATGTACTTACCACTTTCTTAAAATTATAAAAACTGTAAAATCTTTTTTTTGGTTTCATATTCTTTTTGCTTTATTCGTCAAATATTACAGCTATTAAAAAAGGGCTCATCACATAGGCTTTTGCCAGATTTAGAAGTATTGGTGAGTAAATTATCTTCCGTTCCGAATTTTGCATAGAAAAAATGGCATTATTTCTAAAAGCCTCTAGTATAATCTCTTAAATTGTGCCAACAATTTTGCCCTGTAAAATTATCCAAAACATTTGCTGTTAAAAGAAAGATTGTTTACATAGAGTTTGTATAGAAGCGCTCCCTTATTTTTGATTACCACTTGCAGCTAATAATATTTCCACTTTTTGAAAAACATTATTTTCTACACTGTAAAAAAATTCTTTGCACATGGCGGTTTTAAACCTGAATTATAGCAAGTTTTTTTGTAGAATAATCCTGCACATAAATGGTGAAGCTAAATTTTATTTAAAAATATTATATATATTTAAAATATTAGGATAATTGCAATCATAACAAAATGTATCATTACTCTTCATTTTTATATAAATTCTAATGCAAGGATGTCTACTGATAAAGATTCTACAAAATATTTAAAAATAAAAAACGGTTGAGATCAAAAAAATCAAATTTGCAAATTTTATGTTAGTTTTTAACGCATTGCAAGCGGGTAAACGTAAAAACACGTTTTTGAAATTTCTGCTATCCATTCAAAAGTTTAAGAAATGGTAGTAAAACTATTTTTAAAAGAAAGAAATTTTCTAGTCGTGATTACTTTGCTACAAATATAAAACATTCAGTATAAATGTTATCAGTACTACATGCTTTCGTCTTGTCGAATTTTTTTTTTTTTTTTAATTGAAATTGTAACAATAGTGACAAGTTTGCTCCAACTTTCATGAAATTGTACTTACCACTTTCTTAAAATTATAAAAGCTTTAATAAATTTTTCTAAGCAATTGTAGCAATTAAAAAAAGGCATGTCACGTATGCTTTAGCACAGTCTCTGTAAATTATCTTTCGTTCCATACTAGCGTTCCGAATTTTGGCATTATTTCCAAGAGCCTCAAGTTTGATCTTTTAAATTGTGATAACAATTTTGCCATGTAAAATTATCCAAAACAATTTGTATGGAAGCGTTCCTTTATTTTTGATTACCACTTGCAGCTAATAATATTTCCACTTCTTGAAAAACATTATTTTCTACACTGTAAAAAAATTTTGGTGTTGAGGATACCAAAGGCGACTTGTATTAAGTGGTAGAAACTCAATTCATCTCTATTTATTATGTCTTTAATTATTCGACCGTAACTACCACAATGACTTACATTTCAAATTATTGATATTTAAAACAAAAACATTAATTTACAATAGGAAACTAAAAAAACATGCAGTAAAAGATTGCCATCTATATTAAATTTTAATAAAACTGAGAGTTTTATTTGTCAGCACTTTTTCCATTTATAGTCGTTGATGGTCAGTCTGAAAATGCATTTTTAAGTACAGAGAACGGTAGTTATCATAGAAAAAATTATATAAAATTGATAAAATAACAATTATTTGAAAAATATAGGCAAATAAATTACAAAAAATACGCTTGTTTTTTAAAAGAAATCTTTTTGTAATGAAATCATTAAATTAATTTTAATGCTCATGAAAATATGCGTTCTCAAAAACAAATCAACAAAAATGAATAAACTAATAATACTATAACAGTGGAAAGATAATTAAAATTTGTGACTATATGCATTATAAAAAATTTTTTAATATCCTACCTCAAAATCAAAAAAGGTGGCAACTATGCACTAAATTTTTTACTGTGTAGTGCGTGCAAGAAAATAACTGCATCATTAAACAACTTTCTAGTTCTATAACTGATTAATATGACTTCACTATTTGTTTACGAATTTTAATAAAAAAAATTTAAATTCCCAATTAACCTAACACAGTTGAATTCAAATTTAACAGGTTCACATAGAATTATAAAATTCACTTCACTTTGAATAACTTCTGAAATTATTTTTAAATTGATTCATATGCAAAGTATTAAATAAAAAAAGAAAGGGACGCACTTAGTCTTTAATTTAATACAACTAAAATAAAAATTTGTAAGATTTGAATAGGTGTTTATAAAGATAGTAATTATTTATAAAGAAGTAATTGTAATTTCTTTTTAGTTATTTATTTTAACTTTTAAGTCATTTTTATTTAGCTTTAAGTCACAAATGCTTGTTAGATGGCGCCACTATATATTTAAAATGACTCGGAAGGAAAGATTGAGATTCGGACAATTAATTCGTTTTCCATGTTTCCATGTTTATAGCAGTTTTTAGTTTTCGTTTCTAAGATTCTACTTATTTTATTCGTTTTCATCTTATGTACATGCAGTCAGTACATAAAAGATATAACCTTTTCATCAGCTCTGGTTATATCTTTTATTTTCCGGATTTTTTAAAAAAAAATTTGTCCTTTTTTTCGGATTTTCTTTTTTTCCTCCCAGTTTTTTGTTATTTTTATTATTATTTTCCTTTTCTCCCCCTTTTTTCATAGTTCGGTAATTTTCCTTTGTTTTATCTACATTTTGAGCATATATATATATATATATATATATATATATATATATATATATAAGCAAATAAAAAATAAAAGTGAAATTTTATTTCTAAATTTAAGCATAAATATAAATGAAAAAATATGCCTTGTTGATTGATTTATATAATAAATATTTTGATGATTATGATTTATATGATAGCAAGATTGTAGGATGAAAAGGACAAGTTTGGCACAGAAAAGTACTCCTTGGAGTTGAAATATTTATAAAAATGACAATTTTAATTCTAAATTATTTAAATTCAACTGAGTTATAGAATAAAAAAGGATGTAATCGATTTATTTATTGAAATTTCACATTAACCCTACCAATATTTAATTAACAACATGGTAAATTTGCTATCAATTTGATAAATAACAATTAAGTTCTGTGCAAAATCTTCATGTTAAAATGGTAAATTTGATGTGTTGGCTTTTTGATTTATCGATATTCATTTCATTATTGTAAAGAACGTACCTATGAATTTCTATGACGGACAAGAAAATAGCAAAATATAAATATATAACAGACCGTTTGAAAGCACTTTTTCTCATATATTAATCAGTTACTATTTCAAATATTAAATACCCGAACCGATCACCATCAAATTCATTCTTCAGTTTTGTAGAAAAGGGTTAAAAAAGGTGACGTTTTAAGATTAAAAACAAACATTAACTAAAAATAGATATTGGCGATTTTCCTGTTTTTTTAAAAATTGATTTTAAATCATTTAAATACTTGGAAGAAAAAAAAGTTATAAATGTTAAATTTAATCCTTTGTACTCTGAAGTAAATTCTAAGGTGCCGTCAACCATCACCACTTTAAAAAAAAAAAAAAAAAATTATAACTTAATAATTAGTAACCACAATATTTAAAAAAAAATTAGACAGCGTTCAACTACGCTTAACACATTGCTTAATTTCTCTTAAATTTGTTTGTTTAATCTCTCTATTTAATTTTCTCTCAGTAAATGTTACTGAACCCCAACCTTCACCTTTCAGTTGCGCTTCGGCGATTTATTATTTATTCTCACTCAGATGAATTAGTTAGAGCCCCTAGCGGGGCTGATGCTAAGATAACCACCACATATGAGTATGAGTACATTGCTTAATCATTATTATATTCAATATGTATACGCTTGCGTAACCCCTTTCCTCCCTTATGCTACACAATTTTAGATGAAGGTGTAGATAGCCCTGCGGGCTAGGAACATCGAAACACAAAGTTTATATCGGTATATTTTCAAAAGCCCCCTCTATTTATCTATATAGATGCTCGCAGAGAGAGGAAATGACCACAAGGGTGATCCTCGACTCGCGAGCATGCCACCCATAGCTTTATAGTACATAACTTTATTTTGCCACTAATGTTGTCCCCACTATATTTTAGGATTTATCACTCTTAGTATATACTGATTAGTGACTTCCGCAACTGTGTTATCTCTCGCCACTCTACCCAACTATAGAAATCATTCCAGTCATCCAAGGGCACCATCTAATATGAAGAAGTCAATTGTCCGCTTCGCGGACAGGCACTTCGCAACTCATCTTAGTTCAAGTTTAAATATTTTTAAAAAAAATTTGAAATATGTAAAAATACTGTATAGTGGGTATTAACTGATTGAGTGTTCATATTTAGTCAAACAATATTAAAAAGTATTCCATGTGCAAGGGTAGGAAATATAAAATAGCCTCAAATTTGTAATTATTTATTAGATATTTCATATACAAAATTAGGTAAGCATACATTTTTATAAAATATGACAGTAAAAAATATTCTTAATGCAAAAATACTTTATCGATAATAAAAATATGTATAAAAATCTGGACAATTAAATATATACTGTGTTATATTTAACAGTAAATTTGCTAAAGACTGACAATAATAAAATATCAGCATAATTTGATGAAAATATATACATCATTTTCATTCATCGCTATAATATTAATATGCATTTAATTGTCAATGTAGTTTCTTTCCTCATTAATCTAAAATCGTTTAATCACCACCAATATATATATATATATATATATATATATATATATATATATATATATTACTTCTGAATTTATTAGGTTTTCCTACAATTACCTACGTACAATTACTTACCTACAATTTTTTGAGGATGATTTTTACAAGTGATAAGAAAATGATAGCTGAATTACAATTTTGGGCAAAAACAAGTTTACATTTTGCTAAAATGTTAGCACATCATCTTATGACCGTCATACATAGACATATTTATTTTATTTAAGTTTAATGATGGTCAAAATGATTTTTCCCGAACAGCAAATTCCCATTGAAAATTCTTATCAGACACTACATTAGGAAGTGCGACCTTTGACCCTACCCTCAAACATTTTAAAATTATTTTTTCCAGCAATAGTGAACCAAAACAGAAGTTTTTAGAGCAAAGTATTATCATAAAACTTTTATCTAAACTTAACATCACTATTTCTTTCTATGACCCTTAATATGTCTGTTAAACTATTCATTAGTGATGATGGACTATTACATTTTATTCTAATTTAAAACATTACATTTGCTACCACTAGAAAAGCTAATTCCTAAAAATATGGAAATTCTGCTGTAATTAGGGGATATGTCTTAGTACATTTCATGCCTCAATATCAATTAGTAATTATGAATATCAATTATAATATCAATTAGTATTATCAACTAAGTGTTAATTAGAATGATAAATCCTATGTTTAAGTCCTTTCAAATCTTAGTCTTAAATAAGATTGGTAATAACGTCCACACATAAGTGTAATTTTCCGATTTTAACAGTTGAAGTAATAAAATTATTTCCTCAAGTTATTTCTTTTGTTTTTGTTTTAATTCAAGTAACATCTTTTCAGTTTCCTAGAATTGTAGATAACTTACATATTTACTTTTAAACAAATAAAAAGAAAAACTTTTGTTACCATCGCCTCATAATTGCATACAATTTGAGATTTATTAAAATAATTCATAATTTATGACGTTGCATATTTCTTTAGATTTTATAAGCTAAAGAAATATGCAACGTCATAAATAATGAATAAAAATGCGTGAATAAAAATGAGATGATTATCAAATAATAAAATGAGTATTCTTAATATGCATATTAAATATATAAAAAAATTAATCGCTACATTAAAAATCAATTACGAATAAATTTCTATATGCATAGAAAACAAACGAAAATTGAAAGCTTAAAAAGCATTACTAGAGTTAATCTCATCGATACTGCTTATTTACACATAGTACTCGAGTTGTAAGTACATAAATAGAGAAAAAATTGAATGTGCATGACTTCTTATGACAGTTAATATCATGGTTTCTCGGTTTATACACAATATTCATTAAGCTTGAAATCAATAGATACAAAAAGTTTCATACATACTTTAAAACTAAAACAACTGTTTAACTTTATAAAGTTTAAAAAGTATTTTTCATCATCAAAAACATTACACCATACAAAACTGTGCTAGTATTTAGCAGTGACAATAAAAGCGATTAAATTAATCCGTTTGGGAAATCCAGTACAAAGATTCTTAAAATAGTAACGTGCCAGCTTCTGACTCACATTTCCCATTATGATTCACAAAACAAATAAAACAAGAACAATGGCTGGAACCATCCAAAAATATTTACAAAATTCAACAACTTCATCTTTTACAGTAAGATCGAAAATCACAGCTCTTTTCAATAATATCTTATGCAAAATGGCTAAAGAAATAGTTTGTCACAGATTTGTTTTCTCATTCTCGTTTTCATTTGTATCGTCGACAGCAACAGCATTCTCACCGACGTTGCTTTCTTTGACAGCTGCAGAACTTGGCACATCCTCATTATCTGTAACGTCCGGCACTGCTGAAGGTTCATGTCCTTCATCATGTCCTTCCTCCTCCGGTAACACATCTAGTTTCTTTCCATTCTCTTGTAACTTTGGAGATGGTTGGATAATTGTGGGGCCGTCTTCTTGTATGTCACTTACATCTTCTTCTGTTGAAAGTGTAACTGTGACGTGATTGCCGTTTTGAATCTTGTTTGTTTTAGGTTTCTTTCTCCTAAAAATAAATCTAATAATTGATTTGAATAATTTAAAATTTTTAATCTTGAATGGGAATATATTACAATTGTTTTTTTTAATGTCATTAAATCGTTACTTATAAATGGTTCCACAACTAGCATTATTTCTAATTATAATGATGAGGTGTAATTTTCTTAATAGTAAATAAATAAATGTTCGTGTCGCGTGTTTGCGCAGCAGTTAAAACACTGGTGGTCCCGCTGTGGACTGATCGTAAAGACACGGTTCCCAGTAGAACACCGAAGTCAAGCATCACTGGCTGCGGTCAGTAAGCGGGTGGGACCACTTGAACCATCCTGCATAGGGACCGAGGATGCGTGTTATCGGTCCTCGCTAAACTGTTCTACTGTAAAGTGCTTGACTTCGCGCGCAGGTCTTCGGGCTGCCAAAGCAGGGGAGCCATTCTCTCTGCAGAGGATCAAAATAGCGATGGCATGCCTTCGGATCATCCTCAGGTATGTTTCCCAGACCGTCGCCAATAGTCCTCATTGTACATCTCTAGTGCGACATAAATAAAGTACCTATCTACATACCTAAAAAACTATGCTTCTTTGTGAAGTACTGAAAGTCTAAGTCCGGCTTGTAGCACGTCCAGCTTCAGAATCTATGAGTACTACCTAGTACGGGAAATCGAAGCAATTGGTGCGCCATGCTGACTACATTACCGTTGGTCACGAAATTGTGAAGACTGGGCCTACATGATCACCTGGCCTAAGTTAGGCTGTTGCGAGAATGTTTTACTTTAAATAAATGTTTGGTGACAGCCTTATCTAGTGAATATAACTACTGAATCCCGATTCTGTAACACCGTTAGGGGAAAGAGGAACTCATCTTGTAAATAGAATGCGTTCGTTATTATAGCAAAAAGTATCTCAAAACTCACTAAAGAGTTTAATTTTTCAAAATTTGTATAATAAAATGCTACGAAAAAAAGACAGTTGTGCAGCTATCAGCTCAGGATTATTTTTAATAGAGTACTACATGAAAATACAAAACGTTTTCATTGTTCAGGAATTTTGAGCCTTTCCCTGGTTATATATTTCCCTATTTTATTGATAAGAATTAGCGACCTAGATCATACAAACTAATGCAATACGACATTTTTATTTGTTTTTTATTATTATTATTTTCCAAACAAGATTACAACTGCACAAATGCCGAAGGATGAAATTGAACGCTGCATTAAAGAAACTTTTCCTCATTTGTGCAGACAGGGCAGTCGTTCTAAATTAAAACAAAGGAGTATGTAATGTGTCACCAAGACAGTGGAATCCATTTACCTGACATACCTTTTCATACACAACCCTATGTTAGATACTTTATGTATCAAATGAATCACAGTTTTTAAATAAAATCCATGTTTTTTTTTATTATCGAAACAACTCCGCGTGCCTAGATGTCTCTTGGAGATTTTTTTTTATTCTCTTATTCGAGTGCTACAACTTCAGTTGCTGCTATGGTTCGGTTTTTAGGTGACTAATGTCAATAATAGTTTCCCTATGCGTCATGTTCAAAACTTGGTCAGGCACGAAATTAGGCAATCTCGTTCAATCATGAACAAACAAATCTCTCATTAACCCTTTACATTCCGATGTCACCTCTCAGGCTCTATCAACAGTTATAACTCTAAAATCAAAAATTTTCACACCTCAATAATTGCAAACTGCATTATTTTAAGAATTTTAAAAATTATATATATCTAAAAAAATACTGTGTCATGAAATATAAATGATTTAGTTCAAATGGTATTTTAATGTACTCGGAAAGAAAGGTTAGGATTAAAGACCTCACAGATGGGGAAAAGTAAAAAGGAACTAAATCTTGCATTTAATATTGTAAATTGTAGGAAGACTAGCTAATCTTGATAAATGTTTCCAGTTGCTTTTTGTTATATGCTCTGCATCTCTCGGCAAGCAAGCTTCCAGACTTCAAGAATCACGGGATGTGAGAAAATACCTACGGTGAAACTTGATAAAACTAGCTAAGTTACGAGAAAAACCCTTCATTGTTTCACTATATTTACTTACGCACGCTAAAAAAAGTAATTTTTAATGGTTACAAAATCTCGAGATTCTTTTCATATGATCCCATACAATTAAATTTTCAACACACAAAATTAAAACATACGTAACACTTTTGACTCCTTTTTCAATTTCCAACGTTTAACACTTTCATTTCAATAGTGGATTAATAAAAAAAGTTAGAGTAAAAACATAAATGATACCGAACCTCGCAGCTGCCTCAGCAACAGTATCTGGCACTGCACAGTTATTCGTCTCGGGCAATAAAAGAACTAAAAGCCCTGCAGTGAAGGCAAGAACTCCAAATATAATTTGGGGCACGACTGGGTGGGTTGCATTTCCCTAAATATCAAAATGCAAATATTAAGGAAAAATTCACTTTAAATAATGATTCAGACATATTTATATCAAAAATTTAAAACAATATCTCAATAACTAAACTACATTTCAAAACATGCGAAAGGTAAATGAATAAATGGATGGTGTTTTTTACACTAGGGAGCGCTGCAAGCTCAAAACAGCCTATGCTTCCAGGTTACTGTGTTTCCGGTGTATTTCAAAGACATTTGGCTCACAGCGTGATCATTGTGTTTTGAGATTCTTGTAAACGTGGTATTTGATTACTTGTGTTTACAATGCTAAAAGTGCTAACACTAACGTAAGATGGTGCACAGCTTGCTACAGGAACAAACAGTAATAAACAAATGGAAAGAGGCCAAATCAGAACTGCCAAAAAAGCGAGTTATTCAAAATCTAGCAACCATGTCACATTTTTTAACAATATATCTATAAATAACTAAAACACATTTTCACTTCAAACTCACCAGAATTACTTAATAGCGTTAATATCTTATGAAATACGGCAGATTTGGGCTCAGAAATTATCAAAATTTACTTCTTTTATTGAAAACAAAATTATCCGTTTGAAAATATCGCCTCGCAGAATAAGCAGTTGCAAACTTTCTAACCGGATCCTGAGCAGGTATTGAGCTCGAGATTGTTATTATTAACATTTATATTAAAAACATTATGCATAACAAGTCAGGGGCCATTTCATACAATTTTAATTAATGAAACTATAGAGTATTGCAAAGAATTTAGTCAATTATCTTATTATGACCCAATTGTCTATTGGTCACGAAAATTTTCGTAACTTTTATTCCAAATTCTATGATTTTGGACCTAACAAATTTATAAGGTGCAACTTCTCAAGCGAATCCAAAATTTTGGAACATGAATTAGTTTTTAAAAAGATTTGTTATTTAACAGAACTATTAGAGTGAAATTGGTTTGAGATTTTCACCAATGGTAAACACTTTACTACGCTCCACTCAGTAGACAGTCTAGCTATTCGCCTAATGCCATACTCATGAAAAGATTAGCTGCTGTTTGTACCAGTTTCCCTCGCACTCTTTGACTTCAGTAGCTTTAAAACCGATGAACAGTCCGCAAAAAAAAAAAAATAAATAAATAAATAAATAAATAAAAAAAAAAGATATCACCCTGAATAACTTTCGTTCTAATGATCGGATTTTCACGAACTAAGTGTCAATCTTAATGGTTCCTGGGGGTGACCTCAAATATGCTAATTAATTAGTGCTAACTATTAATTAAGTTACGAAATCAGACACAAAAACGTACTTTCTCTGAATAAACATATTTTTTTTTTTACATATTTGGAATCCTGACCCTCGAAATATGTAGCCGCAATCTGGGAAATGTGGTCCCCATAGTTTGGTCAGGAGAGCGATTCAAAGTTTGGACCCCTTAATGTTAATTTCGCTGTTTGCGTTTTTAGTCATATTTTAAAAACTAATGAAGCCATTCAAAAAAAAATTGCACCCACTCATAAAACTCATTTACCCAAAGATAATTTCATGAAAAAAATAATTTTTAATAATTATTTATTATTTTTTATTATTTAATTAAATTGAGGATGAAAAATTTTTGAATTACAAGGTATGAATTTTTTTATACCATATTAATCTACATATTTTTCAATTCAAAAATCTAAAGTTTCAACTGTTTTTATTTATTAGAAGCTGAGAAAAATTAAAAGTGATCTTCTGTCTTCTAATTGTTTTGTCTTTATTCTAACCATAAATTTCAAATAATGCCTCACTCTTATACTCTGTTTTATAATTAGTTTTATTGAGTGATTTGATGCATTTGAGTTTGTTAATAGCAGTAGCTTCACACATTTTCTTCCATGCATTTATTAAAGTAAACAACATATTTTTAAAGTCTGATACCACATGAATATCAGACCAAAACTTTTAATTACAGTAAAAAAAAAATACTTATTATAAAAAACATGATTTTTACTTCGTAATAAAAGGTACACTCATCATAAAAAATTAACCATTTTCTTCATATTAATAGGAAGATTTTTTATAGAACTTTTTTTTTTACTTTAATAAAGGGTACACTAATTATAGAAAATTTTACTTTTAACTTCATATTAAAAGTACTTTATAACTTAATATGAATTAATTAGTCATATTAAAAGTACTCTTTACATTATGTTTAATTACTTCATGCTTAATATTAAAAGATTAATGCTTAATGTTAAAAAGTATACTATTTATTTCATAATAAAAGGATCACTTATTATACTAAGTTGCACTTTTTACTTCAAAAGTACACTTAATGTAAAAAAATATATATATATATATACAAGGTACACTTATTGTAAAAATTTATACTTTTTATTTCTTAATAAAAGGAATATTTGTTATATAAAAATATACTTTTACTTCATGATAAAAGGAGTACTATTCAAAAACATTATACTTTTTACTTCACAATAAAAAGGAATACTTGTTACAAAAAATTATACTTTTCACTTACAAGTTCACGTGCGAAAGGAGCGATGAGGGATCCAAACCTGGAAAACATTGAGGCCGTTCCTAGTCCGAGATTCCTAACAACAGTTGGAAAAAGTTCTGAAGTGTAGACGTATATTGTAGCAAAAGAACATGTGATACAAAATTTACCAACCATAGAGACAACAGTAATTAACCACGTAGGTTCTGAAAAGTGAAAAATATTTTTTTCGTAAGTTATGAGGTAGATATAAGTTCAAATAGACTTTTTATTTTGTGGTATTAATAATTGTACATCAGATACTTTAAGTTCGGTGGAAGTAGTTAAAGTAAATTTTAATTAGTCAAAAAGAGTTAGAAGAAAATATCTTGATTTGTTTTTTACTTAAAGAGAAAAACTTACTCTACACATATTGATGTCTGATTCTGTATTGGTGTATTCTGTCGGATTCTGTAATACTGTTGCGCTTAGAACTTTTTTAATTTAAATTTATAAAACCGATAAAAGGACAGATATTGCAAAGACTATAGAGAATCCCGTAATGTAAAGTTCACAAAAATAAACCCGATGAACTGGACGGATCACGTATTTAGAATGAATGATGATTCCACATTTAAAAAAATTCTTTTTCGTAAACCGCTAACAAGCAAGAAAAATGGTAGACCCAGATTAAGATAGATGGAGATGATGGAAACTGATTTCCTTACAATCCAAGAAAGAAATTGGCGCACAAGTGTCAAAAGTAGAATGCAGTGAAGCATAATTCAGAAGAAGGCACTGGCTAACTCTGGACAGTCTAGCCAAATAAAATGATGCCAACTGTATAAATTATACTATAGTATAAGTTATAGTTGGTGCGGTTATCAATGTATAACTTGATAAGCTCTAACTTGATAACCTACTCAAGAAGCATTGAATTCCATTGATTTGTACCCTCCCCGTAGCAAAATAAATAAATATATTTGCCTAAAAAAATATTTTGAAAAGATGTATCTATACCTGAAACATCTTAATGCTTGATGTGAATACGAATTTCATTCATATTCATAAAATAAAATAGTATTAAAATATAATTTCGAATTGTCCCTTCAGCTTTTAATTGCCCTTATTTAACTCGCACTTAAAACCTACAGAGTAAACACATTTCAACACAACATCCACGAATTGAAATGTATTTAAAGGGAAAATAAAGATTTTAATAAATCTGATGCAACATAAGCATTTCAAAAAGATCGTCATTCAATCATCATTTCTTGATTACTCATAATTTACCTGTAGGCAGAGGGTACATAAGAAGACAGGCAATTCCTCCGATTATCATAGCACCAGCTACTGGGTTTCTTCTTCCGAGTGAAGTAATTACAAACATTGTACAAAAATAGGCCGGGAATTCAACTGCACCAGATACAGCAAAATTGACGAAAGGATTGCCAGCCAATTCGTTGGTGTTATACGACAATCCGTAATAAATTATGGAATTTACAAACCTGAAATGAAATAAATTTTTGTAGTACATTCTATCTGTTTGAAAAAAAAAAACATAAATATTATTAATTTCACTGTACAAATTGCTTCAAAATAAAAGCATAAAGCAGGCATAGAAAAATAATGAATAAAACTCAAACACTTTCAGGAGCGGCAAAAGGAGGATCAAAATTATACGTAATATGGACTCACTTTCATAAGTTAAGAACAGAGCAGAAATTTGAAGGGGAAAATGTACTATTGATTGACAAGAAACGCTTCAGGAAAGTAGTAGCAGGTATGTTTATTCATGAAACAAAACAAAGAATTACATACAAGGTGGAAAACAGTATTGAATTTTTATCATAAATTATATGTTGACGTCTTATTAGCCTCCATATTAAAAGGAGGTTTAAAATTAAAATAAACAACAAAAACTTCAGTAATAGGGTAAATTGGAACTTTAATTTATATACACGGTATATAGCGTTTCATGCTTGTTACGTGGTGATTAACCACTGCTGAGTCACCACACGGTTTTTTATAGGTAGTCCGATCAGACCACTGTGAAGGATAACCATTTTCCGAACGAGTCATCTAATATAAAATCTAGTTGAAATAAGAAAGTGGTAGCAAATATATGACAAAAAATTTGTTTTATTTATGAATTTTATTGGTTTGCCTTATTCACTTGTCAACCACTACAGATTCATTTCTCAAATATATATGATAAATTGCTTGCAATCACTTATATAAAAGGTTTTGGGTTCATGCGCACAACTGGTTCACTTTTTAAACAGTTTGCGCGGACTACTTATAACAGACCGTGTGGAAGCTGAGTCCAGCTGTCGTTCCTCATGTGAGAGTCATGCGTCATTTCTAAATCTGTGAGAGTGGCTGAAAGTGGTAAACGTGCACACGAAGCTCGGCCGAGAGCATCGAAAAGATTTTCAATTGGATTAAGGATGGAAGACTTCAAACATAGCCGAGCATATAAAACACGCAATCCTTCACTTAAGTTAGTCGTCAATGATGGCAGATTTATGAGGATGACGTTATCTTTCATTAAGATGAAAGCCAGGCGAGTAGCTGCTGCGTACAATTTTACAATTTGATAATGGTGTCTAGGTGTTCATCCTACATCATAATACCACAAGCGGTCATATATCTTTCAACAACTGCTTGACTGATTTGGAAATGTTTCCTTTGTCTTGAAATGGCTTAATAATGGAAGCCGAAGAAAAAGCCACATATGTGATAGAGTGCTTCAAGCACTCAACTACACGCAAGTACTCAGAATCTTCCTATCTTTTTTTATTGGAAGCCATAGAAACGAGTCTAGCTTTAAAAAAAAGTTTAAGGATATTCAGAACAACTTTCCTTCACACTTAAATGCAACTTCTGTATAGCTTCGCAAAGCCAGCTTCATATACTACTTCTTGTTTTGCATATTGACACAATGCTTGTCATTCAACATTTTTGCATTCTTCTATCATTGCAACCAGTTGCAGCTTCTTTAATTCAGATTAGCTTCCGGAAAATAACAATTCAGATTAGCTTCCGGAAAACAACAATTCAGATTAGCTATTGAGAGTGAGTGTATAAGGACCATAAACAAAAACATTCTACGTCATTTTATGTTCAATTTTATTCTCCCCACATATTGCACATGTACAACCAATACTTCACAGAAGATGTTCTAACGTTTGGCTAGGAATCAATGCTTCGTGGAATGGCTTACTTTCTCAAACATACCAAATGTATCTCGAACCCATTATGCTATTGCAAAATTCTGGAGAAAAAAAACTTGAAGCATCCTCTGTTGTGGTAATTTTAGTTTCATTCATATCATTTCATCTCTCTTATCATTCATTCATTGCTGATTTATATTTCTAAAAAAAGGAAATGTCACTGAAAAGCTTAAAAAATTAAGGAAATTTACTTATAAGTTCGATTGATGCAATGATATATATTTAGAATTCTTTAGACAATGATTCCAACTCAGATTCAACATCTTTCTATATTGCGATGCGTTAAAGAAAACACAATATGAAGATGATTAACTGTTGTTATTTTTTTCTCTAAGAAAAGGGTTATATTTTAACTGTTGCTAACATCCTGGAATCTAACCGCTAAGCTACCTTTTGAAAGACCAACAAGAATATTTCTTATGAATACACTAGAAAAAATTTCAAGTGAGTGAGAAGTAAAACTTACCATAGAAAGTAAATATTCAGCGTCATTTTACAAAGGCCAGGATTCTTAAAGAGGTCAATAAAATTACCATTTGACTCCCCTGACTCTTTTGCCTGAAATAAAATCATATAATTAAACTCCAATGGTAGTACCAGTTTCAATTATTGAATGGTACAGTAAAAGATGAGCTAATATTGGTATGGATTATTTTGACTCTGTATCTTCTCATTCATTTCGGCCAAAAAACACACCGCCATTGTTTAAGAATATTAAGAACAAACTTCTTTTTAGCAAAATCCGAATCTTCTTAGCTGTTATTTTGGAGCGGACATATATAAAAAGTAATAACTTTGTACTGTTAAAGTTGGAACATGTTACTTAAAAGTAGTACGATCTACGAGTATTCTTTTTCATTACATTTATAACAGAAAAAAAATCTCTCTTTAACTCATAACTACCATTGTCTGAACATTTTGTTTTTGACAGAAGGTTTGCATGCTACATTTGAAGTGTTTGCATACTTCAAACTAATGCGTCTATTGCTTTTTTTAAAACAAGAATTTAAACACTCTTTAGAAAATTTGCTGGTATTCAAATATGCAATGTATTCATTTAAAATTTCTATTTAAATAATTAAAAGCTAATGCAAAATGATGTAAATAGAGTTAGTGTCTATTGAAATTTCTCTTCACCAATTTCCAAACTTATGTGCAGATTGAGGACCTTTGCATTGAATAATTTTCTGAATCTTTTTGCTACGCGTTTAATATAAACTCATAAAAACGGAAAACTAAACATTTGGAACTATTAAAAATAGTTTTTTAAGTTTAATAAATAAAGAACTTCTGAAGCAATCCTTCCCGTAGCAGACAGATCAGGGCCAAGGGGATCATTTTGATTAAGGTTTCATAGCAACATGATAGTTGCAATGTGGTCATCATTAATCATCGGCGGCCATTACTTCCCAAATAAAATGCAACCAGTGACCACCACCAGTGACAAAAATCCTAATTCTCAGTGTCTTAACCATTGTGCTATCGCGGCTCTAAGTATTTCTTATCGAAGAAATAGTTACTATTTTTTTCATTGTGTAGAAAAAATGTAGCTTTACCTCTGTAGCTTTTGAGATGAGTTTCCTTATTTTACTGTCAATGTCTGCAGGATTTTTTCCATTTGTCTTTGCGGCTTTCATCAATGTCTTGTGAGCTTCCTCTGTTTTTCCTTTGAACATCAGCCAACGAGGTGATTCCGGTAGAAGCCTAATAAGGAATAATATTTTAAGGAAGCAAGTTGCTCATATTTATTCCTTAATAAGGAAGCAAGTTACTTTTATCAGTGTTGTTTATATTTACTCTTTAATAAGAAAGCAAGTTACTTTTTTTATAGTGTTGTTTATATTTATCCCCTAAAATTATATATTGGTCTATATCATAACTTTTCTGAAATGTACTGAATTTATTAATTGGGTAACTCGAGCCGCTTTTGGCCCCTTTTTTATTCACAATGAAAATACAATCAATTTGTAAAAAATAATTTGATAATTTAAAATAATGCTTCAGTAGAAAAGAGGCGGGACAGTCAACGCCATACAATATTACAAATAAAGTAGTAAATAATGTAAAGATTTTTGGATCTACAAAATTCACATTGTGATAAAAACAGTTCTTAAAGAACTTCTCTATGTCCAAAATAATATCATGTAGTTGAATAGTAGATTAAGATGATCAGAAAAAGCGATGATTGTGTGATATATACTGGTGATAAACAGATGTTATTTGCATACTTCGGTACTTCGAAAAGAAGGCGTCACTGTAGTAGAAAGCTACTATGGTTCTTGTTGAGTTGTCTTTTCTCAGATTTTTGAAAGAAAAAAAAATTTCCATTGAAGTTAATGGCCTCACACTTCAATGCCTTAACAAAGAGTTAGAATTTAATTTGGCAATATATGGATCAATAAGATCTATTTTGAGATTTTTAGGAATATCTTTGTTACGGATAAACCATTGAGCCTTGGTGAATTTACGTAGAATTTTGTTTTGGCATATATTAAGCTTGTTAATTCGAGTTGGAGATATATTATCCCAGGCTGAGGATGCGTTAGTTAAGATTGGTCTGATCATAGACAGGTATAATAAACGTTTTAGTTTCATTCGCGTGTTGGCGTTGTAGAGTAAGCTTTGTAGTTTATTGCAGGCTGTTTGTGCTTTGTTTGTAATATTCTGTATATGAAATTTCGAGTTGAATTTCCAATTTAGAGTTAATCCAAGGTATTTGACTTTGTTGACTATTGGAATGGTTTCGTTGAAGAGTACTAATCAGTTCTGATCGGTTAATTGCAGTTATTATACAGTAAATATTCTTATATATAAAAGTCATGATATATCAGAATTTTTGCTTCATAAAATTTTACGGTAAAAATGGATTTTACAATAAAAATACCGGCACAATTTGCTTACAAGTGTCAGTACTTTTTACCGGAATTTGATTCGAAATTTTTTATAGTGTTCCTATAGAATGCAGCTAGATTTAGTTTTGTTTTTCTAATAGAATGATTTGTATTAACGATGAATGAGTTTGGTTAATAATTTAAAGGGCTATAATTTCTTTTAAAAATAATAAGTTATTGTTTTAAATATTATACAAATTCACTTCGATCTTCAATCTTTACTTATAAGTCGTTACAATACGAATATTTAAATTTTTTATTTTTAAAAAATAGGACCAATACATTTTAAAATTGAAGAACTACAAAAATCAATTACCACCAAGTTCCAAGGAGTATGACGCAGGGAGCAGTTAGAGCTATCTGAATCCAGAACCAATCTTTGAGAACAAAAGCAAATCCAGGCAAACTAACAAATCCAACACACCAACCAAAGTTAATAGCGATCCCGTAAAATGATCTATGTTCAGCTCCAATTACTTCCATCACTAGAATAAAAATACAAGCATTATGTCAAATAATCATTAAAATTATTAAAAAATTTAGCGAATAAATAAATTTGCTATAGTAGCTGTTATTGAAAACAGGCTTTTTCCAGTCCACCCAGTCGAAACATTACTTTTAATTTTACTAAAAAACAAAAAGGAACTCTAGTATTATAATTTCATTACTGAAATATTCCAAAATTCAAGTTGATTGATATGACGCAGAATTTCAAGTAATAAGTATCGAGAATAAATGATTGCACATAATTAGCGGATTGTATTCAATCTGTATTTTAATAGTGAGTGTAATAAGTATAATAGCTTATCATCTAACCACGGACAAGCAAACCCCGATTTTCAGGACCAGAATCGAACACGCAACTCTTTGCTCTCCAAGAACGAGTAGAAAGTGTTTGGGAATTAAACTAGAACCTATCATGGTATGTTGGTTTAAGTCTTATTGTTAAAAATTGAAGAATAAGAAATAAGATTTGCGTGTATTGTGCACATGCGCACTGTCTAGTTATATATATATATATATATATATATATATATATATATATATATATATATATATATATATATATATATATATAAAGTTTGCCATCTCCCTCAATAGAAAAGGTTTTGTTTTATGGCCACTGGGGCCGGTACCCCCTGAAGACGTCGGCTTCAGTGGTCATACTTTTAATTTTAGTTTTATTTCCTTCGCTTCCTCCATTACTATTTTTATTATATACCTAAGTTACGTAATCTTGAACTACAATTATTCTATGCTTTTACTTCACCCAAAACTGATTTACTATTTAATAAATTTAGCTTCACTTCAATATATACTGAACAAATCTTTCATTTTATTTTCATGAACAAATATCTATTTCTCCAGTTATAAAAATCGCAAGTAAAAGTGGTAAATAGAAAAAGAAACTGCCCTTTTATACATTATGTTACATTTGCTACCACTTTAATGTAAATCAAATTTTTTTTACCATGATTAAGTATTACTTACACAAAACAAATGAAATGTTGTATACACCAGATATGCCGAGAGCCAAGAAAAATCGAGTAACTATAAACATGATGAAGGAGGTTGAAAATGCCTGAATGATGGCAGAGGTAAATGCAATAAAGGCACATGTAGTAATAGCAGGTCTTCTACCTAATCTAGAATGGAAAAAGTTTAATTTAATGATATTATTGTAGTTACTAATGCCACTTGCTAATATCAGCAAGCCTGCTATGGGAATCCAAACGAATTTTTAAGGCAACGGGTGCGTTTCTTGTTTTTCATTGGCGCCGTCTATTGCCAAGAATATGACTTCAGTCACACTCGTCAAAGCCCATTTTACAGGGAGAACCCATTGATACTCCATTCATTCATGCCTCCACAGATCGTAGTTTTGACCTGAACCGGATAAAGATCAATCTGCAATTCAGTACCTCCAGAGGCATTGACTTGTTATGGGAACTTGGAGGGTTTTGTGTCCCCGACATATTTAGCATGCAACAGACACCATTTAATACACGGGGATTCTTCGGCTTGCAGAATTCGAACTTACGCACTCACGAACAGGAGCCTAACGTCCATCCAACCCGACTATTCCTGCTCTTAATTTAATGATACAAAATATTAATCTCCGATTTTTTGGAAATTTAAAAACAAAAGTTCATTTCTTTAAATATTTAATAAGAAAAGTTAGCTTAATCACTTTTGATGTTCCCCCTTATATATTTGAGTCTTAGGATAATTGAAAAAATCCAACTTTTTGCAAACTACCAACGTCATTTTTCAATGCACAAGGCTCTTAAAAAATAAATTTATAATCTGCCTGACAGGTTTTATGCTTATGACAATGAGCCTCACTTACCTTTGGTCTGATTAGAGATTCAATTATTTATTGTTCGATTAGCGTGATTTATTTTTAGCCGATTGCAATAAGCATACCATACTCATTTTAAAAGCCTTAGCAAATTCAAGCTAATTGAGATATTTTTGACGCGTTTTCTAATTAGCCTAATGGAATATTAGGTAAACGGACGAATTATAATTAGCATAAAAGTACTTGGCTAAATAGAAAATATCCATTTAGCCAGGCATATCGTAAAATAACTGCCCAATCTAAAATTTCATTATAAGTAATCCCTCGTTTCACGATTTTACCGGAAGTCATTGGTAACTCCCAGGTTTTATCCGAAAGACTTCGTAATAGTCCGAAATGGAATCATATTAAAACATACTTACTACTTTAATTACGTCACTTTGGTAATTCTTAAGTAAAATATAGGATTTACCATACTTCGAATTTTTATCGTAACACATATAATACCATTGCATACATAATTATAAACTATTCATCCCTAATTACTTCATCTTGCCAACTTTTAGTATCCTGAGACCAATACTCGATATCATCTGTTTCTACGACTTTCCAATAAATATACAGGACCGCAATAGTTACTCATCACATTATGCCAATAACACAGGAATTATAATTAAATCTAGAAACCCAAATATTGCTCTCCAAAAGCTCGAAGACTTATTTCATGAAATGGAGGACTAGTGTCTTGCATCGAAAATTTCAGAAAATGTACAAAAGTCTCTAATAATAGCTTAAGCGGGTATTCTAAAAGTCCAGCCCCTAATTTATAAACACCAAATAAGCCTCACTAAAAAGGCCTCTGTAAACCACACTGATCCACCCTGCAGTCATCCTCGCCAGCTTGGTCTACAAAACCCTCGCATTTAAAAAAAAATCCACATCTGTAAAAACAAAATACTGCGCAAAATCGATGGTATATCAGGAATTCCAGTATACACAGAGGTTTCAAAATCCCCTCTCAATTAGAATGTATTTATAAATTAGATGCCGATTTCTTTGACAGAGCAGGTAACTGTACGGCAGCAAATTTTAATCAAATCTTCCAACACAAATTTCTCCATAGACATCCACCCTTAGGCCGTTTGCTCCCCACTATTGATGTTATGCTTCCTTCCTACCAGTAACTATACCACAATTGTTAATATCCTATTCATATGCATCTACAAAAACACAAAATCTAAGATTAAATCTTTGAAGTGGGCGTTACCTCCTCACCTGTACAATGATCATCTCAACCGCTCATCAGCTTACCATACTTCATTGGGACATTATAGATCAAGTCCGCTATGTTCTTTTCACTTACATTTATTTTCTACAGAACAGGATGCTCGTTTTCTCGTATTACATCATCGTCTGCTAGCCCAAACTTTTTCGTGGCTCGGCCCCAATACCCCCGACTGTTGGAAGTTATGATTTCGGGTTAAACAAAACAGTTATAGCTGTTAAAGAAATCTTGGTTGTAAGCTTTTCGTAGAATTTCTAATATGATCATTTGCTTCGCGTTCAACGTGCATACAATATACGTCATTACTTGATTGTGATTCTTCAACCTGTTTTAAATTTCTAAACTTAAAGCCCACATTTAAATGGATAAAATCGCACTAAACTGAAATGTTGGAAACTTTGTTCTACCAGTTCAGTTTCCCTATTACCTCAACCTTTGTATATTAATCTCAAGCATAACAATTATGATATTATTACTCAATGAAATAAGATTAAAAAAATAATGTTAATGAAATTATTTTAAAATTTAGTGGTAGTTCCATGAATTTCTTTAATTAATTTTTGTATATTATTCAGAAAGGAAAGGATGGAATGTAACGCAAATGCTGCTTAGTTCCATCAAAAAGACCTCCACGATGTCAAATTTCTCCCAATACTTGATCTAGGAGTTCCCTTGTCTTCTGGATTGGGTTCAAAATTGCAAGACTATGTAGTTGAACATTAGTAGTCGTAAACCCATAAAATTGGGTCGGCTGTTCAACGACGGTTATAAAATAAAATAAAATATTGTTTAGAAAGGAAATGTCTTTTATTATTTCTAAACAAGTAAAATAGCCCTCTCAACTTGTTCATGACTATCGTTCTTCACTTCACTTCATTCGTAAACCTGAGCTAAACATGACCTTTGCCAATTCACCATATCCGTAACAGTCAGTGAATTAGATAAATTATATACAAAAAAGAATTGATACATGAGAAGAGAGGACATCCTTTTTCCAGGGTTGCTTAGGGTAACTAATTGAGTGAACTTTTGTTAGTAAAGTTTTATACAATCAATTTATTAGTATAGTTTCAAAAATACTTACTGATCAGAAATATGTCCAAATGCAAAATTCGACAAAATATTTCCAGCCATAAAAACAGATTTAGACATGGAAACCAGCCACTCTTGGTCACAAACAAGATCCCACTATAAATAAACAAGTTAAATCTTTATTAACTACACCGTAACGAATAATAATTTTATCCTTTTTCTCTCTTACATACATCTTCTTAATCTTTCAGATTTTCCAGAAGATTTTTGTTTTTACAATTAATTTGGTAGTCACATTTATATAATACATTCAAACTTGGTGCTTGTTTTTAATAAATTTGATCTTAAATGTTTATAACTATCGTTACGTTTAAATAATTTAAAGATATATATTGAAGATTTATTACTGAATATTAGATGTTAAAGAGCCGTAAGACCTCAGACGCCCAGTTCCACTACAACGAACAAACCATAAGATGGTTTGAATAACGGACTAAGAATAAATGAAAAGACTGTTTTCGGAGTCAATTCAAATTTTATTTCTCTGCCACTAGATAAAAGCTTTTCTAAAGAACGTATAGTTCGCAGGTATGTTATATAGAATCACAGACACTTGTTTACCACAATAACTCAACATATAAAAAGTTTTGTTATCTATCACGTGTTTTGATGATATATTAACTACCACTATAACAGTTTGGAGGGATTACTGGATCCACTGGGGTCGGAAATTCCCCAAGTAACTTAAACCTATGGAATCATTTGACGAGGGAGATTCATCATACATTTATTTAGAATAAAGAAAAATGGATATCTAATCATTTTGCTATCAGTCTATTTCGAAAAGAGATGATGCATTGATAACTGCAATTTATAAAAGTACATTTACTGAAGTTAACGAGTTTGGTTTGGTCATTACACATTTAAAAAATATCCTGTCATTCTTAATCAAAAACGTATTACTAGTTCTTAATTTGTCTGTTTTCTGTTATTTCAGAATTTAAATAAATCGTACCGCAAAGGGTTATGTTGTAGCTAAATGTGTACTTTAACATCTTATAGTTGGTGACTAATTAAACGATCAGTCCTGCAGTGGACTGATCGTTATGACATGCTTCCCAGCAGAACACCGAAGTTAAGCATCACTAGCTGCGGTCAGTGTGCGGGTGAGTGACCACTTGGTTTGTCTGCGTAGGGACCGAGGGTGTGCGGTATTGGTCCTCGTTAAACTATTCTACCGTAAAGTGCTCGACTTCACGTGCAAGTCATCGGGCTACCAAATCAGGGGTGCCATCCCCTCTGCAGAGGATGAAAATTGTTATGGCATGTCTTTGGATCATCCTCAGGGATGTTTCCCAGACCGTCGCCAATAGCCCATTGAGCATCTCTAGTGCGACGTAAATAAACTACAACAACAATTAATTAAATATAAAGTGATTCTCACAACCATTGCCATGTAATTTGAAAATCCTATGTAACGTTTCGAACCCAGTAGCACCTGAAATTTCAAACTATAATGATGCGAAAAATGCTTTTATATTAAAAGAACAAGTGCTTTTACAATTATACGGTAACTATTTTACATTGTTTGGTTTGTAAATATTTTGTGTGGGTATTTCTTTTATGAACTATCACTTCGAATTTTAAAATAAAGTAATATAATATTTCATTATTTAAATACCTACTAATGCCTGAAAACATTGTAAAAACTAAATTTTCGACGTGAATTTTCGAAAATTTATACTTGATGGGCTTGAACTTCTCGAAATAGAATAGAATAGAACAGTTGTTAATGTAAACAAATGCCATGCTTCAACAACCAATCAGGATCAAGATACCTACCCCATATCACTCGAAGGTATTCCATTAAGAAGCAAAATTCCATAAAACATATCACTATTCAAAAATCGTGCCCATTAGCAAACACACGTTAGGTAATGTTTCATTTTATTTACGTTGCTTCTAATAATATAATCTATAATAAATCTTATAATTAATCTATAATATGAAGGTTGGTTTTATTAAACTGATGCGATTCCGTTTTGAATGATAAAAATAGAGTTATTATTAATTTTAGTTGTGGTTATAACTCCTAATTTGTTTATTAGCATGTTTGTTTATAAGCATATATCATTCTCCTAATTTGTTTATTATTCATATTCTATATTCAAAGATTACGATTTGCGACAGTTGCATGGAAGGAAGAAATTATTCGTGTTTTCGGAAAAGAATATTCGATCATAAGTTTTCACATCTTTAAATAGACTCTGATATTAATTAATGAACAAATAGAGGTCAAAAATGACGCCAGTCAACGAAATATTAATAAGAGAGGAAGAAAGAAGTCCTCTTCGACATATCCGTTCCTATATTTGAACACTAATAATTAGATATTTGTCAGTTCAAAGACTTGAGATATAAAACATGAGTTTTCGTTGATCCAAAATATCATTATTGATATGTAAAAGGTCACTGCCACCAAGGGAATAATCTCAAAATTAAAATACTTTTTTTTTTTCTTGTTCCTTGAAAGCTATATTGATGAAAGAGTTATCATCTTAGTTGGGATCAAAATTATAAAGCTATAGATTTGAGCATTGATAGTTGCAAACTCAGAATTAGGTCGGCTGTATAAATAAAATAAAAGGAAACAGCAGATTTAGAGTCGCGGTGGATCAGCAGCAAAACGTCCTCCTTAAAGGCTGATTCGTCCCATTGCTTGATTCAGGAGTTACCTTGTCTTGTGAATTGAGTACAAAATTACAAGACTACGGAATTGAACGTTGAAAGTCGTAACTTCAGAATTGGGTTGGCTGTTCACCACTGGTAATAAAATGAATAAAAACAGTACAGTTTACAGGCCAGTTACATTGTACCCGGAGTTATAACATTAATTACTTTATCGATTTTTTTGACTTTCTAGTTAAAATTGATCGCATCCGTCCCATCAGCTAGTTACAAGACTTGGAAGTAAACTAGGTAAAGTCAAAATTTAAATAGAGAAGAAAAGTAACGATTTTTTTTTTTGCCAGATCAATAACAGAAAAAACTTTAATATGTTCAATAATATGTGGAAAATGAGAAGAGATGACTCAGTGGTTAAGGTACCGGCTGGTGCGTGGTGATAACTACATTGCTGCCATCATTCCGTTGTTTTCGAAATTATGGAGTTTTAAACTTCATGATCCCAAATTTGTCGAGAACCCTCTGCTGTCGGAGTATTTTACTTCTAATCTGCCTAAAAGTGCATGTAGTAAAGTTCTAATCGAAGTTTAAGGAAGATCGGTTTATGTACATTTCTCACAAAAAAGACGAATAGATAGCGGTTTGTTATAATTTTGCGGATTACTTAGTTTTGAGATACCAATAAACGTGAAAATTGGTTCGCCCCAAGATTTTACTACACGGCAAGACAGTTCTGTTAAAAAAAATAAATAAATAAATAAAAAAAATTTTAAAAAAACATTCCTTTCCTCGCGCTATACCATTTTTTCTACGAATCAGGCTTTTATGGACATAAACTGTTCTTCCCCGGTAATCTCCAATTTAATTTGTCCTGGTACATCACTTAAAAATTAATCCATGAACCATTTGTAATCTATTTTGATTATATTCATAATTCAAAAATAAATAATGACCTCGAAATTAAGGAAAGCAACTACAAAGACAATAACTTTAAAATTATTCTATACCAGTAATAAGATAATTTTGTTTGAAGAAGACTAAAAGTAAATATGAAGGGAAAAAAAAGAGACTAATAAAATATTTATTCTAAAAACTTTTAAAAAGTAACGTTATTTAAGTGTAACGTTTTACCGTTAAGTAAAAATTAATTAAATGTAGATCAATAATAACCTTTGACGTTAGAAATTTTAAAACTATATTTCCAGCACTTAATTTTAAAATAAATATATTATTTTTGATGAAAGATAATGTCTATTTTCATTCAAAGATTGAAAAGTTCAGGGGAAGAAATGAATAAAAAATTGCAAAATATATCCATTAATTTTATCTAATCCTTATTAAGTAACAGTTTACTTAGAGGTAATCATTCGGTCATTGAACATTGTTTGGTTTTTTTTTCTTTTTTCTTATTACATATACATGATTTATTTTTATCTTCAATATACAAACCATAATGTGCTTTAAAAAAAAATATAAATTATCTGGTTACTAAATATACAAGCTAATATCTGTTCTTGAAAATGGACAGTTTGATAGAGATGAAAAAAATTTTGAAAAATGTTTTCATCAAGAATTAGATAATGAAGTTTATAAAAATTAATGACAGATATTTATCGAAATGTAAAATCTGAACTTGAAAATTCTAGAGATTGGATGCTGAGGAGGTTAAAAAATTTCTTAATAAAGTTTCATTGAGAACTGTCCTCAATGGTATATGGCCTCAAATACACTAAGTAAAAAATACTTTTTAAATTATCCAAGATGCTTTTTGTTTCATACTTAACCTTTAAATCCTATGTTTCCAGCTTGGATGACAATGCCCCCCAATGGACGTTAGGGACTATAAAAAAAATTGTTTCTTATCTCTTTGACGTGGAATTTTCATTAAGCACATTTTTCATACTTTTTTCATTATTTTGCATCAATTAAGGGTGAGATAAGTGATAAATATTATATTTAGCAATATTATTAATTATTTATGGTTATAAAATATAGCATGAAATACCGATGTCTTTTTGTACGTTGAAGGTAAAATCTTCCAAGCAATACTTTTTCAAATTTGAACTTATTTGCAGTTATTTAAATCTACCAAAAACAGTTATTCATCATTGAAATTTCTTTAATTTATAAAATTAACTATTGATAAATTTTTGAATATAAATGAAAAAAAAATTTTCTAACTACTTTTTTTTTTAATTTTATATTTTAGTACAAATATAATTCGGGTAATGTAACAGATTTCTTAATAATTACTATACTGTTCTTAATAATTAAAAAATGTCAAAGTATAATTTTACTTTTTACAGCACAGCTATTTTTACATTTTTAATATCATATAAAATAATAATATTTAGTTAAGCATTTAATCAAAACTGCCAAGTGATACGTTATATAATTTTTAAGTTCATGTATAATTTATCTTTATACATGAATTCAAAAATTTCACATATAAGATATTTTCATCAAAAGTAGTAAAACATACGTTTAAGTTAAACAATACACTTATCATTAAATATAATTTCAATATCTTGGAGGCATAACAATCGAAATACATCATAGCATATATAGTAAAGAACTTAAAATGAGACAAAAAAAATATTTATTTATTTATAATTTTTCAAGGGAGAGTTGAAACTTTTTCTGACTTACAAAGTGGGTATTGATTTTAAAAAGGTTGAGAATCTATGCTTTAAAAGAAATAATAATAATAATTCCATTTAACGACAGGAATATGCGTTCTATAAATTTCTAATAAAAGATATAAAATATCGCAAAGAAAGCTTAATTGCTGCTTGAAGATTAAAAATTTATTATTTTTAATCATTCGCAATTTACGTCTCTTACCGATTCGTAGCAATAAAAGGGGCCATTTTTAAATTATTATGTGTTGAAAGGCATGAAATTCTGACAATTTGTAACAAAAAGGAGGAAGTGAGTAACAAGAGATAAGGCATCACATATCCCGGTCCAAATAAAATCAAAAAATTAAATATTTTATTGCCGCACTCTCAAATTTCATTAAAACACATAGTTAAAGTTAGAAATTAAAATTTGAAATATTATCTATTTGTATGTAGTCAAGTAATATAGCATGACACGTGACAAGAAAAAGTCGGAGGTATAGTTAAATTTGAACCTCTATGACAAAAGAGAGGTGAGTGAAAAATTTAAAAAAAAAAAAAAAAAACATTTATAGACAGTCTATGAGCAAACGTAATATGCTTCATGTTACATAATTAATACTATTGAGAAAAACATGACATATACGGTTGACGTCAAAATTTCTTTTTAAGAAAAAGTGTGACATCATTTATAAACAGTTCTTTAAAAGGAATAAACATAATTCAGTGCTCTTGCTGTTACATAATTAGGACCATTAGAAAAAATATGGCATACACCTTTGACGCCAAATATGTATAAAAAAAATTTGTGACGTCATTTGTGAATAGTCCCTCAAAAGAAATAAGCGTAACATAGCTTTTGGTGTTACATAATTAATACCATTGAAAAAAACATGATATATACAGTTGACGTCGAAAATGTTTTTAAAATAAATTGTCGTCAATTATGAACAGTTCTTTAAAATGATTAAATGTAACAATGCTCTTGCTGTTACATAATTGAGACCATTAGGAAAAAATGGCATATACCTTAGACGTCAAAAAATTTGTGACATCATTTGTGGATAATCCATCAAAAGAAATAAGCGTAACATAGCTCTTGGTGTTACATAATTAATACCATTGAAAAAAAAAACATGACATATTTAGTTGACGTCGAAAATGTTTTTAAAATAAAAAGTATGACATCATTTATAGACAGTTTTTTTAAAAACAATTGTCCATAACAAAGAATAAACGAGTTAAAAAAGAATAAACGTAACAATGCTCTTGCTATTACATAAGTACGACCATTAAGAAAAACATGGCATATACTTTGACGTCAAAAATGTTTTGAAAAATATATGACATCATTTGTGAACAGTCCGTTAAAAGGAATAAACGTAACAGCTCCATATATGTTACATAATTAATATCATTGAGAAAAACATGACTTGACGTTTTACTTGAAACGTTAAATTTTTGCGACGTCATAAATTGATGTTAAGGATAAGAAAAACAGAAAAAAAACTATCTATATTTTACTAGATTATTTGGTTTTGTTTATAAACACGCATTCATTTATTTAAAATCTGAAGGTGAAGAAATGCAATTAGAGAAATGATTTTATCAGTGACACAACTTATTCGCACTTCATTTAAACGTGTCTTTCATCAATTTTATTTATTTGTGATTTTCCTTGCTCATAATACTCTGGTTTCGAAACGATTACCAAATATTTCATACAGAAGAAGCATAAATTTATACATAACTAAATGGTGTAACAAAATAATTCTACTATTATTTTAATGCATAATAAAAACAATACACAAGGTCGTGGACTGATGATGACAAATATAAAAATAAAAAAAACAGTCAAAAGAATTGATAACTGTATTTCATTTTCTGAAAGATGCATTTGTTCCATTTCAAACAGTAGAATAACAGTCTTAATGAATTTTCTATGCTAAAATATTAATTGCATGCATCACTAAAAATTTTTAACTTCGAAAAAATGCTGAAGCTATTTTTTTCATACACTCATAAAACATCTGCTTTTTATATAATAATATAAGACAATTTAAACAATAATGTTCAACCTAATTATTAATTTAAATTTTTTTATTATTCGGTATGCAGGGCCCGCGCTAAGCAGTTACTACTCGCCAAATGCGATAAAATCGTAAATTTGGCGCACAAAATAGTGCTTTAGCGAATAAAATTGTGATTTCGCGAAAGTATTGGCGAATGATTTTTTTCCTCCGGAAAGAAAAATATATATTTAGCTCGATCTTCAAAATTACGTAGAAATAATTTTTTTTCTAAACAAATCAGTATTTTTTATTCAATTACAGTAATTTTCGGAATATGTGTCACGTAACCAATTAGAATTGGGTATAAATAATGTTAGCCTGAAACAAACTACCTTAAAATAGTTTTCTAAGGGGAAAAAATTAATCATAAAAAATTGTTAAGATTAGCATTTGGCGAAGACTTTGGAAAATTGGAGAATACTTTTGATAATTGGCTAATTTACTGGCTAATAATTTTAAATTCTTGGAGATTTTCCTGCGTATACAGTGAATTCTAATCATTATTTTCAGACTTAACCTATCCACTTGTAAATATAAAAAGTTTCTGATGGTTCTTTGTTTGATTCTAAATATGATTCACCACCAAGAGAGAATTAAGCATATAGCTTTAAGTTTAAAAAATCAAGAATAAAAAAAAAATACAAGCAGACATTTAATATAAATTAATAGAAAGATCTTACTTAGTGATATAATAAGCCGTGAACATTATCTAATTTTCTCTAACTACCCATTAGCATTCGAATAATTATATTCTTGTTTTGCGCAAAGCATAACTGAATATTAACATATTTTTACATATATAACATAAATTTAAACTAAGTTGAATGTTAGAGTTAAAAGTAAATAAACCCATTTCATTTATAGCTGGTTTTCGTAAGAAAAAAAATAGGCTCTTACTGCTCTAAATTATAATATTCCTCACGATTTTAATTCTTTCTCCGGTAAAAAAAAAAACAGTCCTATATATATGTAAAAAAAGTCATCATTAGACATGAAAAATTAAATTTTCAGCTAGTAGTCTGTGGCCGGTAGACTCTAATAACTTAGCATCCACTTTTTTCTCCAACCCAATGAGTTGCCTAATGGCCGATATCGATAGGTCCTTTTCATTTAATAGCCACTTTTGAAAACTATTTTTACTTGAATTAAATTATATTTTTAAAAAAAATATCGTATTAGAAATAATCTACGGCTATAAAAGTCATAAAAATAATATGTGACAAAATTTAGTTGAACATACTGACTTTAAAGAAGTTTTGTCTAAAAATATTCGGGGAGGCAATATGCATTTAATGCATACATTTCAACTTTGGAATTATGTGAATTGTTAAATTACTCTCCTTCTACATAAATCTTTCAGTCACAAATTGATAGATTCTGAAAGATCAAAAGTTTTAATGGAGACGGTGAGCATTTTAATGAAAACTGTTTTTCAGAGTCTTTCTGCATTGATGTATTTTTATCATTAAACGATAAAAAAATATTTAAAAAATGACCGGTTGTTTATTTAATTCCAGTGGCCACTTTTTTTCTTTGCCGCGTGTCGAATGCGACTTTTTTTCTTTGCCACGCGTGCCACGTGTAGAATGGCTGGTGCTTTTTTTTTCCTGGTCTACTATACATCGATATTTTTATCTTCCAAAACACAAGTTATAAAGAAATTATTTTCGTAATAGTTTATGCTTTTCTCTCTATTTGTATATTTTATTTTATCACCGTCGTTGAACAGCCGACCCAAGTTTGAGCTTACGGCTCCAAATGTTCAACGCCGTAGCCTTGTAATTTTGAACCCAATCCAGAAAATTAGAGAACTCCAGGATCAAGTATTGGGAGAAATTTTGCCTTCGTGGAAGACTTTTTAATGGAACTAACCAACGTTTGCATAACATGGAGAGTTAGTCAGACGGCAAGGGAACTCTAACCCATAATCCGTCTACCATTGAGGATATTTTGCGTTATCACTGCGGTTAGTGCGAGCCGGATGCAGAACTCGTATCGAAAAGTCATCGCTGGGATTCGAACCCCGAACGCTCTATCCCCTGAGCCACCACAGCTCATTTTCTCTGTATTGATGCAAATAGATTTTCAGCCCTGAATAAAGTTAAATCCTATTAGTCGCAATTTCAGATTTGGGAAAATTTCTGTATCTGAACTTGCACAACATACTTGCTAAGTTTTGCAGAAATTAAAAACAAAAATTGATTCAAAGAAATAGTAATTCACAACCAATTTTAGACAAGCTCTTTAGATTTTATTTACTTATTGTAAAAACAAGAATAAGGCTGTGGCACTTAGGCAATTGCTGCTGTCGCAAACAGGTACCATTATGAGAAAGCTTCTGAAATTTCTACATTTAAATTGGCGTGTTATTTTTTATGTTATTTTTATTATTATTATCCATGTTATTTTTATTATAAATAAGTAAGATGGATGTGATGCGCATAACCATTGTAAATGTAAAAAAAAAATTATCATATCCCTAGCACCTTTACTATAAAATAATTTTTAATTAAACAATGACGTCTTTCACGACCCAGACACCGGATTTTCGGGATGCAGAAAATCCTCAGTGGCCATGTCGTATGATTATGCGGCATGTAAAAGATCCCTGGAGTGCCTTATTGGCTCTTGGCATTTCCGGCAAAATTAAATTCCTAGTGCACTTTAGCATCCAAATAGAGTCTCGGTGCTGCCATCTAGTGTGTTAGAATCTAGACGTCCAAATTAACATGGCCAAGGGTATCTCACCCATTGTGGTGGTTCTGAAAGAGTGGATACCACTTCTGGAGAACGCACTAGGTCTGCTCATCGGGAAGACTGATTGTGCAGCTCATAGGAAATAAAATAAAAAAATGACGTCTTTCATGTATGGGTTCAATTTTATGTTTATTAATCAGTAAAAAATACTAAATTTATAAATAAACGAAATTTTAAAAAAAAGTATATTTTTAAACTTAATAAATAAAAAAAGAATTTGTGCTCACTTTTTTTTCTTCCGTATTTTAGATTCTTAGAAAATTCACATTCATTTGTATACTTCGAAATTTTTTTATCAAGTCTTCATGTAAGAAAACTAGTTTAAATCCTTGTACTTAAAAGACATTCAACTGTTGATTAAATGGTTACTCACACTTGAATTTACTTTTTTGTTTACTTTTTTATATTTTGAACTAAATACATGATAAAGTTACTGATTAGAAACAAAAATTTAATAATCATAATTAAAATTATTTTTTGAGTATGGAATATTTTATAACTAACAATGGTGTTTTTTTTTTTAATAATTCGAGAGCAAAGGCTTATTACACTTAGATTATAAACATTAGACTCAAAGTAGACTTTAGAAAACTCAATCGAAACAATATTTTCTTACTTGGTTAAGAACTGTGTTCGTGTAAAATGATGTATCATATTCCCAAGCATCACAAGACACAATTTCTTCACTTCTTTGTATTGTTCCATTTTCATCATATGGATGGGTAAAGTTAATTTCTTTATACCTGTAGACAGACAAATAAAAATTTAAGTATCGATAAAATTATATAATATTTTTATAACCAGGATTTTTGAAAACTCACTCAACTGAATACTGAATGCCCTCACTTATCTGCTACGTAGGGAGTGGCAGAAAGAAGGCGATAATGCATTTCAGTTTATAATGCGATATGTTATGGTCATATGTTTTTGTTTTTTTAGTCTTAAGGGTTATATTTCAAAGAAGCAGACTAGTGTATATGTATGTACGAGCCATGGTGGCTCTGGGGATAGAACTCTCGCCTCTACTGAGGTGAACCGGATTCGGATCCAGCGATGCCTGTCGATATGAATTCCGCATCCAGCTCGCACTGACCACAGTGAAGACGCAAATTAACCGCGGTGGAAGACGTATCATGGGTTAGAGTCCTTTTCCCGTCAGGCTAACCATGGGAGGTTTTCGTGGTTTTTTTCTCTGTGTAATGCAAATGCGGTTAGTTCCATCAAAAAGTCCTACACGAAAGGTAGTTTGTACCGGTGTTTGATCCAAGATATTTTGTCCTTGTCTTCTCGGTTGCGTTCAAAATTGCCAGGCTACAAAATTGAATATTGATAGTCTTCAACTCAGTATTGGGTCGGCTGTTAAAATACTGTTGTAAAATAAAACGAAATCACATCAATCGAACCTATCTGCGTCGCTGTGGTGCACTTCACAATTATGACTTGATTCTGGAGTTCCCAATGCTTGATAATCCCAACACTTGATCCAGAAGTTCAGCTTGTTTGATAATCTCAATACTTGATCCAGGAGTTCCCTTGTCTTCTGGATTGGGTTCAAAATTACTAGTCTACGGAGTTGAACATTAGTTGTCGTAAGCCCAAAATTGGGTCAGCTGTCCAACGACGGTTATGTTATAAAGTTATAAAAAAATATATGTATGTATATAAACCAATACGTTTTTTATAAACTTGTACCTTTAGACAAATAAAAATAAAAATATTTTAAGAAATCTGTAGCTTTCCGAACAAAACTAATTAAATATTAGAAATGAATATTAGAATATCCGAATGAGATAAGATTAAGTACTTGTATAAATGCTACAAAAAAATTGTTCCCTACAATTTGTTATTGGATAATTGAAAACTTCGATTGACCTTTTATGAAATTAGTGTTATCACAAATAGTCAATAACTAAACTCTGCTGCAAGTTAAAAATAAAAACCATTATCCCTACAGAGTGAGTCCATTCGCATCTAAATGCATGCAAAATGGATGCCAAGTTCCCAGCGCAAATGTATACCAACATTGTCAACTCTTAAAACACAGTTGCAAACCTTTCTTTTTGCTTGCTTTCTTAAATCGTGTAAAATGAGGAAAACAAAAATTATTTAATAATCAACTAACAAATAATAAGAATTAAAAAATGATATCTAAAAATCGTAACAAATATACATTTTTCTATTCGCATATAAAGAAACTGTTGAAAGAATAATAAATATTATTTCTTGCATACTATTTTCTTCTTCAGCGAAACAAAAGTAAATATCTCGCATTTGATTTGTTAAGGGCATGTCAACATAAAATACGCCCTTTTTAGCTGTCCAATCAAATCCTATGCTCTTGCAACGTCTTATAGTTTCTTCTTTTTGCAAGAACGAATCTTCTCCTTAATTATTGAAAAATGTCGCCAAGTCTAGGATACCAGTAAGACTTCGAAACTGTAACCCTTTTTTAATAATTCTGTGGTATATATCGTAAAAGATAGCACAAATTAAATTTCTGTCTGACGTGTTTAACTTTAAAAAGCTTTTAATTGTTTAGAGAACATGTTTGTACAATTTAATAACTAGATAAAACGGAACTATATGCAGTTGAGAATGATTACTTAAATCCTATGCCGTAATGGTCGTTTCTTAACTTGCAACGAAGTATAATCTCGTATCTGCCAACTTTTACACATTTGGCGTAAAATTTCATTTCCATATTTAAAACGGTAGTAAAATGTATGCTTTCTATATATTCCTTGCATTTATAAATTTAATTTATAATCTTTTTGATCACCACTATTTTAAAAAAAAAATTATATGTATATTATACTATGCGATTAGATTGTTTATTCAATTATTTTCTACCACTTCCGAAATATCTCCCAGTTGTGTATACGATGTATTAATAATAAAACTATCTATATCTGGATATAAATTGATACACAGTATCTTAGCAAGGTTGAAACGGTGGTTCAATTCAATCAATTCTTTTTTATAAAAGCACTTATTAGATCATTTCGAAACTAATGGTCAAACATTAATAGCTAAAATTTTGATAAATCAACAGTAGAAACAGCAATATTACCTGGAACATCGTTTGTCATCCTCTGGAAGTCCAACACTCGTCCATTCTTCTACAGTCCAATTTATTCCATCTGGTCTTGCACACCAATGTTCCAAATTGGGTGCAAGGAAGGACATAGACAAATTGTGCGTGCAACTCGGTATTGCGTAGAATATAACAACCAAGAAGATAAATTTCTGCCACAGTCCATTGCCTCCCACAACATCAAATATATCAAGTTTCCTTGTAGGCTGTATTTCATCTTCAGGAGGGGGCTGCTTTTCAATGTCAGCTGTCATTGTGATTTTCTAAGAATTGTAACATATTCAGAATTATTACTTAGGAAAACGAATTTTCAATGTTGTTAGTTGGGAAACTCTTGTTTCCCATAACAATGTGTAAAAACAAGTATAAAATATTTTTTATAATACAGTTAGTTTAAAAACACAAATTGACCTGGAATAAAACAGTAGACTGAATTATGGCAACAAATCAGGCCGAGAGACGAAATAATGGTGACAAATTTTTCTTAAATGATTATTGTAATTTCTGATTTAATTAGTTTATTTAATTTTCGTTTTATTTTGGATGACAAGCTGTTACTTATGAATAATCCGACATAGACGCAGGTTTGCAACTGTTAATATATTAATAATAAAAAAAAAACTTTTGGAGCTACCGCCTTACTTATAAAATTATGTTTTAATGCATAAATATTAATTAATTAATTCCCAGATTGAAGTTTTATTACTTCCATGTGTGCAACGATACCCAAGACGTCCACAGAGAATCCTGTGGTTTCTTCAACATATGACCTTTTAACCTAACTGTTATTATTACAGTCGCCCTAAGCCTCCACAAGATTTTCTATAGGTAAGGTAGTCCGATCCGACCATTGAGAAATTAACCATTTGACGAAAGAGCTATTTATTACAAAATCCATTACAAAGTGGTAGCAAATATATGTTTAAAAGATTGTATAATTTATGAATATGTCTTATTTACTTGTCAACCACTACAGATTTAATTCTCAAATATATATGATAAATTTCTTTTAATTACTGTCAAAATAGAATTAGGGTTTATGTGCACAACTGGTTCATATTTTAAATAGTCTGCGCAGACTACTTATTAACACGTTGAGCACCGCGTCAGCCATCGGTGGCTGACACTGGACTTTCCATTTTGGCCGCGTCAACCACCGGTGGCTGACACTGAAATTACATTTAGGCTGCGTCTGCCACCGCTTGCTGACACTGATCTTTCACATAGGCTGCGAAAAACAGCTGACTGACAGCGTATAACATGATATAGAACAATAAAATTTACACTCTTTTATGGAACTCAGAAAATTTATTCAAAATTTACTTAGTTATTGTGATTCTTGGTTTAATAAATTCAATTTAGTGGATTTTTATCCACCACTATTTTTAAACCATTCGTAGGCATATATAATTCACAACTATTTTCTGAAAGTCGTGCTAAACCTGATCTAGTAAACCTGATTAACTAGCAAAATCTGTCTATATCTGCAAGTTTATTTTTTAGTTATTTAGGCCAGACGAGCAAGCCATGTAAAATTAGCGTGGCATTCACCGTATTAAATACCGTGTGGAGGCTTTCTGGAGTAAGAGGTGATACCTAAAGGTACCATCTTCTATGAAGGAGAGGAGTGTATTTTAACATTGTATTATGATTACCTAATGTGCCGTGCAATAACTATACCATAACAATACCATATATTCTGTCTTTACTATATACCATGAAAATACCAGAATAGAAGACAAAATACCATATAATCTGTCTTCTATAGTTGTACCGCATTATTGATATAGTTAATCAAATAGTTAGAACAGTTAAAGTATTAATATCCAAAATAATTAAAAGCATATACAAAATTGTAAAAATAAATAATAATTACATTTATACTATCATCATTTAATACACAAACAATTGAAATTATGCAAAACTTTAAATTAGTTTTAAATTATTTTTAAATAAAAGAAAAAATTACCTTTCCCTAAATGCTATTCAATATACTATTCAATACTCTACTATAAGAATGCAAAGACCAATCTTTTCAAAACTTTTCCTACAAATGATAAGGTAACATTTAGTGTGCTAACACAGCAATTTAGAGAAAATACAAAGTACACAATTAATACTTGACAAGCTTGGAGTTTTTTTTAAGTAACTGAAAGAGTAATATTTCCTGTATAAAGTATACATAATGAGATAAAATAATAAAAGACTGACATAATAATGAAAGGATATGTGTTACTGAAAAATAGAAATTCCGTTTTCCTGTAAGAATTGTTTTTAAAGTAGTATTTATTATCACTATTAACAAACAAATGTATTAATAATAATAAACACATTTTCCGATGTTAAATAATATCCATATCTGCCAACTCTTAATCATATACATTACATTTTTTTGAATAATTAACATTTCTTTGAATTTAATTTTGAATAATTAACCACATACAATACAGGGTCATTCATAATTCCCTCTGTTTACTACAACTTTATTTTTACAACAACTGGCTTCAGTGGTACATGTTACTCCCTCTACCGGCTTAAATTGAAACTTGAATACTTTCGGAACAATTTCATATGTTCTTTTTTGCCATATTCATCTTCGTTTTTTTACTATAACGCTTCGAAACCCCGGAGGGAATTATGAATAACCCTGTATATACGAGTATGGCAACTCTTAATCATATAGATTGTGGTCAAAATCCTTTTAAATTTGTAAATACGAGAAATAATTAAGCAGCATAAATTTTATAAACACTTTAAATACAAAAATCGAAGGCGTAAAAGGTGGCAACTATGAATATCTCTATCTTTCTGCACGTATCATACATTCCAACTCAGAAGTCCCCTCCATATTTAACCGTTTATATATCGGATTCTTATTTCGCGACATTAGAAAAAGTGCGTTTATGAAAAGAGTGGTAGCATATTTGATGAATGGAAATTTTCTTCTGTTACCTACTAGTTTGGTTTAAGAAAAGTATAACTGCTTAATCTCAAAACGAAATATCCATTATTACGTCGTAAAGAAATTTCTGTTGATAGAAATGTTCAGTTCTCCAATTGCAAGTGGTAAGAATGAAGTATTTGTGTTACCAGTCTTTAACATTTCGAAAAAGAGAACATTAACGTTTAAACGGTGAATGTAGTAGGGTGAACTCAATTGGTTTATATTTTTTATCGCAATCATTTAAAAAACCTCATTGCACATTGATCAAGTTTGAGCCGTGGTGGAATAAAACAAAAAAAAAGAGTAATTTTTTGCTTGGAATTATCTTGGGATAAACGAATTTTTTATTTGAGTGCAATAATTTTTCAATTCGCTCAAGAAATTTTAAAGATATGGCGAAATACGAAATAAAGTAAAGTTAACATTAAGGGGTCCAATCTTTCGACCGTTCTTTTATCCAAATAATTGGACCATATTTCCTAGATTGCGGCTGCCCCTTTTATTTCGGGAATCATGAATCAAAATCCTCCACAAAAAAAAGGTAAAAAAAAGGTTTATTCAAGTACATTCTGTATCTGATTTCGCAACTTAAAACAATGTCTGCACTAATTTATTAGCATAATTGATGTCATCATCATTAACCATTAAGATTGATTTCTAGTATGTTAAAATCCGATCATTAGATCAAAAGTTATTCAGGGTGTTTCGTCTATTTTTTGCGATCGTAAAATGTTTATTTCATATCCTTTGAAAGTTATTTGAAAGTTTTTTATAACAGGTGTCAAATTGAAGGAACAGGAACAGGTTTAAAAAGTGACATTTTGTACATTCAAAATAAACTATTTGCCATAACATGCATGTTATAATAAATTAAAAAAGTATAATTAGAGAGCATAAATATTTTTTTTAAAAAAAGTGGAAAATCTTTGTGAAAAAATAAGTTTAATGAAAGCAAAGGTCAAAGAATAGCACAAATATATGCATAAAAAATTGACTGCAGAAAAATTCTCAACTGTAAAACAATTTTTTAAAAAAATTGGGAGAATTTCTTCTATTTTTGTTAAATTTTCTCTGATTTGGATATTACAACATTTTTGCTCAGTCCCAGCTACTATTTTTAAAAAAAAGCCAAGTTGAAAGATAAGTTCAAGGTTTAAGTAAACATCTGCCCCAAAAGTCGTTTCCAAAAATGTTTTTCTTCCTAATTCTAGAAATTTAGATAAACAAAAGTATATTTTTTTATTTTAATTTACATAAGTGCGTGTTCATCCTATTCCACCATTTACTAAATTGACGAATAACAATAACATACCTGCCAATTTTTACGTTCTGTAAAAAAAAAAAAAGCTTTTACCCAGAGGTAGTAAAATAAAATGGCCACTGAAAATAGGCTTTTAAATAATAATTTTCTCAATATTCGAAACATCTATTATAAGTAGCAAATCTTCAATGTGCATGTTTAAAAGAGACGGTAGTTATAATCATTTTAAATAAAAAAATTTAAATCAGGAATCAAATTGGAATGTAAAAGAATCTGTCTACCACATTAATTGTAAAAATAAAATCTTCTGAAAATTCAAAATAAAAAGAAGCATGGTTAAAAAAATACTTCTTTCAAGACGATAAAGATTAAATTCGTATAAAAAAAATAATGAAGTAAGATAAGTTCCAAAAATATGTACCCGTATTACCGAGACACTTGTACCAATAAATGACAGGTTCATAGTTGCCAGATTGTACTCCCATTGGGAAATAATTTGTTTAGTGGTATCAGCATTGGCACTTTGGCGTACAATTTTGAAGTTTAAAGTTTCGAATACAATTTTTAAACTACCACGACGAATCAATGATTTTAAAAAAATATGTAGATGACATCTATTTGATGCCCAATTATACTTTTAGATGTCTTAATAATTTTATTTTTAAAAAATTCTTCCAAACTTAATTGTTGTTTTACTACCACTTTGTAAATATATATATATATATATATATATATATATATATATATATATATATATATATATATATATAGTTGCCAACTTTTACTCCCATTGAGAAATAATTTGTTTAGTGGTATCAACATTGACACTTTGGCGTCCATTTTTGAAGTTTAAAGTTTCGAAAGCAATTTTTAAACTACCACGACGAATCAATAATTTAAAAAAAGTATGTAGATGAGATCTATTTGATGCCCAATTATGCTTTTAGATGTCTTAATAATTTTATTTTAAAAAATTCTTCCAAACTTAATTGTTGTTTTACTACCACTTTATAAAATCTTTTACAGTGGCCGGACAAGTAAACAGGTTGTTCAGGCCGGTGGTATAAAATTTTAGTGGACGAGAGCCATTAAGTATCTGGAAGGAGTTCCTTCTAATTCCCTCAAAATTAGAAGGGAACCTAATCACGTTTTGAAACTAAATTGTTGTTTTACTACCACTTTGCAAAACCTTTTTCAACTACCGTATAAGTTAATAATAATTTTAGTAGACGAGATAGCCGCTCATTTCACCTCCGACTCCTCATACAACAACTATCAGCATAAGTAATAGTCATCAATTCCAGCATCTATAGTCTACATCAATAATCCAAAGCATCAAACACTTTACCAATACTGAAATCCTGACTTATGTTACTTCACGTTGACAATCAAACCACAGCCATCCACAGTTTAACAGCAAGTTGCTCTTATTATTTTCATTTTCTTTCAGTTATACAAGCAAGGTGCTTGTCTCCCAGTAACAGCCACCCCATAGACTGCTGAACTCAAACTGTCTTTTATTTTAACTTTTTTTTTTTTTTACTTCATGATATATGGGATAGGGGCCTTCTGCGCGGCCCAGGTGCCCAATTTGTATAAATAAAGAAAGAAAGATAGTAGACGAGAGCCAACAAATGTCTGGAGGCCTTCCAATTTAGAAGGAACTTAACCACTTCTTAAAACTTAATTGTTATTGTTTTACCACTTTCTAAAACCTTTTTTAACGATCGTACAAATTAGCAGGTTGTTTAGGCCGTTGGTATAAAATTTTAGTGGACGAGAGCCAATGAGTGAACTGGAATGCCAGTCTATCACCCAATCTTGCCCTTATGTTTAACAGCCCGTGGGTTTAAATAAAAACCTTCATTATGCTAAAACTGTCTTTAAAAAAAATAAATAAATAAAAAAAGGAGTTAAGTGTTTGAATTTGATGATAAACTTTACACAAAAATCTCTTCTTTTATAAAATATTCTTCTGGATTAAATAAGTTATTCGTTGATTAAAAAAATTCCTGCCACCATATCTCAACGAGATTATCTAAGATCTTTTAGTTTAAAACGTTGAGTTAGTTTACACAACAACTTTCGGATCTTTTTATCAGTAACCTTGAATTCTTATTTTCAACGGATTCACAGCTTTATAAAGAAGGAAAAAAATTATTCCATCTGATAAAATAGTTACAACTTAATTGGTTTGACAAAAGAAATTAATTTAGATTTTAACGCTCTAGATTAAACATTCATGAACTAGTAACCCGGTTGAAACTTTTGAAGTTGTTTTTGATCACGCGTGATCTTGTTTATGTTGCGTCTCGTTGGTAGATAGCCAAAGAATTTTTTTCTTTTTGCATGTCTACGTAATTCAATGAAAATTGAAGATAACTCTTTATACCTTCGCATTCAGAGTTTACTTAGAAAAGCCAAAAACTCTGCAATTTAGAACTAAAAATCATTGCCATACTAAGAACGAAATTTTTAATAAGGAAAAATAATTGAAGATAGTAAGTAAATAGATTAAAAATTGAAAATAAAATATTTTTGAACATTAAAGTTTATTTATCATTAAGTTAAATTCCGAATTATCATCCATTATAATAATTATTAATCTATTTGGAAACTATGAAAAGAAGAATAAAGAATTCTATAAATCATCTATCGCACATTGTACGAACCTTGGGCATAAATTTAACTACAATAATGTCAAAATTCTTTTTACACCTGTTATACCAGCTAATCTTAAATCTTGATATCTACTCTTGTATCCTGTTTTATTCAAGTGAGTTCTTACGTCCTCCATTCTGCCTGATAACGCATCCTGCACTGATTTGCCTGCTTTCGGCCACCATTGCTCTCCTCGGCTACCACAGTTTTTCACTTTTATAATTTTTTTCCTTCCATTTTTTCGTTGGCAATATTTTGCTTCATTTTTCAAATCTGTTTAGTTCCTTTTCAAATACTCGGTTACCGCAATTCTTCGTTCTATTATTTTTCATCTTCACATTTTTTTAATTATTTTTCTTTTTCGTCTCGTTGGTTCGTTCGTCTTTTCAAATCTGTTTTTTTTTTTTTTTTCATCATTTAGATTTCGGTTCGTATTGACAATGGGAGTTGTCAATGCACTCGAGAAAGGTCTACTTTTCTACCTTAATTTCTGAAAATGATGAAGAATTCACTTTGACAACTATTTTGGTTGTAGATTTTTTTAGCATAAGAAGTAAAGATTTGTGGCTCCATATTATAAAAATTTCAAAAATATATATGTATCTGCGAATAGAATAAAACATTTTAAAAAATAAAAGAAAAGTCGCCAACCGCATCAAAAAGTATTTATTCGAACAAAAAATATGTTCAGAAACATAAAAGTCCCCAGCTTACATGCAGACCTCGTCACTTTCTTATAGCTCTGCTATTAATCGAATCTAGTATCAATGCCTGAATTTGAAACCGAAAAAACAATTTAAAATGGAAAAATGAAATGGAAGTGACATATTAGTGAATTTGCAAACATCAGGGGTAAAATAAAATAGCAACATCCGTAAAGTGTTTACGAAACACATTTTCAAATTTTAAAAAAAAAAAAAAAAAAAAAAAAAAAAAAAAAAAAAAATTTCATTTGTTTATATTATTTATTTATTTTATTTATCTGCTTACTTTTAAAGCTTTGTTTTTATCATTAAAAAAAGGTAAATTTAATGACCTGGTGGAAAAATATTAAGTTTTATTTTTACTTGTGAAGTGTTTTAAATATAAAACTTTTAAAAATATCCTTGATGCTATCTTTTAATAAATTCTTCAATCAGAAAGTGCACCTCAATGTGTGTTCTTTTGAAAAATTTGAGAAGATTGTCTATTGTGACGTTAAAAAATCTTTTTTTATTTAAAGCTTTATTTTTCTCTTTAAAAAAAATGGTTATTAAATGATTTCGTAGAAAAATTTAAGTTCTATGCATACCGAAGATCTTTGTACTTTTGTTTAGAATCTCACTTGATGCTATCTCCCGCTAAGTTTTTTCAACTCGAAAGTGCTATGTGAATCCTATGAAAAAATTTAGGAAAAAAGAAAAATCGCGATTAAGGAAGATAAATAAATAACAAAGCATTTACTAAAAAAAAAAATCGCAAACGATTTTGATTAGCATCGATTCAAAGTGCAAACCTTTGGACACATTTGTTGGAATTAATTAAAAACAAGAAACTAAAGCGATAATTAACTAACTTTTGCACTAAGTTGTTTTAAAACAATGTGTCTAAGGAGAGTACGTAATACTTTTTTTTACTTTAAAATGATGTAAATAAACTAAGAATGGAATCTTCTCTAGGCGTTTTATTTTTTCCTCGCGCGCTGTTTAAAAATAGATTATTGGCAAAATACGCGACAAAACAAAATCTTTTGGTAAACAAATGGAATAGACTTTTCTATGCGCGATAAATTGTTCGAACTATGGAATGCTTTTGGCAAGAATCGATAGTTTTACATAATCTAAACATTACTTGATAAATTATCAACGTTACTCGATCGATTATAAACATTACGCAATTGATTTACATATATTTAAAAAAAAAAAAAACAATAGTATTTTTTTAAAAAAATATTTTAACAAACAATTATCTAAAAACAAAAGTAATAATTAATCAAAGTTCATTTTAATTTCAATTTTATCTTAAACGTAAACAATTCCAGTGTCATCTTAATTCCAATGTCATCGAATTATTTTCATTGAGTTTCAATTTCATTTTAATTTAAATTTCAGTATTTTAATTTAGTTTTTAATAATTGAAATATATTTTTAGTTCAGATTTTTAATCGGACAAACGAAAAATTTCATATTGAAGGGAATTACCTTCGTGAATGACTATTTGTGAAAAACTGACTACTGTACGTAAACAAGAAAACCACGAAAATTCGCCGTGAAATCTGTAAATTAAGCCTGCATATCCGATTGGGGTATTTTTTTCTCTTTAAAATCTAGTTCTACAATAAAAAATGGGTGATCTCGGACAAGAGTTTGAAATTGCCCTTGGACTGAAGGTATGGGATTGAGTTTAGTGAATACATCTTTAGAAAGTATTTCTCACTTGTATTTTTAGATTTTTGGACCACTGAACATTTCTTGAAATACTTGACCGTTATCATATTCTTTGGATACCCTGTATATATATTGTATATGTTTCATTTATTTACATGTTATGAAGGTTAAAATTATTTTGATTCGAATAAATTATTTCCCTTTTAACTTTTTCCCTTGTGATTCAGTTATAGTAATTAATTCAAAATATAACTGAACCCCTAAAAATTCTTCAAGTAAAACATAAAGATTGTCGGCCGTATAATCATGCTTCTTTAGTTAAAAAATGCAAATTAAAAATAAAATACGTAATCTGTATTTTAAAGAATTGATAGTGTAAAGAAACTTGATTTTAATGCTTTAAAAATTACTTTTAGGTTCTTTTACATTAAAATACTTTAAAATACTTGTGCAAATTATTTAAGAAATATTTTTTGCTATTATAATTATTTTTTAAATAACTTTTAAAATTTTTGTTCTAATTATAAAGAATGATTTTGATTATCTGAAAAAAAGATTAGTGATATTTATTGAAATTCTTTGATCTGTGGAATTAAGATATTTATTATTTTTTAATCACGTTGAACAATAGATCATTGTTACTATTATTATCATTTGTTGTTCTTGATTTTTCTTATATTTTGCATACAAAAAATGAAGAAAATTCAATCCTAAAGATAAAGATTAAAAATTTTAAAAACAGATCAACTAAAATATTATAAAAAAGTTTAAATGAGCTATTAATTTTAGAATTTTTTGAAGTAATAAAATATTTTGTGGTAATGATAAACAATATTGGTCAAATTATTATAATACTTTTTTGTTTAATTTCAAACTTAAATAGGCATTAGATAAAAATTAATACCTCCATAAATCAGGAATTTTTCAAACGGTGCATGTAGATGTGTAGAAAATATCCGCAATTTCATAACAGAACCAGACCATTTGCATCACAATGATTGTACAATACAAGATTAATAATAAAATTTCCAGTTGTGTCAATAATGTACTAAATAAGAATTTTCCGAATATGTCTATTTCTTACAAACAAAATTAAATGCTAAAACACTATTTCCTTTTAAACTAATTTCCTGTATAAATATAAAATAAGAACTGTTTAGTGTACGAATAAGGATGCATTGAATCAATGCTAAGTCGAATAATGTCTTAATCTGAGTCTAGTCCAGATCCGGAAAAATCTTAACAAGATTTGTGAATTCTTATTTTTGACTTATATTTTTTTACTATTCATAAAAAATGTACATTACAATTATAATTTTGTTTATATATCAAATTTTCAATATAAAACATATTCTCAATTTCTGTGTATAACTTTCATTTTATAATATTTTTCATATAGCAAATAAAAGATCAATATTTTAAATCAATTTTAAGATCAAAATATCAGTTGCTTTTATTTGTATCAGAAATGTATATAAATTTAAGTTTAAATTATAACATCATTTTTTACAATAATTTATGCAAGAGCCGCGGTGGCTCAGGGGATAGAGCCTTCGCCTTCCAATGAGCTGAACCGGGTTCAAATCCCAGCGATGGCTGGAAGATACTAATTCCGCACATGGTTTGCACCGACCACTGTGCTGACGAAACTAATCTCAGTGGTAGACGGATAATGGGTCAGAATCCCTTGTCACCAGGCTAACCGTCGGAGGTCTACGTGATTTTCCTCTCCGTGTAACGCAAATGTGGGTTAGTTCCTTCAAAAAGTTCTCGACGACGGGAAATTTATCCCACTACTTGATCCTGGAGTTCCCTCGTGTTCTGGAATGGGTTCAAAATTACAAGGTAACGGAGATAAGCATTTGTAGTCGTAAACCCATACAATTACAAACCCATACATAAATATCTAATTGCATCATTCGCTTTTCGTAATTAATATACAATTACATTGCAGTGCAATGAAAACATCCATACGCGAAAAGTGTAATTTTTAATATGAAATAAATCAATGTTAAAGAACTAGTATTTTTATAAATGTTAGCCTTTTTATGTATTTTATTCTTATTATTTTTTAAATAAATACATCAAAATTAACTAAAATTTCGAATTTCAAAAACTGTTGAATGTAGAACGTGTATTCACATTTAATATTTCAAATTTTAAAAAAAATATTTCAATATTTATATTAAAATTTTAAGAAACGTTTTAAATAAAGAAATAAAATTACGAATCTGGATAAAAACGCTGAAACATCAATATCTTTATATAATATATCCGACAAAATCTCTTTGAATAAAAGTCATTTAAAAAAAGAACAAATCAGAATTAAAAACAAAAAATAAATGAAAGTGAAATAAAATTAGTGATTAAAAAAAATTTAACCATCAAAATCTATGCAATCATAATGTTTAGAATTTTCTTCTTGGTTTTAAAAATGTCAGTGATTGTTGGTGCAATAAAGTTGATGCAATCTATGTTTTCATTTTAATCGGAATTCAAACTTTTTCTTTGAATTATAAAAACTGCGTGAAACAAACATTATTTTAAAACATATATTACAGTATTTGAATTATAATTTTTAAAAAATCTACATTTCCAAAGAAAAAACAGTTTTATTTACATTATAGTTCTAAGTGGTTTTTAAAATAGTTGAAGTAATAGTTTAAAAATAAAATAATTTTAAATTAAAAGAAATTTTTTTTATCACTTTTAAAGCAAACGCTTTTATTCCACATTCAGAGCAAACGATTTTATTCCACATTCAGAGCAAACGATTTTATTCCACATTCAGAGCAAACGATATTATAAAATCTTACCTCTTTAAAGTGAAGATTAAAAAAAAATGCACGTGAATTCTTGCCTTCTCTCTTGTGAACTGTTTAATTTGGGAATGATGATTTAGACAAGAGATGATCGTTGTGTTCAGTGGGCCAAGATCACTAGCGATCACTTCATCCAACTCCGCCTCCTCTTCCTCCTCTTGCATCCTTCCGCTCTTCAACAAATCACTCAGTCGCATCTTTAAAATGATATGAACTTTCTGCTACGTTTCATTATTCACAACTTAAGACATTCATGTGTATTTTTTTTATTTTCATTCATGAGTTAGAATAATCTAGTGGGGACATTTTAATCAACTTTAGTGTGAAACAAGAGATGCCTTGTTTATTTTTCTTCAAAAATGAAATCTAAAGTTTCTCGAAATTGAAGGGCTTTTACGTCAGAATGTAAATATTTGTAACTTGTTTGCATTATTTAAATTCGTGTTTGTCTGGTTAATAATACTCCCTATTATTTTATTTTTATGTTTTACTTTTGAATGTTTTATAAAAATGAGAGAACTGTATGAATTTTATGAATAATTTAGTTTTAAAGAATCATTAAATTAATTCTTAAGATTCTTCTAAAAAATAAATCCTTTAAGTTCTCAAAATCAAAGAAATTTTACGTTAAAATAAGACTTGTTAGAATTTTCGAAACTTGTATTTATCACGGAGAAATGATATTTGCTATTATATCGTTTTCAAGTTTTACTTTTAATTGACAATCAATAAAAAAAAATAGAATTAACAAGATGAATTTTTAAACAATTTTAATAATAAAACATTAAAGGAATTCTTAAATAAAAGTTAATTCTTAAGATTATCAAAACTGAATTCTTAAGTTTCTCGAAATTGATGGAATTATACATCAGAATCAAATTTGTAATCTGATTCTGATTTGATTAAACTCGTGTTTGCCTGGGTAAGTCATGTTTGAAATTATGTTCTTTTTGAGTTTCACTTTTAAATGCAGGGAAAAAATTTTATATATATATATATATATATATATATATATATATAATTTCAATTTATTATTTTTTACTTTCTTGGCTTTTGAAAAATTCAAGAGAGCCTTGAGTACTTCTGAAATGGTAAAGGAAAGATTTTTCTTTTAACTGAAAAACAGTTTTTGATTTAAAAAATTCTCAATGCGAACTTAGCTCGCCTCAAAAAACTTTTCGTAGTAGCAGCGAAATAACTATTGAAGTGATAATGTAGGCAATTAATTAACCCGTTTTATCCCGACTTTTTATATTGAAGTGGTGCAGAAAGTGGTTTTATGAAAAAAGTGGTATAATATGTTATTCAACTAAAGGGCTAATATCAACTATTTGTTACTATTTCAGTTCGAAATGTCCCTGCACCTTACAGTTATACATCTAGCATACCTGCCATCATCATCATCATCATCATCAATATTTATCTGGGCGCCTGAGGCCGTTAGCGGCCTTTTTCCCCATTCATCTTGAATTGTGGTCTTTAGGGTGGCTCTTTCTGGTAATTGGAATGCAATTGGAGTAAAAGGAATTTAAATATTTTGAGTTTTAGATAAAATTACGTCACTACAAAAGTAAGCTGCCATCGGCCTGAGGTTTATGTCTTCTCTTAGGTTTTCAAAAGTAAGAATTTCGTTGAATCCTGCGGTGTCACAGTTTATGGTTTTTTCAAAAAATCTGAAATTTAGCTTTGCAATATGATGATCTAAAAAATCTATGTTAAGGTCGCGATGTATGTTTTTATTTCGGATAAACCATCTCGCTTTTGTTATTTTCCTGAGGATTTTGTTCTGGCATGTTTTGAGTTTTTTGAGGAGTGATGTGGAGATGTTGCACCAGGCTGGAGATGCATAAGTCAGGATGGGACGGATCATTGAGATGTAGAGTAGACGTTTAAGTCTAACTTCCATTTTGGGGTTCTGAAGAAGGATTTGTAATCTGTGGCAGGCTGCTTGTGCTTTGTTGATAACTGTTTTGACGTGATCTTTCCAATTAAATTTACTGTTAATGACGAGACCAAGGTATTTTGCGCTTTTGACTATGGGAATGATTTCATTAAATAGAACAATTTGATTTTTGGGGAGGATGGTTTTTCTTTTATGCTGAATGATTAGTAGTTTTGATTTTTGTCCGTTCACTTTGAACTTCCAGTCTAGACACCATGTTTCGATTTCCTTCAGTTTACTTTGAAGTTTTTGTAGGGCAATGTTGGGGTTTTTTGACTTCACTACGATTCCAGTGTCATCTGCGAATAGTGCGGTGATGCTGTTAAAGTCTTGTTTGTCGACAGGAAAGTCGTGGGTAAATAATATAAATAATATGGGCCCAAGAATGCTTCCTTGGGGCACTCCTGCTGTTATTTTTCTGTTTGTTGACTTCATGTGTTTAAAGCTAACTTGAAAAGTTCTATTGTGTAAGTAGGCTTGTATAATTTTAATGATACCAGATGGAAATTTCAGATTAATAAGCTTGAAGATGATACCCTGGTGCCAAACCCGATCGAATGCTTTTGCTATATCTAGCATCAAAAATGCTGAACTCTGTTTGTTGTGGAGGCCGCGGCCAATATAGTCGACTATTCTGAGGAGCTGTTTGGTTGTGTCAAGATGCTTCCGAAAGCCATACTGCTCGTCTGGTAATTTGGTAAGGTGAGGCATAATCCGTGTGTAGATAATTTTTTCCATAAGTTTTCCTAAATTGCACAAGAGACTGATGGGTCTGTAACTCTCAGGTAAGGTAGGATCCTTGCCAGGTTTAAGGAAAAGTATGACATTTGCGTTCTTCCAGGTATCAGGGAAATAGTTCAGGGCAAAGCAAGCATTATAGATATGAACGATTAGTTGAATATACTGTTTTGGTAGTAGCTTGATCATCTTGTTTTTGATATTGTCGCAACCAGGAGCTGTTTTTATTTTTAATTTCTTTATGTGGTTTGTAACTTCTTCTGTTGTGGCCGGTTCGATTATCTCTGGTGATGGATGTGATAAGTTGAATTGTTTCACTTCTTCAATAACCAAGTTGTGATTGTTCAGATTGAAAGCCGGGTTTAGAGAGAATTGTTTTTCTAGGGAGTTAGCAAATGTTTCGGCTTTATCTTCCGATGTGAAGACATACCCTGTTTCATTTTGTAAGGGCTTATCCACTTGAGGTGTGGTGTGAAGTGATTTAGTCATTCTCCAGACAGAATTATCCTCTGTGCTGAGTGATTCAATTTTGTCTATCCATTGTTTTCTTTTATAGTAAGCATACCTGCCAACTTTTACGCATTTGGCGTAAAATTTTATTTTTATATTTAAAAGTGGTAGTAAATATATACTATATTTTCTTTTATAAACCTAATTTTTGAATGATTTTGATCACCACTATTCTTAAAAAAATTAAGCATATATATTAATATGCGTTACTATCATGATTGTCACTCCTCGGAGGGTCCGATCTGGGCAAGCCGTAGCCCATTAACTATAGTACAGTGAGTAACCCGGCCCGAGTGGTTACTTACCAGGACGGCCGGGTCGCTGTTTTAGCAGAGAAACACAAACACAGATAATTTTCTGAACATCTCAAAAATAATTTACTTTATGGCATTGATTTAGTATAGACCAAATCTTCCACCGCCAATATCCACACCAAAGCCATTATTACAGGCGCCCACGGGCACCAACATCGATGAAACAGTGAAGTATCCGCTTCGCGGACAGGTGCTGTGTACACGACTTCAGTTCAAGTTCAAATTCATGATTGTCAGCTGATAATTTTTCAAATAAAGCGAAGTTTTTGCTTACAATTGAAATTTTAATTCCATTTTACTACCACTAGGAAAAATCATAATGGAAGGGATTAAAAGTTGGCAGGTCTGATCTAGTGATAGAAACTTAAATCACTAATAAATTATGGTGGAAGGGAAACTTTTAATTCTCTTAGATAAAAGACAAAATTGAAACAATTGTCCTACCACAATATATGTTTTTGAAAAAGGAAACTGTCCTATAAATATGACGCTGGGCACTAACAGGTAAATTCACTTTAGCAAGGCTCCCGCGGGCCTTGAAAATTTTAAAAAGTGGTAACGAAAACAAAACACATGTCGATATTTTAAATTTTGTGTAACCATCACTAAAAGTTATTTTCAAAAGAAAGTATTTATGCGTGAAAATTCCACCATCTAAACCAGATAAAGTGATATATTAAAATAAGAATTATCTTCTGGCATTAATTTAAATTTACTACCACTACTAAAACTTTTCAAGGACCTCGGGTACCATGTTTCGTCATCACGTAAAACACATTAAGATATCTCGCTGGTTCGCTTTGTGTATGTTTACACTTTTTAAGCGTAGTGGTAGTTAAACGTAAATCAAATCAAATTTATACCCACTACATTAAATACAAAAATAAAATCTACTCAAAAATTCGAAATATTTGGCATTAAGTTTAAGCACTAAATTAAATTTATTCATATTTTGAGTTCAATACTTTCAGTTCTTATACATCTGATGGTAGTAAGAATAGTTTCGTTTTATCCTTTATTGAAGTCAACTATCTGTATACTTTAATAGTAATGTGAATTGAACTGAATTTATTAAGTGGACAACTATGGCCGCTCTTAGCACTTTTCTCATTCAACGTGATAATACAAGCAATGTGTAAAAAACAATTTGGTATTTTAAAAATTGTTATTTATAGTTGAAAAGAGGCGGAAAAATTAATGGCATGCACTATAACAAGTAATATAATAAATAAATGTATTATTTTATCAAAAGAATTTATATGTTTTAACTGTTAATAAGTAGTGGTAGTTACTAATAGCTTAGTTCTCTTGAAGTAACAATAGAAATTAAATATTTTACTATCAGTACTTTATTCCGACCGGCCTGTGTAGGGACAAGGAGACTGGCCTTGCCCTCAGAAAGGTTCTGGGTTCGTATCCCGGGTAAGGCATGGATGTTTTTCATTCTCTGTACTATCTGTCCTTACTCTGAGGACAACGTTGGCCCTCCTAATATGGTGCCCCTGAAAGAATGCCAACAAATCTGTAATTTAGATGCCTGTTTGGCGAAAGGTCAACGATCAATTGTCCAAGTCGAGGCTGGAAGAAAAAAAAAACTTTATGTTTTCTGAAAATTGATAAGTTTCCTCGAGCTTTAAATGACTTTTTAATACTTGTCAAAAATTAAGTTTACATTAATGCTAGAATAAATTTTCCTCTTAAAGTTCTACTTTAACGTTCAGAAATCTAACAAAGGAAGATATTTTAAAATAGATATATATACTTTGCTAAAACAATTAGTAAAGATGGCTACAATTGTAATAAAACTCCATTGCTTGTTTGGCATTTTTTGTCAATTTTTTGGATGAAAAGAGATATTTTGACAACAATGTTAAATAGTTAAATGATCATTTTTTTTTTCTTTAACAGACAATCGTGTTGCTTTTGAAATAAAGTGAAAACTGAAACATTTTGTTAGATAAAAAGATAAATAGATTTGCCCTTGAATTTTTTATATGAAACTGCAACCACTGCATAATTTGGCAGCATGTGCATGTTAGAATCTTTTTTTTTAAAGTATAAGTTAGCACTCAAAGAAACGAAAAAGAGACATCTTTTGCAAGTATGCAGATGAAAGTAGATTTCGTAAACTTAATAATAAAGCGTTATTTTTCATAATTCGCATTGACAATTAAATTTGCTTATGCTAAGATAGTTTTTCTCTATTATTTACCATTTTAGTTTTAATGCAGACTAGTGTTTTGAATTTAGACCCAAACAAATATGCTTATTTTATTAAACTATCTCATGTTTGCAAAATAAATCTTTATAAGAAAATACTTGTGCTACCACCTTTTTCTTTTTTTTGAAAAAAAAGAATTTTTCCTTTTTTGTAATACGAAAGGGCATATTAGAGAGCTCTTACAGAATTAGTTTCTAAATGTTGCATAAATAAAAGCCAGGTTTACTCACACGTGACATCGATTGAAAGGTATCCAATTGCCAATGCTTTAGAAAATGTTTTCCCAGTAAAAAGGTAATGCATTAATATGTATTTTAATAAATCCGAATTAAAAGATTTTTTTCACCCCTACTGATGATTTGAACAAATTGTCGTGTTCCGAAGTTTTGGTAAAAGTTTAATTGAAATTCATTATTTTTAAATATCTGCTTTAGTTCACTGCCACTGGAAAATATTTCGCAGAAACCTCAAATGGTCTGGTGGTGTTTAGTGATAAATTTTTATTCTTTAATTCATTATAGCCAGCTAAACAAATGGAGTCTAAATCAAATATATTAACCAAGAAGATATGTTTTGCTATTACCTCAGATATAAGTTTCAGAAAATAAGATGTTTTGATTTCAGATCATAATGTGTAAATTTATATTACAAATACAGTTGGACTTCTATTTAACGAACTTCCATTTTGTGAATTTATTTATTTTGCGAATTTTTTCGAGGAACCAAGGACATTTTGGAAATTTCTTCGTAAAATAACTTCCAAATAGCGAAGTGAATTTTCTATTTAACTAACTTTTCATTGAGATCCATTTTCCCAAAATATTTCAGAACATTTCAAACTTATTAACGCATTTTACGGGGGAAGTTACCTGGAATTAATTTTCGAAGCCACTGCTTTATGTAATAATTTACTGCTTTCTCTAAAAGTTATTTTAAAGGAAGCAGAAAAATCTCCTTTTGTTTGCATTTCAAATGAAAAACTCAGTGCAAATTTAAAGATTTTATCAGTAGCAATTAAACTTAAGAACGCATGAAGTAATGTTTAAAATTACTTTTGTAATAAATGAAGCTATAATTTTATACATAAATTTAGCTTTTCTTTTTAGTTGAAAATATATGTAGCATAATAGTGTAACACTCGATAATGTTTTGCTCTATTCTTGCTTTCCATGCAGATTTCTTTTAAGATTTATAAAGTAAATTGTAGATACTAGCTTACAAGATAAAGGTGCATCAATTGCTACTTTAATTCCGCCTAATTTTTAAAAATTTAAAACCTATTTTGTGTTGTTCAAGTATTTTAAAAGGGGATTTTTCTATTTAACGAGTTTTCCATATAACGAACTTATTATCGGGATCTAGCGACTTCGTTAAATAGAGGTCCGACTGTATATCATGATGGATAGAGTTATCTTGATGGTTTCAGATTCAAATATATGAATTTATATTACTAATATATTATGACTGACAGAGTTATCTTGATGGTTTCAGATCCGAATGTACAAATTTATATTGCAAATATATTATGATGGACAGAGTTATCTTTTTGGTTTCAGATTCAAATATGAATATTTATACTACACATATATTATGATAGACAGAGTTATCTAGCTGATTTCAGTTCCAAATGTATAAATTTATATTACAAATGTGTCATGATAGACAAAGCTATCTTGTTTTAGCAAAATAAACCTTAATTATGAAATACTTGTGCTACCATTTTTTTTTTCTTTTTTAGAAAATAAACCATCCTTTCTATAGGACGTTAGGTTTAATTCACAACTGCGATTACTTACTACTATGTACTGTTCTCAGAAGAAATGACTGTGAAAAAATATTATCATCGGTAAATAAATGAATAAAGAGTATAACAAATGTTTAAAATTAAAATTATCTTCATTTATGAGAAGATCAAAATATCGAAGAATACATAAGAAATGGAAGGTCAATCGAAAGTATACATAAGATAACTCCAAACAACTGACCTTAACAAAAGGTTTAAATCAAATAAATAGATTAACATTGTTCACTGTATCAAACCGGAAGACGTAAACAGGAAAGTGATCTCGATAAAGAATTGAAAAGAGACTTACACGGCTTATTTCAAAAATCCCTTTTTAATGCTTAAATTACAATCAATTTTAAGTTTATAACTCTGTCATAACAAAATTTGCATAATTTGTATGTAAATAAGCCACTTTCAAAGATTTATTTTATTATAATATTGATTATTACTTTTATCAGCCTTTGAATTATGTTAACAGCATTATGCTTTAACATTTGTTTATTGATTTAATAAATCTCAGTTCGAAAACTTTTTACCACTAGTATACATGAATATTTCAAAACTAAATACATATAAAACATAATTTTTAAACTTTAGGGGGGTAATACCTTGGGGGGAGGCTAGGCAGTCTGCCGCAAAAACCTCTTCTCTCTCGTAAATTTTTTTGTTTAATCTCGCTACTTTATTTTAATTTTCTCGCAATAAATGTTACTGAACCCCAACTTTCACCATTCAATTGCGCTTCGGTGATTTATTATAAATTTCCACTCAGATGTTAGTTAGAGCCCCTCGCGGGGCTAATGCTAAGAAAACTACCACATATGAGTATGAGTAATTTTTAAAATTTCATGTTTTTGTACGAAATTCTTACAAACTACTAAACTGACATTTAAAATTTTTTAGAGTTAAAACGCCATGGTTAGTAGCTTAGCATGGTTAGTGGCTTAGCAAAACATTAGCTCCTTAAAGATTGTTTACAATAGAGATAGTATAGAAGTATTTCCATATTTTCATCCAACACTTGTATATTTGTTTCCAAAAAAAAAGAAGTTATTATGACTTTTAACCAAATAAATAGTTACAAAAGAAACTTTTAATTTGATATATTCCTTCTTATTTATAAAGGCACATTTCTCATTACTGCAAGATAAGAGTTCAGCTGGTAAACGGTTATTCCTTAATCCATGATTTGCTATGAATCATAGTATCACAGAGATGCCAACTGCTCCGGACACGACAAAATAATTAAAAAAAACGGTAAATAACTACAAAGTAAATTTTGCAAATATTTGACTATTTTTGTTTGCTTTTTAAAAGATATAGCATGACGTAAGAACTATAAAGTGGTGAATTATATAAGCCGGCGAATTATTTAGAAATAGTGATGGATGAAAATCTACCAAATTGAATTTATTAAACAAAGAATCACAATTGATAAACTACCACGTTATAATATATATTTGGTGTCCGGAGCAAGTTGGCATCGCTGGTATCAGGAATGCTGCCAATCTGGAAAATAATTTTTTTATCGTTTAATGGGAGAAATAACTATCCGTAACTACCTCTTTTTTTTCTTAATGTAAGATATATAATAACCTTTGGTTCTTTGTCACCAGCGTTAAATATAAGCTCATTCCTTTATGACTTTTGAGCATAGAACAAACCAGTATAAGATGAATCGGTTGGTGGCGCTACATATCCAGCATCATTCCATTTTGTCATAATCACCCTTAAGCTCAACATAGACAAAAGAATATAGAGTCCACTTCACAGGCATATTCTCTCATCAATCTTACATCAAAAAGACAAAGACAAGTAACCTATTAAATTAGACATATTTTACTGACTATTTCATATATTATGAATGCACAAAGGCTATACTTGGCTTAATTACTCAAATCCATTTTATAAGTGAAGTGAAATTATGATTAAATATGTGGTATGAATGTTATTATGTAATGTTAGTTAAGGATTGTAACAACCTATGAATAAAAGGAAGTAAAGAAATGTTTTTACTACCATCTTATCTCTTCTGAATAAGTGGCAGACATTAATAATTGCACACATATGCAGGGTAGTGTACTCATTACAAACTGCGACTTATTAGCCCGTGTCAATTAGACTACACAGCTATACTTTTACATTACGGAACGTTTAAAGGAACGGTGAGACCTCATACAATCTAAACACTAAAATGCAAATAATTCAAAATTCACTGTGATTTTCGACGATGAAATAATGCTTACACCAATTTGTTTCTCCTAATTCTCACCCTTAATATTATGTCATTCCGATTTATTTATTAAAATTTTTTTTTCCAAAAAGAAATACGTGTATATCCATTAACGCTTATTAAAACTACATTTAATAAAGGGTTGTCGTATGACCTTGTCAATCTCTTATTTGTAAATAATTCTTTCCATTCTGCATTTTTCCAGTTTCTTCCGCTTTCTCCCTGTCTTAAGCAGAATTGTTTCCGTTATATGAACGATACAAAAACATTTTAACTAGTCTAGATCCTTTATACTCTTTGCATATTCCAACCAAATGTAACAACAAAAATATCTATACTTCAACTTGTTACCTTCACTTATAGAAATATATTTTATTACACAAAATGCAAATAAAAATATAATTGAAAGTTATCTATAAATCAATAATAACTTCTTGGACACATTCATCAATATTTTCTTTAACCAAGAAAGAAAAAAAAATAATAAGCAAAAAAACCGAAAACAGTTTTTCCTTTACCCATTCCTGGGTAAATATATTTTTTTCAGTCTGTGAAAAATATTTTTTTGAGAAAGTTGTAGCCCATTTACCCAAAATTGAAGTGGATAGTGTACAGATAAATATTCGCAAATTTGTTTTCTTTACCTAAGCTTAAAACATGAAACATAAAAACATGTAATTAACATTGCATTTATTAGAAAAGTTTTGTGTGGTGCTGTGTATTATCATTGAAAAAACAATAATAGTCATTTCTAAAAATTATTTACTGGGCGCTAAATTTCAATTGTGTATTGAATCTTCTAGCTGATGTTTTCAACTTGCTCCAAAGAGCTCCATCAATTCCATGGGTTCCAAATCTGTTAGATAATATAGAAGGGAGATAATAGTTATCAAGTGTAAGTTACCAAGTTTTATGGTTTCCAACACATTGGTGTTTCGATTAAAATAATTTCTTTTTCTACATTTTTTCAAAAGAATAAAAAAATATGATAAAATTGATGTACTAAATATGATTATATGAAATAAAATTACAATGTATAAACCAAAATTATACAGCAAAAGTGATTAATACAATTTCGGTTTTAATGTAAATTTTGACATTGTTTTTGCATGACAATAGCATCGATGTCATGTGAAGTCTTTCTAGTGGATATTCTCAAAATATCTTCCAAATGCTTGTCTGTCAAACATGTTCTTGATTTTATGCAAATTAATTTATTTAGTTTTTCTTCATTTCAATTTTTATCAAAGACTTATTCGTTTATCTTTTATTAGTACCATCCGCTAATTTTGCCTAACTAGTTTTCAATTGAAACAATTTTCCTTCTATGTTTCTCTTTTTCATTTTCTTATCGAACTATTGTTTTAAATTGAAGGAGAGTGTTCAACGGAACATGAAAATACCATCGGCGGGTCACCAATGACGCGTGCGACACGTTTTGGAGACTCCTATCTTAAAAAGTGTCTACTTTTCCATTCATCGCTTGCAATTTCTTATGATACAATTTGTCATGATTCAATTAGTCATCTATAGATAAATCAAGTATTGAAACACAGACCAATTTTCCAATTTCGCATTAAAAGAAATCTTAAATTTAAATTATCAGAAAAAAATAATAATAAACTTAGGATTCTAATCCTGATTCAGGGTGGCTTACAGCTGAATTCCGGTTTATTTTGGTCTTATTGTCGTGGTAGACATTACGGAAGCTGTAATGAAAATGAAGTGGAAAAGAAGCATTTTACAACTACAGGTAAGGTTTTGCTCTTTTTTTTTTATTATTTATTTATCTTGGAGAGTGATGCATCTCTATTGAAGTCGGCTGCTGTGGTTCGTGTCCTGATGCCTTCTAGTAAATGGCGAAATATCATTAATTTTCAGATTTTGTAAAAGAAGTTAGAATTCAATTTTGCTCTATCTTGGTAAATATATTCAATTTTTAGATCGCGATGCATGTCATTGTTATATCACATGAACCATCTGCCTTTTGGAATTTTCATAGAATCATCATTTGTGCTTCGTGTCAATTTGTCAAGCATCGCAGGTGATATATTGCACCAGGCTGACGGAACGTGTGTTAGGAATGGTCATATACTGGACAGATAGGTTAATAGAATCTGATAAGAAACAAACATCTAAGACTTAATACTGTTATTTTTTAACTGTTAGTTCTAGGCTGTTTCTTTTTTTTCCCCCTCTCTGTGTTTATGGGGAAAATTAAGCATTCTAAAAACAAATCTTTAAAAACTTTAAAACTCTGTTTCATTACAGCCTCAGCAAAGTTAATGGCTCAAGTTCATTTCAGGTAAAATGGACGAATGGCCAATGCCGTCTTGTTACAGATTTTTGTGAAACAGTGCTTGTAAAAAAAGAATAAAATAATTTTTTTCAGATATTTTGGTCCAAAACTACGACGAGAAGACTATTTTGAAATTTGACTTGACTAAATGGTATAACTAGAAAAGATAGCTCCAGTGTTTTTAACGTCTATAACTTTTTCATTTATGAACTAATTTTCTTAATTCTGTGTCATTAGAAAAAAAAAAAAAAAAAGAAAAGAAAGAAGTATGTAGTTAAGTTGTTAAAGTTTTTTAAATATATATATAAGTGTTTAAAAACTTTAATCAAAACAATTTTTAGGGAAGTTATTTAGCAAATCTCAAGACTTTTTTACTGTTAAATCTCCATTTCTTTCCACCTTTACAATTTTTACCTTTAATTTTTTTCGTTAAATATCAGGCTTTTAAACAAAAAAAAAATCGAGAAGATGGCTTTGCTATTATCATCAAAAAAATTAAAAGCGGAGTTTAGCCAAAATATTTCAAGATTTTTTTTTTAACACAAAAACAATTTTTTTTACTTCTCTTTTTTTTCTGTAATGACTAATCTTATATTTTGCAACATAAAAACAATCTGAATAGTATTTTTTTTTGTTTCTTTGGTCATTTGGTGATTAGCAAAAGTGTTTTTCTTTTCGTCAAAATATCATAAAATTTATTTATAGCACAATAACAAAGTTTCTTGTCCCCAATTTTTCCTCGTAATTTTCTTTTGCGAATTCTTAGAAGAATCATACATCAATTTCATGTGGATTTTTTCCACTCTCTTTTTGAAGAGGAACTCTTTATTTCCATGAAATAAATAACATAATAGCAAGAATAAAAACTATTTTTACTAAACATGACGATTATCTATATTTAACTTTCTATTTTTATCTATTTGTTTAGTCTTTCACATTTGCTTAAGACATTGCATTATATGCATATAGAAAAATTAACGTCAATACAAAATTATTACTACTCTATTATCGATAACTTATTATTTTTTTTCTCGAACACTCAATAGTGGATATTTAATGCATAGCGTCACAGCACAAATTTATCTTAATAAACCCCACCCTTGAATGCCACGTTTTGGTGTTTAAATCTGACATTGGGTAGACATTTGAGGTTCATTGCGTAAACCGTAGGTCTTAAAATGTCTGTTAGATGACAAAATGATAAATAACTTCCTCTGATATGTACAATTTCTGGTGATGTTGCTAATACTCTTTCACACGGTAGTTCATGTCATTGCAGTTATAGGAGAATCTCGTAAACTTATTATGCACGAACGCAAGATCTTTTTATCGAATTAAATAAGAAATGTGATGAAATCAATATTAATTAATTTAAGGTGGAACATTTCTGTTTTTTCCAGAAAAATTAATATATGTTTTTTTTTCTTTATTTCAGGAAAATAATTCATACACTTTTGTCTTTTTTCCTTTTTCTTCCAGGAAAATAATTCATAAATTTTTATCGTCCTTTTTTTTCCGGAAAAATTATTCATCAATTTTTTCTTCCTTACTTTTTCTTCCGGGAAAATAATTTATAAATTTTTTCCTACCGGAAAATAATTCATACATTTTTTTCTTCCAGAAAAATAATTCATGCATTTTTTCTTAATTACTTTTTCTTCCATGAAAATGGTTCATACATTTTTTATTCCTCTCTTTTTCTTCTGCTAAAATAATTCATGCATTTTTTTTTTTTTTTTTTTTTTGCCCTTTTTTTCTACACAGAAAAATAATTCATACAGTTTTTTTCATCCTTTCTTTTTTCTTCCAAGAAAATAATTCATGCATTTTTCTTCCTTTCTTTTTCTTCCAAGAAAAAAATTTATACATTTTATTTATTTATTTTTCTTCTAGGAAAAGACTTTATTAAAATTATTCATAAATTTTTTCTTCCTTACTTTTTCTTCCAGGAAAATAATTTATAAATTTTTTCTTCCAGGAAAATAATTCATACATTTTTTACTTCTTTCGTTTTTCTTCCAGAAAAATAACTCATGCATTTTTTCTTAATTGCTTTTTCTTCCATGAAAATTATTCATACATTTTTTATTCCTCTATTTTTCTTCTGCTAAAATAATTCATGCATTTTTTTGCCCTTTTTTTCTACACAGAAAAATAATTCATACATTTTTTTTCATACTTTCTTTTTTCTTCCATGAAAATAATTCATGCATTTTTCTTCCTTTCTTTTTCTTCCAGGAAAAAAATTTATACATTTTATTTATTTATTTTTCTTCGAGAAAAACACTTCAAGGTTTCTTTTTAACAAAACCTCGATTTACAGGGGATAATACTGCAAAGGTGCTTTTCTTTAAAACATACAATGTATTATAACATCGATGTTAATTTTTCACTTTTAGCAGGAACATTTTTTTCCAGTTGCTGCAAAATATATACTTTTAATATTTATTCATATTTTAGTTTTATGAAAGTGATTTAAAATGATTTTGTGACCCAGGACATTATTTCACACCTGATAGTTGTATGCTATTAAAAGTAGTTATTTGAATTGAGCACACCAACCTGCATATATAAGTGTACATAAAAATGAATAAAGAAATGTGCTAGATAAAATGAAAGAATATTATTAACTTTTTATGGCTCTTTTATTATAATACCACTTAAAATATTACAAAGGAGTAATTTTATTTTATCAAAACAGTAAATAAAATTTGTATATTAACATATAAAATGCTAATGTAACATCTCGAAAAGAAACTCTAACCCCATAACGGATTTAAATGGTAACGGAAGCATGATAATTGGATGAATTTCAAATTTCAGACATTTTTGATGCCCGACAAAAGAATATTTTATATTATGGGATATAATATCCTGTTAGCTTAGATATTTGTGATTTACAAAAATAAGTAGGTGAGTTATAAGAGTATTTCAAACGCTTTATTTTCCATAAGTTTTTTAAAAAAAGCAGTCTTAGAAAAAAGACTGTCCAAAATCAATTTTTGTCAATTTCCTGCATGCAAAACAACTTTTTAACTCGATTACATTTTAAAAACATTTTTATAATAAATTTAAAAGAAAATTTTTTATTTAATTTTTTTAATTTTTGGTACATACTAATTCTTTTGTGTTGTCCCGGAGAAATGTCAGGTCTGTTACCAATGATTATCATTTTTAAAATTAATCAGGAAATAATACTACCACTTTCTAATATCGCTTTCATGATTCAGAGTGTTGGAATAATCATTTTAAAAAACAATCTTGAGAGGAAAAATTAATTTTGATCATTTTTGGATTTTCAAACGATGAGTATTTTTTTATGTTGTCCGCCCAGCCACCCATTTTTTTAAAGTTAATGAACCATAACTTCTTGTCGTATAAAAAGTAAGTATGTGAACTACATTTGAGCCATGATGTCTCAAGACTAAACAGTTTATGCGTGGTCAGAAGAAACATTCAATTAATTAAAATTGACTGGTTTGCTACCTGTTAATGCATCTTTGTTTAAGGATGAAATATGAGATCTCTACAGGTCTAAATTTTAATTCAATCTTGATGTTGACTATTTAATCATGTGCAGGACATATAGAAGAATCAATGCTAATCGCCAACTAGGATCAAATTTAATTTTATTTTAAAAACGATTTTAATTTCAAAAAAGCATTTGAAAATCAAACAACTGCAATAGACAAAATGAAATATGTGTACAACTTTAATTTTGATCATGTTCTTCGTAAACACCTGAAAGGCCAGAATAATTTTTTTTTAAATTGCTTTCAGAGAAGACTTGATCACCATTAATACAAGGCGTGATGCGCATAATAAAAGTCTACGTTTTTATCTGAAATCATGCTAATGATATACCATAAAACTCAAATGATAGCCATCGATAAAAAATAGCAAAACACGATTAAGTATTAATTTTATCATATTAGGGCTAAATACCCCATTTTTGTAACTCAAATATTTCAATCTTAAAATTGCTTTTAGATAAACAAGAAATTCGTGTAATTCGTAATGTATTAAGAATATAAACATCTTACTTTATTCCTATTCGAAATCCTATGAGTGCGTTTAAAAAAAATAAGAAAAAGAAACGAATAAAATCGAAAATAGTAGATTACACGAGAAAATATCCACTTAGTTTAAACAAGTATCTAGTTAATTTTTAATCTCGGCAACTTTTTTGCTTTCCACATTAATGCATTTTAGCTTTATTAGTAGCACGCGTGTTATTTATTCTATAAAAAAAAACTAATCAGAAAGCATTGTTGTCAATTGTTGCAAAAGGCTCATGCATATTTCGTCTTTACAAGAATATTTCCTTTTAAAATTATTTTCTTGGAGAGCAAATATTCAGTTTAATTTTCTTAAATTGTATCTTTATAATATGGATTGTAATGAAATCTGCTCGGGCTTTTCCTGACAAGGTAGCATGCGTTATAAAACAATCATTTTAATCAAATGGAATTTCTCTGATATAGGAAATGAATATTTTCCAAAAATTTGAAGGAATCAAAGTAGGATCTATTTCAGGAAATAGAAAATTTCCAAAACATTTATAGGAATCAAAACACATTTTAACGGAATCAATTAATGATCTATTTCTAGGGATAAAACATTTCTAGGAATCGAACATTTCCAAGGATTTATATTCTAAGGACATTATTAGGGGTCTAACATGTCCAAAATATTCACAGGGATCGAGTTAATTTTACCGAATTCGGTTAAACTCAACTTGCAGGCCTAATTATCAACATTTGTATTTTTAAGTTGTAGTTAATTGAAAAGAATTCCAATCATATTTCTTTTTATTAGTCCTTGTAACATTAAATAAAAATTCATCAACAATGATAAAAAAAAAATTTTAAAAATTTCTTCATTGTCTGATGTGTGAATCAATCACACGTGTTAAGATAGCTTTCAATTTTAAAAACTATAAATATTTATCAAATGAATAACATAATAAGTTGTTCGCGATAAGTGATGGTTGATAAATGATTTAATTAATTGTCACTACCTAATTATTTTTCGTCCAGTTAGTTTGTTCCGCCACTTTTATAATTTGTTTGATTTAGTTTGTTTATTTTACTTTTAGATAAAAAATTTTATATTTTTCACCCTTTTAACCACTTGTTGAAAACTTGTTTGTCGAAAAAGATAAACACTTTTCAAATGCGGATTTTTTTTAAAAAAACTGAGATATTATTTTCATTTACAGTGACGGAATGTTAATTTAACAGTTGATTTGAGGACATATTTCAAAATATATGACTGATTTTTATATACTTTTAATTGTGAACTTCTAAATTAATAAATAAATACTTCAAAAAATACAAATTTTAGTTATTTATTGTAATGTTAACTTTAAACTATAATCTTAAGCATTTAATTTATTAAATTATGACTAAAACCATATGCAATTAAATTTTTGCTTCAATAATTTTTATCATTGTAGTTTATTCGGTACAATCGACAGGAAAATATAAACAAATTTCCAGTACCACAATCAAAAAAATATTCATTTATTAATAGCATTGTTACTCTTAATCGGATATAAAGATATATTTTCTGTAAATTTATTCATTAAATATGCAAGAAACAACAGATCACCACTATTGCAAATTTAGAGCAGTTTACTTTTGCTGAAATATTTGTGAAATCCCCAAACCTGCTCCAAAGTATATTAAATGTAAGAAGCACGATTTTGTTGGATTATACGTTAAGCAGGAAAGACACACTCATCCGTTTTTGGCCTTAATAGTCCGGATTATAATAAAAAAGAAACAAATTTCAAAACTTCAAACCAAAGAATAATTTCATAAAAAATTTTTTAAAATTTTTTAACTGCTTTGTGGACGATTCTACCATTTACGAATGATATATTTGCTGACTTTAAGTGCATAAATCTGTGGTATTTTTGTTTGTTTGTTTAAACAAATTTTTTAAAAAAGCAATTTTAATAACTTTTGCTAGAATAACTCTTGGCGTCATTTACACTTACAAAAATTTTTCACAGTTTTAGAAGTTTAAAATTTTTCAAAATTAAGTTGCTATTATTGATTAGCTGTTGGACGTAGTTGTTATTGATTAAAATCAGCTACGTCCGTAACACTCAACTTTTGATGTTTAAAAATATTTGAACAAATAATAAAAAATTGATGCAAATATAAATGACACGAAGAATTATTCAAATAAAAGTTATTAAAATTGCTGGTTTTTTTTTTTTTTTTTCTTCTTCTTCTAAAGCGAGTTATAGGCTGTTAAAGTGTACCGTGCGCAAAAAAAAACGGACCACCTTGAAGACCTTTTGATCTAATGAATAGATCTTCACGTGCTAGGACTCAATCTTAATGAATTGAGACAGTGAACTCAAATATGCTAATTTGCACTTATGCTGACGATATTTTAAGTTACGAAATCAGACACAAAATCGTACTTTCTCTGCATAAACATACCTTTTTTTCGGCGGGTTTCGAATTTCCGACCCCCGAAAATTTAGAAGTATTGCGTATTAAAAAACTTGATGAAGACATTGTGAAAAGAGTTAGAAATATTTTTATAGTGGATAGAAAGGAACAGCACCAAATAGTTGGAGTAGGCTAAACTATAATTTTGGAAGTTAGTCGGAATTTTTAGAGAAATAGTTAAGGTAGTAGAGGAAAATAGATGTCAAGTCATCCAACAACAAAAAAAAAAAAAAGTTGCCATGATAAATGAAGAAAAGAATGGTTGCAAAGTCAGCTGGATCAGTTTTGTGGTAGAAACTGTGGAAGAAGAAATAGCATTACCAAAGTGCCAAAAAAAAAAAAGCATCATGTGTAAAAACGTTTTCGTCGAAAAATTGTGAAATAGTTTTGATAGAAATGAAAAAGTTAGCCAGAAAAAAAGAAATATCTATAAGAACTGAAATAATTTCAGATGAAAAATCTAGTTTTAAAAATTATGTTACTACGGAATCATTAGTTATGGAAGAAGCGAAAGAGATTGATTCGAATTGCAACAAAAGTTCGTCGGAGATTGTCAGTGACGACATGAAAACTAAGACATTAGTTCCAAAGAAATGTAGAAGATTTTCACGTAAGAGGGTATCGAGTACTATGAAAGACAAAATTGAAAAAGTGGTCAACATAATTTAGCATTGAACAGTTGTGTTCAAGAAGGAAAATGCCAATCAACTCTAAACAATTAAAACTCTTTCGTAAGGAGAACTTTGTTAAGAATAGAAGCGCCCAGAAAATGGCGAAAATTGGAATGAGAAAGAAAAAAGTATTCTGATAGAATTAGTATTATGCAAAGAGTTAAACTAAAAAGATCGCCAAAAATTCTTGCTGACAAATTTATTGATACTCGATTGAAACTAAATCAGAAACGATTTCGAGGTAAGTTAAAATTATTGAGGGAGAAGGTGATGAAAAAACATTAAGAGTCGAATGTAATTTTGATCATCGAACCAAAGAGAATAAGTGCAAAAGATATCTGCCATAAAGAAAAAAATACAGTACTAATAGAGTAAGATTGAAAGAAAAGTTCAATCATTGGCTTATATTAGTGTGTTTAACAGAATTTGTAAAATTCGCCAGAAAATTATTCAACAGAACTGGAAGTTTAGGAAAAGAATTGTAGTGATTAAGAAAGAAAAATTAGAGAAATGGGATCTTGGTTTTAGAAGATTAGGAAAAAAATTTATTAGAGCAAAGAATATGAATCTCAACCGGATTAAGAAAATCAGATATGGATATTGAAAAGTTAGAAAAAAGTTTGGTACATTGAAAAATGAAATGTTTTGTGAAAAAAAAATGAAGGTTGCGATTGAATGTAAGAAGATAAGTCGGAAATGATTAAATAAATAAAAACCTAAATGAACATACAAAAACTAGCAGTGGAAACTGGAAAATTTGCGAGCATGAAATGATAGTCAACAGTTATTTTTAAATTTATTTAAAACAGCTGAAATTTGTTTTTAATTGTAAATTGTGCAGAGTTTGAAATGTTATGACAATCGGTGTAGAGTTTGAAATGTTATGCGTTTTAGTTTATCTTTTAAAATGTGAAATTTAAAACTTGTTTTCGGATTTAAGAAAACCCTATTGTCTACAATGTTACTGTTAAATTTACCAATTTGCTAAATTGTAAAGGGAAATTACCTGAACTTCTAAATGCGAAAAAACCTTTAAGAAACTAAAAGAAAATTTAACAAGCCAACCTATACTCTTCTATCCTAACTATGAACAAGAATTTATATTGTAAGCAGGCGCTTCGGAAATTGGTATGGTGTGGTACTAACACAACTAGATAGCAAAGGCCATTAACATTTCACAGTATACCTGAGCAAAAAGTTTAATGAATCCGACAAAAAATATTCTATAATGGAAAAAAAAATGTGCCAGCACAATTTTTGCTTTCAAAATTCCAATTATGGATAAACAAAAGTTTGCTAATCAGACGGATCATAGCCCGCTAACCTGGCTTAAAACAAATGCTAGACTTATGCGCTGGACATGTAGATTTTAGTGCTAAAGCACTACAATCTACATGCAAATCGCTCAATTTTAATATTGTTCATGTATCTGGCCTTAAGAACAAGATTACAGATTGTCTTAGTAGAGTATCTTTGAGCTCTTATATAATTTGAATTAAACAAAAGTTTACTGATAAGAATATAAAACTAATGCTTGGTTTGTTTTTCTCTTATTGATGTTGTATTGTTGTAAAAAATTTTTATTCATATATATCAGTTAATTTTTAAAAAAATAAAATACTTAAAGTTAGTTTACTATTAAAGTAGTAAAAAAGTTAGTTTACTATTAAAGTATGAACTAAAGTTTAAATTTAGCTGGCCATATGATATAATAATAATGATTTTTTTTAATTAAACCAATTAAATTTAATTTGATGAAGTGTTTAAAATGATTAAACTTGAAAATGAAACATTGGTGTTAAATGAATTTGATTGAGAGAAAAATACTAGTGTTTTTAAGTAATGAGTTTATAAGTAAAGTATAAATAAGATTGGGTTTGGATTATTATATGAGGTTTAAAAGCGATAAGTATTTTGTTTGGTTTTAAAACTATAGTAATCAAGATAAGAAGTATTTTGATAAAAGAGATCTAGTTCATTTTCAGACTTTAGATATCGTTGTATACATGTAAATAAATATATTTCTTTGTATTTATTTTATGTGAAGTTAAATTGTAGTATTTATTTAAATCCTGATTTTATTTTGAATATTTTAGTTTGTTATCTAAATTGTTTGTTTACTGCAAGAGTCTTAAAATAATTTTGTACTTTAAAGTTTTGTAGTTAAATATTGTACATCATTTCCAATTTAAAAATTTTATGTTGCATTTAATCTCATAAATAAGAAAGTTTAGTTTTAAAAGTTTAAATTTTTTGATTGCAACATAAGGCTGTGGGGGGCGGAGTTATCGACCATGCCAACTTTCATTTACCAAATGGTTTTTCATGATTGATTCAAGATAGCATATTTTATATACCAGTCAATTGATGTTTAATTTTCGTAGTGGTAGTTACGTCACAAAGCTCTGGTTTGCATCGAAAATTTTGGTTTACCGTATTTAAAGGTTTACACTAACCCGTTTAGGCTATTTCTATTTATTTTTGCTTTGACGCAATCTTGGAATCTGAAAAAGATGCTAACTTGCTCCACTTTGCAAAAAAAAATAAATAAATAAATATTTTCTATGAATAACAAAGTTTAAATTTTTAATTTTAAATAATTTTTTTATCACTACATATCGAAAATTCAAAGTATCATACAGGGGTGAAAGCGAGACGGAAAATAGGAAAGGCTGGTAGTGAAACCTTTTCAGCTATAGCTAGTTTTGGGGAGGAGTTTACTTATTCATTTTTTAAATTTTGAAACAATATCTACTTAATCTTCGAAAAGTAGCAGTTTTATATATATGCTAAAATTTTAAAAGAAATCTTGATAGTTACAGACATTTTATTTTTTTCGAAAAAAATGCTGGAATGAAATGTCTTACGTACCAGTTTTTTCTCTTTTCCGTCTTGCTATATAAGGGCTTTCACCCATGGTATCATATGAAATATAACTTTATTGCTACTATCTCATGGTGACACTTTTAAAAAGTAAGTGTAATAGTTCTTATTCTTCACGTTTCACTATTTAATTCACTATCAATTTATTCTGACTTTTGCAAAAAGCGGAGCAGTTGGAATCCCTGCTTTATTGTTAATTTAACTTTTTGGATACTTCGCAATTTTGGATACCATTATTCATTCAATAACTTTTTAAGCAATTTGAAAAATATTTCGAAACAATTATAAAATATCTAAGAATAACTCAATGCAAAAAAAAACTTTTAGTAAATATTTATGAAAAAATTTTAGTAAATAATTAAATCATTAAATTATTAATTAAATTATCATAAAATTAAATTTTTTGTACATAATTATTTAATAATATTCAAAAAAATTTGAATTTTAAGGTATAAAAATTTTTACATCATTTTAAAGAATGTAATTCCATACGTCAAAATACAAAATTTGAACGAAATCTGCCGAATTTTTAAAAAAATCGTTATTCATGGTAGATCGCCCCCCCCCCCCTTCTTCTCTTTGCACCTTGCACAAATATGACATTCATGAATTGTCCTTACGTAATAATCACCTAGAAATATTTTTAGAGAATAAAAATGTTTGTGTTCCCAGAATTGGTTGTTCTTTCTAAGCAATCAATTGCTCAATGCATTTTTAAACAAATAACAGGAAGATAAAGATAAAAAGGTTAAGAAAAAGAAGAAGAAAAAGTCTACAACTTAATCATTTTCAGGAGTCAAATTTAGTTTTTTTGACTGCTGGTCTATGACATTTTAAAATGAAGTATCGGTCAACGAAACAAACATTCATCGAAGCGGTCAAATCTAGTATTTACAACCATGCGTGGATCCTTTCTTTCTGACCCCGTGAGAAGTTCTTCATTAAAAGTTGTAATTTCAGTCGCAGTCTTTTAGTCTTTAGACCGTGGATCCGTCCATCTTTAAAAACTTGAATGCCTACTGATTATCTCTTGACATCCTAGTTTAAACTTAATTCTTCAAAGGGAAAACTTGTATCACCTTTCTAAAATTCTCGTTTGCTCATTTAAAAAATTTCTCAATTAATAGATTTATTATTCTATTCATGCAAATGTTTAGAACTTTGATATGTACATAAAAAATCCAGTACAAACACAGGCTGCAAAAGAATTAATTTTACATATAAGTTAGAGATCAATTAATTTTTTAATCAAGTTTGAAAGCTGAGAAATATTAAACTGGTGAACAAATTTATTTTTGCTTTCTGCTGTATGATATTTTTTAACGGATCTTGTATAGTTTCACGTCGCTGACTCCTATTGGTTTCTCTCTCCAAGTTACGTTTTTGTTTAATTACATATTTGGTCTATATTTTATCAAAATGTATAAGTTCAAAAACGTTATATATAACAGTGGGTCGCATAAATGTTGCGACAAACCTCTAAGCAAGTTAGGGCACATCAAGATGTTCAAAATTGCATGAAACCCATGCCCGAAAATGTCGTAATATGCCCCTAGGGGAGCTTTTCTATTATGAACTGTTTCTTTGTGGGCTTCTAAACATATCATAATAAGGTATACGACATTTATGGGCATGAAATTCTATGCAATTTTAATTATGTTGATGTGCCCTAACTCATCCAGAAGTTTGTCACAATGTTTATGCGACACCTTTGTATACAAAATGTTTTTAAACTTGTACATTTTGAGAAAAAAATAAAATAAAATAAAATTGTCTTTAAAAAAATATCTATAGCTTTAGGGGCTAAACTTATTCCAGATTTAGAAATACCTTCACCCTAATTGGGCCTATTATTAGATTATTAGTATTTGTATATGCAACAAAACAAAAAATGTTCCCAAGTGTTATTATTCGAACTAAACAAAAATTGTTGTTATTTTAAATCTAAGTAACTAATACTTTGAAGGGAAGTATCAACGTGTTAAACATTGTCGTAACTAAGATATATTACTAGCCATTGAAATTGCATACCTGACAACTTGTACTAATTTTTTTATTTTTTATTTATTTTTTTTTTTTTTTGAGGATGGGGGAAATTTAGTGGTAGCCACATTTATTTTTCAACCTTTAAACCTTGGTTACAAGGTTACTGGTTTAATATTAACAAAATAATTTTTTTCATTTCGCGAACTTAACTCCATAAACTTTTAACTATCTGTTCATTTATGTCTTTGTCTTGTCTTGTTTATCAAAATCATTTTAAATTAAATTAATAAACAGTACTTGTACACATAGATCTCGTTCATTAAGGTTGCAAAAAAAAAAAAAAAAAATTTCCATTTAGACAAATCAATAATTTAAATATACTCATATTTGATTTAATAGCAATGGCAGTTAGAAAAATGTTCTTATTGTAATAATCATTTGTAAAATCTTTTCCCAATTTGTAGAATTTTTCCAACGAACGCACAAGTAATAAACGCAATAAATTTTCATTCCATTTAAGGTTCCTAACTTTTCTGAAAAATCCTAAGCCTTATCAACCTTCTAATTCTAATTAATCTCAGCGCCGCCGAGGAACCTATTAGTGTATATTTAATTAATATCTAAATTGTCACATCTAATGTATATAGTTGGCAAAGGTGGTTGTTGCATCACCTCCTACATCAGAAAGCCCCCACACGGTTTTTTATAAGTAGTCTGTGCAGACTATATAAAAAGTGAACCAGTGGTGCGCATGAAACCAAATTCTATTTTAAAAGTAATCGGGAGAAAAAGTTAGCATATATATATGAGAATCTTTGGTGGTCAATTATATTCATAAATTAAACAAATTTTTAGACGTATATTTGCTATCACTTTCTGATTTTTACTAGATATTCTATTAAATGGCTCTTTCGTAAACAAGTTTACCTTCATAGTGGTCTGATCGGACTAACTATAAGAAACCGTGTGGAGGCTTTCAGTTATAGGAGGCATTGGTTGTTGACAGCAGACTAATCGTATCATGCTGAAGTCTGTAGTGTTTGCTGGTGGTACTGATAGCTTCCAATAGAAAGAAAGAAGTGACCGGATAATATTTGGCGACGATTAGTTCGTGTTGAAATATGTTGAAGTTAACAGATACTTTGCTATAAAGTGATGTATTCAGCGTTCCAATTTAATGACTGAATTTGTTTAGCTTCATGCGTTTGTGTACAGGGTTGCCACGGTCGACTAAAATTACAAGGTTTGGTGAATAATAAAATTCAAAATTTTCTTAGACGAAATTAAAATAAGCAACTTTTTCTAGCATTTTTTTTTTTTTTTTTTTCAGTTTACTATTGAAAGTAAATGAAAAGAATATTTTGGGTCTAAATATGGAATAATTTGAAATGTAAGGCATAACGTTAGTTTCAATTGAATAATTAAAGAAATTATAAATACATGAAAATGAATTGAGTTTCTACCACTTCTTACATTATTAGTCGCCAGTAACATCCCTGTGTGCAGGGGTGAAAGCGAGACGGAAAATAGGAAAGGCTGGTAGTGAAACCTTTTCAGTTATAGCTAGTTTCGGGGAGGAGTTTACTTATTCTTTTTTTAAATTATTCAACAATATCTACTTAATCTTCGAAAAGTAGCAGTTTTATATATATGCTAAAATTTTAAAAGAAATCTTAATAGTTACAGATATTTTATTTTTTTCGAAAAAAATGCTGGAATGAAATGTTTTACGTACCAGTTTTTTCTCTTTTCCGTCTTGCTATATAAGGGCTTTCACCCATGCCTGCGTGTATTAACCGGAAGGTGCGGAAATACTGATGTCCTCTTCTCCCTTGCGATGCCGGTCTAGGATGCCGACAACTGATGCTGTACATGACTACTGATGTCCTCTTCTCCCTTGCGATGCCGGTCGTGCTGAATTGAAGTTGATTATCCTGAACGTTACAAGGTGAGTGATACTGATTTTGATCTCGTCAGGATCCTGAGTCGAGAGAGACAATACTGACAACTGACCATTTTGATTGTCTGGATTTCGAGCCCGCCATTTTGTTTTTTTTTCAAGTCATGCCGTATAATAAAACAGCTCGTGGTGGAAAGGTCTCACTCTCTCGTCGTAATTCACCGTCGCATTGCAAAGAATCCACGTCATTAGAAGAAATCATTGCTACCTGTGGGATTTCAAAAATATATTTTCCATCAGTTGAACATGAACATATTGACGATCTTGTAGATTTTTACACTCAGTTTGATACAGTGGAGCTGATTCGTTTAGATAAATTACTTAGCAAACTGCTCATTCAAATAAGATCAAGTTACCCTGGAGACTATGAATACTCATACTTCCTAAAACTTACAAATGCAGCTTATCACGTCAGATGGAAGAGGAAAAATTTTCAAGCAGAAGAAAATAAGGAGATGAATAAAAAATCCATTCAAGTCGAATCAATAATAACTGAAACTGATCCAAGCACTGAAGACATAACCATGGAAAATAAAGATGAAAACCTGAATACAACACCGAATACAGAAAGTGACACGGACATTAATATGAACAATAATACAGAACCACCAGCAAAGAAAAGAAAAAAGAAGAAGAAAAAGCAAAATGCAGTCAAAATAACTGAAGATAATTCTACACTCATGTCTACAAACATCTTTCCTTCTTCTAGCCAACAAAACTCAACAGATGACGCCATTATCTTGCCGACAACAAAACCTAAGGAGGATACCGACAAAGTACGGGATCCGCCCAGCAAACCTGAAATAACACCGCAAGCCAGATTTATTAAGGTTTTGGTCCGGGGCCTGCCAGTGGACTTTGATACAGATGCCATCAATACAGAATTACAGAAAAACAATATTGAAACCTTTAAAATAGTGCAGTTTAAGAAGAGAATAGGAGAGGCCTATCGGCTCCTCCCACTTTTTCTCATAATCCTAACATCAACGGCGAATCACCAAAGAGTTTTCGAAGTCACCAACATACAGTAGATCACGATCAAAATCGAAGGATTTCGAGGAGGTCGAAGACCAATACAATGTTACAACTGTCAAAATTATGGACATACGCAAAGCCACTGCAATGCACCTGCAAGGTGTGTAAAATGCGCTGAAAACCACAGGTCTCATGAATGCAACAAAGACACAACAACACCTCCAAAATGTTGTAATTGTTGCAAAAATCACACAGCCAACTATACTGGGTGTGAGACTCGACCCAGCAAAAGGAGCCCTCGAGCAATATCAAATTCGACGACTAAACTTGCTCACCGATTAGTGTCATTAATCAAAGAATTACAGGAATTGCTCAAAAATGAAGAAGTGCTCCGCCTATTGCAGGGAATCATCGGGGAAACTTCTCAATCTTAGTGAGTTCTATTTTTATTTTCAAGACTCTCAAGTTAAATTCACTGAACTTTTCACAGCAGACTTTTACTTATGTTAAATTAAATTAAAATTTATATTCTGATTATATAACCAATTTATGCATATGTATTTATCAACTTATGCATGTTAAATCCTTTTGCAAATTCTATTGTATTTAATGAGCAATATTTCTCTGATAAGATATATTTACTGCATTTTTTCCAAATATGTTATTTTATCATGTATCAAGGCATGATTTATCTATATTCATCAATTATGTCTTTCATTTTTCAAAAATCAATTATTGTACTTATCAAATCATGTTTTATCTTATTTTTAATTTAAGTCTACAATCAATATTTTTAATGTTATGTAAAAATGCCAATTTGCCATATTGAAAATTTCATTGTTTTATTATTTCACAAGCAAACGCCTTGATTTTATTATGGCTACCACAATGTGTAGGCAAAGGATTGTAAAGCTACCACAACGACTGCTTATATTCAAAATGTTTTTAACTCATTGTTTGTAATTTTCATGATGAATGGGATAGGGGCCGCTGCGCGGCCCAGGTGCCCAGTTGTTTTAAATAAAGTAAGTAACTGTGTGTATTAACCAACTATCTGAAATATTCTTATGTAAGAAAAGTTGTTGTATAACAAAAAGTGGTTATACATACAGGTGATTATCAAAATAATGGATACACTTGTGAATAAAAGGGACATTTAAGAATTCGCTTCAAAAGCATTAAAATATAATCTTAGCTACCAGTTTTTTTAATATAAAAAGTACATATATTAGGTGGTATGAGAGAGCTTTAGCAGAGTTGTCTACGTTTTGATTTTTTGCCAGAAGCGTAAAATGTCAGACCTCACAGGTTTTCAGAGAGGCCAAATTGTAGGAGCCCGACTAGTTGGAGCAACAGTGACCGAAACATCCCAGCTTTTAGGCGTTTCTAGAGGTACGGTGTCTAAAGTCATGACAGCATACACACAGCTCGGAAAGACAAGCTCAGCAAAGCAAAATAGTGGACGGAAGGAGAATCTGAGTGAAAGAGACTGACGGGTATTGAAGCGGATTGTAATGTCTTAAAAGAAAACAACTGCAGCCAAAGTGACCGCAGAGCTCAATCAGCATCTGGATTCTCCAGTGTCAACAATTACAGTTAGGAGATACCTTCATAAAGAGAACATTTACTGCAGAAAAGCAATTCCCAAGCCACTTGTCACAGAAGCTAATGCCAAACGACGCGTGTAGAGTGGTGCCACAACCACAAAACCTGGTCGATTGATAAGTGGAAGACTGTTATATGGTCAGACGAATCATCTTTCACACTTTTCCCCACAACAGGACGGGTACATGTCTGGAGAACACCTGCACAAGCATATGATCCTGATTGCCTCCGTCCAATTGTCAAGCATGGAGGTGGATCGGTCATGGTATGGGCAGCCGTGTCATGATTTTCTGCTGGTCCAATCGTAACCCTGAAAGGAAGGATCACTGGGGAGAAGTATGGAGAAGTTTTAGCAGACCGGTTCCATCCTATGATGCAAATTTTGTTTCCTGCAGGAGATGGAATTTTCCAGGATGATAATTCCCCGATTCATGCAGTCAGAGTTGTCCAATCATGGTTTGATGAACATGAGGATAAAGTGGAACATCTACCTTGGCCCGCACTGTTCCCAGACCTCAATAAAATCGAACCGTTGTGGTCTATTTTAGAGCTTTCAATCCGGAATCGATATCCTCCACCGGCATCTCTCACGGAACTTTCACAATATCTCCATGAAGAATGGTACAATATTCCTCTAAACACTGTTCAGAATTTGTATGATTCGATTCCTAGGCGAATCCAAGCTGTTTTACATGCCAAAGGCGGTCCTACGCCATATTGATAAAGGATTTCTTCAAAATCTAGGGTGTTTCCATTATTTTGATAACCACCTGTATTTGTTTATAATAAATGTATATTTCTTTTCGCTACCTACCACTTCAGCTTCTAAAACTCCACTGTAAAGAAACACTATGCTTTCAGAATGCTGCTACGCTCTTTGCAAAAGTTTTAATAAATTGGTATCGAATTAACTTGTAAATCTTGTAGAATAAGGATAATTAACCCTTTCTTATTGATGACTGAAAAATTACATTGAAAAAACCAGCATGATGTTAAAACATTTGAAATTAGTAGACTTGCAAATTTCGCAGCCGAGAACAAGTGAAAAGTTTCTGAAATTCTGGGTGTTTAAAACTGCAGTCGCATATTTATCTATTAATACCAAGCTGCCAATTATAAAAATTGGCTGCTTTTGATTTATTAAGAAAGTATTATTAAAATTTTATAACTGAAATAGTAGAATGGTGAGAATCTGGGTACACAGCCGCGAAGCGGCTTTAACCATCACCTCCTACATCAAAAAGCCTCCACACGCTCTTTTATAAGTAGTCTGCGCAGACTATTTAAAAAGTGAACCAGTTGTGTGCATGAACTCAAAACCTTTTATAAAAGTAATTGAGAGAAATCTATCATATATATTTGAGAATTGAATCTGTAGTGGTTGACAAGTGAATAAGGCAAACTAATAATATTCATAAATATAACGAATTTTTAGTCATATATTTGCAACCACTTTCTTATTTTAACTAGATTTTGTATTAAATGACTCGTTCGGAAAGTGGATATCCATTACAGTAGTCTGATCGGACTACCTTCAAAAAACCGTGTAGAGTCTTTCAGTTATAGAAGGCGTTGCTTTAACCCATTCATCGGTGTTAGGTGGTTCTGAGATGTTGCTTCATTCACAAGTGAACCTGAAAATAGAGCTTCATTATAACCGAAATTCAAAACTTTGATTATCTATATATTTATGTTTAAAACTAATAGTGGTATCCATGCAATTCAATTTTATTAATATATGTTTTATTTATTTTTTCAAAATTGTCTTAATTCTTTCACAAGCTATTAGGATAAAATAAAAATATTTTTTTGGTATAGAAATATTCATTTTTCTTATAAGTTCACAGTAATTTAAATTTATTTTAACGTCATTTTTCTTTTTAAAGTAAGCATGCTTACCACCACCCATAAGGTATTTTTAAAAAGTAGGGAACCTTACTGATTTTTATTTCCCTTTAATTACGAAATTGTTTTATGAATGATGCAAACTGAAAGGATAATTATAAATAAGGATAATTAAGGCCCCCACTTTATAAGAGTAACCAAGTGAAAATTTCAATAAAGTTGCTTTTCATATATTTCGAATTTTTGATAAATAGTGGAGGAAAAATTACTTAAAATGAAACACACAAAACTAAAAATAACTTAAATTTTGTTACCAATAGAAAATATTTATTACAAAACGGGAAAAGTAGGCATCTCTATGCTTTTACAGCAACCTCTGAAATATGTATTCATATTATTATTTTGATAAACATACCTATCTTGTTGTTTTTCAAAATAAGCAATAATAACGAAGTCAGAATAAGTTGGCGGACTGTTAAGACCCATCGTTCTCAGTCGAAGAATGCAAAAGTATATTATTCTGTAGTGTTATTTGAATAATATGAAGGTAATTGGTGTCTAGAATATCTCCATTGATATCTATAAAATCACGGTGAAAAAATCAGCATTCTATTAATACATTTTAAATTAGTTGACTTGAAAATTACGCTGCAAGAACAAGTCTAAAATTTTGTTATCTATTATTAAATCATAGCTACCACTTACACTTACAGGAATTGGCTGCTTTTGACTTATTAATAATGTCATATATAAAAATTACACAAATTTATGAAACTTTAATTATCTTTATATTTATATTTAAAACTAATAGTGGTAACCATGCAAAGTTTTTAATTTTATTAGTGAATGTTTAATTTATTTTTACAAAATTTCTTTAACGAGCTATTTATTTTTCGTTAGAAAAAATTGAACTATATTTTTGGTGTTGAAATATTCATTTTGCTTTTAAGTTCAAAATAATTTAAATTTATTTTAACACCATTTTTCTTTTTAACGTAAGCATGTTTACCACCGCCTATTAGATATTATAAAAAAGCAGGGAACCTCGCTGATTTTTATTTCTCTTTCATTGAAAAATTGATTTCATAAATGATACCAACTGAAAAATGAATTTTATATTACAGGGCTGTCAACTACAATGCTCTTTAAAAAATAATTCATAGAGTGGTAGGCAATAAAAATCTAAAACTTTCAGAATTTTAAAAGCCTCACCACTAAAGAAATGGAGTAGAGTTGTTTTTTATATGTACAGTGCGCAAAATAAAAAAACCGAACTACCCGGAATAACTTTTATTCTAATGATCGCTCTAGGACTAGTGCAAAATGTTGATTAGTGCGAACGATAATTTAAGTTACGAAATCAGGCACAAAAACGTACTTTCACTGAATAAACATTTCTTTATTTCAACGGATTCGGGTTTCTGACTCCCAAAATAGAAGAGTTGGCCGCAATCTGGAAAATATGGTCCCCATAGTTTGGTCAGGAGAATGATTCAAAGTTGGGACCCCTATATGTAAGTTTTACGTTTTTGTGCGTACTTCGCCATATGTCGAGAACTTTTTTGAATGAAATGAAGTATGTTGGTACACCATTATAAAATTCATTTATCCAAAGATATTTCCATACGAAAAGTAAATTTTAGCAATTTTTTTTTTTTTTCAAGAATAATTTAAAAAATTTTGAATTGAAAAGCATGCATTTTGCTACATCATTTTAAAGTGCACAGTGTAAATGTTAATATTACATGGTAAAACCCAAAATTTGAGCGAAATCAGTTTCATAGTTCATGAGAAATTGAATTTTATGAAAACGACTTTTTAAGTTTCGATTTCTCAGAAACTATTCAACCAATTTCGCTAAAAAAAATTTATTTTGTCCATGCTAATTTACATTCTTTAAAATACTGTAAAAAGTTGCATACCTTACGACTCAACATTTTTTGACCACTATTAAATTAAAAAAAGAGTAATAAATATTTACAAAAATATCTTCATGGAATTATCTTTGGATATAAACAAGTTTTATATTTATGTACAATAATTTTTCAATTCGCCTAAAAAGTTCTCGAGATGTGACGAAATATTAAAATTAATATTAAGGAATCCAAATTTTGGACCCCTCTCCCAACGCCTCCTTTAACTGAAAGCCTCCACACGGTTTTTTATAGGTAGTCCTAGTCTGATCAGACCACTGTGAAGGATATCCACTTTCCGAACGAGTCATCTAATACAAAATCTAGTTGAAATAAGAAAGTGGTAGCAAATTTATGACTAAAAATTTGTTTTATTTATGAATATTATTGGTTTGCCTTATTCACTTGTCAAGCACTACAGATTCAATTCTCAAATATATATGATAAATTGCTCTCAATCACTTACATAAAAGGTTTTGGGTTCATGCGCACAACTGGTTCACTTTATAAACAGTCTGCGCGGACTACTTATAACTGACCGTGTGGAGGTTTTTTGATGTAGGAGGTGATGCCTCTCCTCACCTAATTATGGGGACCATATTTCTCAGATTGCGACTACCCCCTATATTTTGGGGGTCAGAAATCCGAACCCGACGAAAAAAATTATGCTTATTCAGAGAAAGTACGTTTTAGTGTCTGATTTAGTAACTTAAAATATCGTCTGTACAAATTAATTAGCATATTTGAGGCCACCCCCTTGAATTATTAAGATTGAGTTCTAGAACTTAAAGATCCGATCATTACATCAAAAGTTATTCAGAGTGATCCGTTTTTTATTTTGCGCACTGCACTTTTGAATCATTCACAGGTTGTGGTGTTGCAAATAACTTTAAATCAATTGTACAAATTCATACTCTATAACAAAAACCAACAGCTACACTTTTTACAAAAAAATTAATAAAGTGGCAGACGATAAAAATTAAAGTTTTTTCGAAGTTTTGGTAATTTTTCCAACATTTTAAATACCTCTCCACTAAAAATATAGTTTTTTATGTAACATTTTGAATCATTTTCATACAGTGATGAGGAAAATAGCTTTAAATTAATTTTACACAAAAAGACAAACTTAGCTACCACTAGAAGAAATTATTCCCTAAAGCGCAAAGAGTATGCAAATTTGCAACCCTATACAAATATTTACGCATTTTGCGGATAGTTTTTCAGTAGTAAATCAGGGTGGTCCCAAACAAGAAAGATCCCTCTGGGGGTACTGATCTAGGAGTTTCCTTGTCTTCTGGATTGGTTCAAAATTACAAGGCTACGGAGTTGAACATTAGTAGTCGTAAACCCATGAAATTGGGTCGGCTGTTCAACGACGGTTATAAAATAAAAAAAATTACAAAAACAGGAAAGATTTAAAATGTGGTAGAAAAAGATAGAATTTTAAAAAAAATTGTTTCTACTAATGTAATGTTCAGCCAAAATTCATTTATAAATTCAAATAAATGTATCGATATGTATCTAAATACTCGCTTATTTTATTTCTAAAACTAAAGTGAAAATGAAATCCATTAAATTTCCTCAAATCTCATGAAATATTCGTCACCATTTTTTTTAATATTATCTAGTTGTGACCACAGCATAATTTTTTTTATTTTTGACTCGTGATTTAACAAGTTTGATTTAAAATTATTTCTTACAACCACGATACATAGATAAAATAATTTAAATATTTAATATACAAGTATAATATACTTGTATATTAAAATAAGTGCAACATTATTTTGCACCTTTAGTATTAAAATTACTTTCCTAATAGCATAAAATATTGCAGCTTGCAATTTTTATGCTGTATTTATCGTACTTTTCAAAAATGTAACTATTAAAGTAATAAAAAAACGACTTAATTTAAATCATTCAACATAAAAATGCAAAGAATTTAGAATCACTATCTAATTTTTCCTTTTAACTTTTATTCTTTCACAAACTATTAAATAACAAGACGAATTGTGAAAATTAAATTTTGTAGAGCAATATTTAGAAAAAATATTTTTTTTTTTTTACAAATTTCTTGTGGAAAAAAAATTAACATGCAGTTTTCTTCTATGATTTTACTAGTACACTATAGGAAATATTAGAGTGTGATGAACCATTATATAGTTCAAAGTTATTGCCAACTAATGATAATTTGAACCATATAATTACTCTTTACACTCTAGCTGCCAACTACTACGCGTTCGGCAAAATATTAAATAGAAAGGTAGACAGCTAAAAACTAAAACTTTCAAAATTTTTAGTAATCTGGCAGCATTTCAAGAGTTTCACCACCAAAAAAGCTGTAACAAAGTGGCTTTTTATATAAACTTCTGAATCAATTGCGTGTAGGGGTATGGAAAATAACTTTAAATCAAATTTAAAAAAACAGTGAATAATATATTAAAACACAAACTTAGCTACCGCTAAAGAAAATTTTCCCTGAAAACATAGAAAGTTGCCATCTCTGCTTCAGTTGTAGATCACGTGATGAAATTACCCCCCATAGTTCGCAAGATGCATAATAAATATCGTTTAATAATTTTTACAGAAATATGAAGATTTCTCCTGAAAATTATTTTTGTTTATTAAAATAAAATTATTATAAATTTAAAATCTATAGTGGTTGCTAAATTTAAAAAATTAACTTTGATTTTATCTTTATATATTACCACTCTCCAATGATCGATTTTTAATTAAACGTGTTAATAAATTTGACAAAATTATACTATAGTTGAAGATTAATACCCGCATAGCTGAATTTTAACCGTATTATAAGTACCGATATTATGGTTCAACGTAGAACTGGTGTTTCGGAATGTATAGAACATTTAAGTTTCCTTTTACACATTAAATCATAGATATAAAAAAATAAAAATAAACAGAAATTCACATAAACCATTTTTTCCCACATTATATATACTTTAAAGATTGTAATACTAATGATAATTTCTTTTTTATACATGCATGAATAAAACCATAAAAAACTGAACGGCGAGTAACTTCAAATCCTTAAGCAAACATTATGTTTACAAAAAAAGAAGTTTTTAAACAAATAGAAGAACTGCTAATGCACTGCTAATCGATAATACAATCAGAAAGTGTATCATTGTTTTCTTTTTCTTTCCGAACAATGATTTCATGACCTACCGATCGTTTGAGGGCAGAAAATCCAATGACCTATTTATTACTTCTTAAATACTTTCACTTTTCGAAAAGGAAACGCGGTGAAAGGTCTCTAAATCATGGAAAATGCATAATCGCTTCAGTTACCAAGCGCGACCGTGAAATCAAGAACATGCATCAATGATCTTATGAAAAGACCGAAAAGATAGTGATTCCTTAGAATATAAAATATCGCAACAATGAATTGTGATTAGTATCCATCAGACGATCCATTTAGAATCAATATGGTTAATGTCAGAAGAATTGTCATATTTACAATGCTTGGAGATCAAAAGATCGCTTGAAGTTTGAAAAAAAAAAACACAATAATTTAGCGAATTGTACGTTTATTTTTTATTTAATGCATCATTTCCTCAATAATTATCCCCAAGATAATATGTTTTCCTTATCAATTTATAGGATAACAAGTTTTTTTTTTCTATTTTGACATTCTGGGTGGCTTCAGCCATGTTCTTCAATATTTGAGTTTTGTCTGAAACATATTTATCAGCAGTTGTGAACAAAAGGCGAAATTTTTTAAACAAATCGAACTTGTACAACCTTTATCAAGGCTTTTGAGCATGATTAATTTTAATATCTCTTATTAAATTATTTATATACACTACCCTACAATAATGGAAGAGACACTTTCATTTTTTAACACTTTGTTGGATTACTCAAAAAATATTTAAATGATTATTTTGTAACTTGGTAAGAGGTGTTTAGTTAATGTGATTTTTCATACTTAACTGTTGGGTTTAAAGCTTACAGAAGTTTGAGAGACAGATAAATAAGTATTTAGAAGAAATTAAGTATTTTTGAACACCTTATGCTAGAAGAACAAGATATGGACATTTTTATTAAAAAAAATTTTTTTTTTACTATAACTTTAAAAATATTCAAAAGAATTAAATACAATTTTTGAAGCAATTTAAAATTAATTATAAAATTGTATTGAAATTTATAAAAAAAAAAAAAAATCGTTAAACTGTTTATACTGCACAAGCGCAGCAAAAATTTTTAAAATTTTTTTTCTTCATAATTTTATAGTGAATTATATTCGGCAACTAATGAAAATAAAGTCTGATTTGAATATCTTAAAGATTTAAAATTTTTCAAGCAGTTTTTAAAAGAAAGCTCTAAGAGATGAGGAGTTTTCACAAATATCATTTCGTATCAGAAGACAAAATTTAAAGACAAATGATAATAACTTACATTAATCGCCCGGAAACAAAAATGTGATAACATAAAGAAAGTAAACATGAGAGAGAAAACATACTCTTATGGGGGATATTCCCTCTTAATGCAGGTCTCATTTATAATGAATCTCATTTATTAGCGCAAACGTGGAAAACACCTTATCGTTTTGAGCTTCTTTAAAAAGTATAAAAAATACTTTGAAAATTGCTTGAAACTTATTAAATTTTTAAAATCAAACCTTTAAATAGTTAACCTTTAGTTGTCAAATACGATTCACTACAAAATTAAGAAGAAAAGAAAAAAAAAAAAACTTTTTTCCGGGCATGAGCAGCATAAAAGAACTTTTTTTTCCAATGCCCACCTGTGTTAACATCCGTCAATTCAGGCATTTACAGGTCGATTTTGTTGGCTTCTTTTTCAGGGGCACCATATTAGGCGGGCCAACGTCGCGTCGCATAAAAGAACTACTACTCATATATTGTCCAGTTTCTTAGATTTTTTTTTCTTCAAGATTTTGAAACAATGAATTTTTAATTAATTTCAAATCGCTCAAAAATTTTTGTTTAATTTTAGAGAATATTTCAAGTTATATATACATATAAAATGAGACAAAAAAATTAGTTTGTTCAAAAATACTTTCTGTTGTAATTTATTGTCGGTCTCTCGAACCTCTGAAAGCTTTACATGTTTAGTGTTTAGTTTTTAGTGTTAGTGTTAAGTGGCATTCTAATCGAAGGTGAGCTGACTTTTATCCGCCTTGAGTGCAGGCGCGCGCAGTCTGGGTAAGCTGATTTGCATCTTGAGAGATAGGCTTCTTCCAGCCGCGTTGCATGCTAATGAAGAGGACGTTCGCTGTGACGTTCTATGTGACGAGTCTTTGATGACGCCACAGGACTCCCCCACCAGTCCAGAACGCTGAGGAACGGGAATCCGGAAACGGACGTGTCGACCGGACCGAGTTGTTGTGGAGCAGGCTTCAAGGGTTGTATCGGCGGCGGGATGCCTGGAGCCTCTTGAATTTGTGAAAAAGAATGGGCAGGCTTAAGTCTATCATTGGAGATCCATCTCTTCTGAGTTCCAATCTGGACTTGAAAAAACTTCGGTTTGCGTTCAATCACCAGATAAGGACCAAAGTAAGGAGGCTGGAATGGGCGACGGACAGTATCGTCACGGATGAAGACATGTGAAGTATCTTTCAGAGAAGCATGGATAAACATCTCCGTTGATCCATAACGTGAGGTAGGTGTTGGTCGAATCTGCCGGAAGTGCTCCCTCAAAGATAGTAGCAGTTGCTGTGGAGATTTTGTACCTGAAATAGAAGAAAAAAATTCGCCAGGCAGGCGAAGATTACAGCCGTATACAAGCTCTGCTGCTGAAGTGTTAAGATCTTCCTTTAAGGCAGTTAGTATTCCCAGGAGGACGATCGGCAATTTCTCCATCCATTTTTCAGTGCCGACGAGACTACACCTGAGAGCTCCCTTTAACTGCCGGTGAAAACGTTCAATCAAGCCATTTGCAGCAGGGTGGTAAGCTGTGGTTCTATTACGTTTGGTACCCAGAGACTTCGAAAGAGCTAAAAATAAATTACTTTCAAAGTTACGACCCTGGTCAGTCGTGATAATCTCTGGCACACCGAACCGAGCGACCCATCCTGAAAAGAAAGCGTTAGCAACACTTTCGGCAGACTGATCTTTCAGGGGAATAGCTTCTGGCCATCGAGTGAAGCGATCGATACACGTAAGGATGTAAGTGTATCCTTGTGATGGGGGCAGTGGTCCCACAATGTCCAAGTGGACGTGTCGAAATCTGTCGACCGCAGTTGGAAATTGACCAAGAGGAGTTTTGGTGTGCCGCGCTATTTTTGATCGCTGGCAGTCCAAACATTTCTTGCACCATTCCGCACAGTCTTTCTTCAGAGATCGCCAAATGTATCGCTGTTTAACAGCGTGAGTAGTCGGTCTGAGGCCTGAATGAGACAAGCTATGTATTGACTTGAACACAAGGTGTCCGAAGCTCTCTGGAACATACGGGCGTATGTTACCCGTAGAGGTATCACAAAATAGTGGTAGATCACTTGAGCTAAAAACGATCGGCTTGATCATCAAGGAAGAGTTAGATTGCAATTCCTTCAGCTCAACGTATTTTGATTGTGCCTCCGCTATTGCTGCGTAATCTATCGTACTAGGTAAATCTTTCACCTCTATACGAGAGAATGCATCTGCGACAACGTTATCGCTGCCTGAAATAAATCGAATATCAGTAGTATATTGACTAATAAAATCTAAGTGCCTGAGTTGACGGGGAGAGATTTTTTCATGTTTCTGGCTAAAAGCAAAAATTAACGGTTTATGGTCTGTGAAAACTGTGAAGGACCTACCTTCCAGTGTATAATGGAAATTTTTAATGGCACTATAAATTGCAAGCAATTCTCGGTCATAAGTACTGTATTTGCTTTCAGCAGGTGTTAAACGACGAGAGAAAAATGCAAGTGGTTCGGTCCTATCAGCTATATGCTGTTGTAATACAGCCCCTATGCCAAGGTCTGAAGCATCAACTGAAAGAGAAATTTTAGCATTTGGGTATGGATGCGCTAAAAGTGCAGCGTTTGCGATTGACTGCTTGCAAATATTGAAAGCTTTATCAGATTCATCAGTCCATTGTAAAGGGGTTGAGTCATTCTTCTTGCCTTTAGTTAGATCGTAAAGTGCCATTTATTGAATTGCAGCTTTGGGAATAAATCTGCGATAGAAATTGACCATTGCTAGAAACCGTCGTAAAGCACGAACTTTGTTTGGTTTTGGATAGTTGCTAAGTACAGCAACTTTGTCGGGATCTGGTTTAATCCCATCTTTCGAAACCAAACATCCCAAAAAAGTAAGTTCTTTTACTCCAAATATGCATTTATCCAAATTTAAAACCAGTCCTTTAGTATTTAAACGTGTGAAAATAGCTTCCAAGTCTGATAAATGTGTTTTAAAATCCGTTGACGCGATAAGTAAGTCGTCAAGGTATGCGAAACATTTTAAACCTCTTAATGTTTCATCAATAAACCGTTGAAAAGTTTGGGCCGCATTTCTTAAGCCGAAAGTCATATACTTAAATTCAAACAACCCTATTGGGGTGATTAAAGCAGTTTTTGGAATATCACTAGGTTCAACAGGTATCTGGTGATACGCGCGTTTTAGATCCAATTTAGTAAAAATTGTTTTTCCGTGTAATTCGGAATCAAAATCCTGAATGTGTGGTATTGGATATCTGTCCGGCTCCGTGGTGCCGTTGAGTCTGCGGTAATCCCCACAAATACGCCAATTATTCTTCCCTTTTGGCACGAGATGTATGGGACTGCTCCAAGGGCTGCTGGAAGAGCGGCAAATTCCCTGGTCAACCATCTCCTGAAATTGTTTTTTAACGGCAGCTAATTTACGAGGCGGCAATCTACGAGCACGGGAACAGAGAGGAGGACCTTTCGTGATAATACAGTGCTTAGTTCCATGATCCTTAACTACGACATTAACTGAAGGATTTGTCAAATTCGGAAATTTAAATAAAAGTTCATGATATACCGAATTTTTACCTATTGCGGTAATGCTATTACTCGGCTGAGATGTGTAAAAACCACGAATGTACTTTGCAGATGTGTTATCGATTAGTTGGCGATTTTTAATATCCAGAATCAGTTCGAATCGTTCAAGGAAATCCGCACCTAAAATTGGCCGTGACACATCAGCCAGAATGAAGGTCCACCGAAAAGTTCGCGGAAATCCTAAGTCTAATGTAAGTACCTTTTTCCCATAAGTGGAAATCTTCGAGCCGTTAGCAGCAAGTAATTGTATATTTTTATCAAGATGTTTCGCTGGACGGGATAAACCGAAACTGTTGATCCGCTGTCGGCCAGAAATTTCGTACTGAAAATTTGGTCTTTAATAAATAAGCGACTGTGATCATTACTCGCAGCAGCCGTCGCCGAAACTTGCGAGCAAGCTAGTTTTCCTGGAAACTGCATAGTTGCTTGCATTTCAGCGCTTTATTTCCGAATTTAAAATGGTACCAGCATGTAGAATACTGTTGTTTTCTCGCTGGAGACTTGCTTCGCAGTCTATTTCTGGGAGATTTTGACCTAAATGATGAAAGTCTCTTTATGGTTTTATTCAGTTCGGCAACAGTTGCTTCTAGTTTACTAATTCTATCCAGGTCATCATGTATTGCGGAAACGATAGGGGCTATATTAGTAATTTCAGAGATTTTGTCGGCTATTGTAGCCAAACTTTCTAACTTATCTGAACTGACTGATAAAATTTGTTGAATGTTTAATGGCAAACGTTGAAGCCAGAGCATTTTAAGCACTTCATCTGAAACTTTAATAGCAGACAATTGCGTCATTTTGTGTAAAAGTTGAGACGGTCTCAGATCACCCAGCGACATATCAAATAATAAAGTCCTGATACGAGCACTTTCTGAATCGGAAAACTGATCGATTAGACGTTTTTTGAGCGCTACGTAGGAATCTTCGGCCGGAGGGCTTTTTATTATGTCAGAGACAAAAGATGATGGTTCACTGTCCAAAGCAGAAACAACGTAGTGAAATTTTGTACCATCCGCAGTAATGCTTGCGATTTCGAATTGGGATTCGATATTACTAAACCACAACTCTATATTATTCCGCCAAACAGGTGTTTTAACGGCCACACGCATGACTTCAGTATCTGCTGGCATTGTAAAACAGAATTTTTTAAAAAAATGCAAAAAAGCACAGAATATTCCTATTACGGCAGAGGGCAATCACAAAGACCTTTTATGAGCAAAAACAAGGAACTTACGTACGGAAATTTCTTGATTCTTGCGGGACTCCATTCAAATGCGTTCTAGTCCTGGGGTCACCATCTTTAGTGTTTGGAAGATATCAGAACTTTTTATAACTATAACTTAGTTTATTTCCTTCATAAACAACTAAAATTCAAAAACGTGTTTTACAACATAAAATCCATCATCAAGGTAGGTGGAAAGACATCAGTACTACGGGACTCGGTGGCTTAAGTCCAGCACACATCTCCTGGTGAGAGCTGAAGTCGAAGTGGCATTCTAATCGAAGGTGAGCTGACTTTTATCCGCCTTGAGTGCAGGCGCGCGCAGTCTGGGTAAGCTGATTTGCATCTTGAGAGATCTGCTTCTTCCAGCCGCGTTGCATGCTAATGAAGAGGACGTTCGCTGTGACGTTCTATGTGACGAGTCTTTGATGACGCCACACATTTTATTGCTAAATATGAAAAAGCACATGAACTAAACACCTCTAAAATTACAAAATAATCCTTGAATGATTTATAAAAATGGCAAAAGCTGAAAGTGTCTCTTTCAATATGGTAAGGTAGTGTATAATGGAAGAAAATATCCTTTCTAATTTATTAAAATATTAATACAATATCTTTGCTATCTCTAGACTAAATATTTTTTTAAACTACGGAAATTCCGTTTTAATTGGAGAATAAAGCCACAACATGCACTCGGACATCGCTACCTAGATCAAAAAGCTGTTTTTTTCTACATAGTCTGCAGCCTAATTAAAAAGTGAAACAGCTTTGCTCATGAACCTAGCTCCTATTATAATACCTGCAAGAAATTCATAGATTTAACTAATTAATAAGTGGTGGTTAGCAAGATATTAAAACAAACCAATTATATTCATTAATTACATAAATTTAAAGACTTATATTTACTACCATATTCTTGTTTTTACAGGCTTTTTACAATAGTCCAATCGGATTACCTTTAAGTAACTGTTTGGAGGCTTTCAGTTATAAGAGGCGATGACTCGAGGAACCCACTCCACGATAACTTTCTGAATTTCGGTCAGAATTCACAAATGTGTCCCCAGAAATTACTTTTTAAGCAATTTAGAAACATTAGGTTTTAGATGTAATTAATGCTTAAAATGTTTCGCTGTGAGCTGGTGACAACTAATAGATTTATAAACGGGGTTGCAAGTAGTTATTTTGTTAACATATTAAACAATTTTCTTTCGTTCAAGTTTTTAGTGTTAATAGTTGAAAATTTTTATTGTTAAACCTAACTTCACAATTGCTCTCTCATATTCTGGATGACAATGTATTTAGATTGACCTTTAGGTAGACTTGCATTTGTCCGAAATAATATTTAGATAAAAAAAAATTTCATAACACTCTTCACTTTTATTTTTTTAATATTTAATTGCACTACCAGGCCAAAAGTACACAGAGGCACCCACCTAAAACATTATGGTGTTTTTTTTTAATGATTTGGTTTCCTTAGTCTGTGGTTGAAAACAAACTCCGAGATGTGTGCTGCTCTCCCAACTAAATGTAAATATTTCAGAGAAGGCCCATTTTTTTTACCAGCATGATAACTGCTCTAGTCTCACCAGTGCTGGATTACCCATTAGGCCATGGCCTGGGGCCCCCTTAAAATGGATTTTTTGAAAATAAATTTTTAAAAATTTAGAAAAATAACGATTTAAAAATATATATATATATTAATAAAATATGATAATTTTTTTATATAATGTTAAATCCGATAATTTTTTTATATAATGTTAAATCATATTTATTTATTACTAATTAAAATTTAATTTATTATTATTTATTTTTATTTTAAATATGCTTTCTTAAATGAAAAGATATATAAATACTTTTATATTTGAATAAATAAAAAATATACGAGAAAAAAAAAGTTAATCTAAGGGCCCCAAAATTTTGAATGGCCCAGGGCCCCATGTATGCTTAATCCGGCTCTGAGTCTCACATTAAGGATTGCACAAGCACAGTGTGATGAAATGGGTGTTAAAAAAACCTGGAATGGCCTTCTCAAAGACCTTTGAAAATTGATCCATTTGGAAAGAAAATTGATCCTTTTTGGGACAAATTAAAGCACAGATTACGTAGTCAGCCAAACAGACGATCCATGCTATCACTTCAGCTGTGATGGATGCTTACAGCAAAGCCTACTAGCACTAATCAAAAACTGAGGAAAAGTGTCTCAAAACCAGAGCAGGCGGTTGTTGGAAGTAATGAAGGAACCGACACTTTTATGCAAAAAAATAAATAAGATATAGATTCAAACCAAATAGAATAGAATATACAACCAATTTTACAGAGAGAGGGAAAAAAGGTACTTCCAGTTAAACAAAACCTTAATTTGAAATTTAATGAATAACGCTTTGAAGCAATGATAGAATAAAAACTTTTGAAGTCTTTTTACGGACTTTCCCAGCCAATTGAGAAAAATTATTCATCCATTTATAATCAAAGTTTCTCATATTATAAATTTTATTTAATTAGAAAAGCATTTTAAAATTCATTTACATCTGATTTTTTTTAAAGAAAAAAACGCTTTTTTTTTAAATCTACATAAAAAAATAAACTTTCAATGATGGTTCTTAGGTTCAAATCAAATTAACAACTTAAATTGAAGATAAATGAACAAATGTTTAAGGAAAATGTTAAAAAAGATCTTTAAAAATCCTTGCATGGACTTACACTGTCAATTCAAAGTATCCAACAATGGCCAATGTTTCTTTTATTATAAATTTTATTTAATTAGAAAACCATTTGAAAATACATTCACACCAGATTTTGTTTTAAGAAGAATAAAAAAGCATTCCAAAAGTGAACACCCTCTTCTACATAAAAAAAAATTTAAAATGATAATTTTTAGGTTCAAATCAAAGAAATTTTATTTAATTAGAAAAGCATTTTCAGGTTAATTGACACCACAGATTTAAAAAAAACGCATCAGATTTCTCATACATATGACAAAGAATGCTAATTATAAGTAAGTTTCCTTTAATGATTGAAAATAAATCCAAAAATTTACAAAATATATTTGGAAACAAATACAGTAATCAAAATCAGAATACAGCAGGACAATCGAATGAACTTAGTGACTTTAAACGTGCACAAGAATAACTAAAACTTGATGAACAAATGGTTGAACAACAGAAATGAGAATATTTGTGCATCACAGTGATCGAATGCTTCAATTAATGGATCAATCAATCTTGCCGAGGGCACGAATCCTCTGCAAGAGTGGTGGATGAGAGTGATGCCAAGCAGAGAAGAGCCAATCATGAACGGGGAACCCCAAGTTGTCTCGGTTCAGTTTGATCAGAGCGCTACGAAGATCAGCTGCTCTGTGGAGCTCTTTAGCAAAGGCATCAGCTTGGAATTCAAATCTTCTCGATAGGACAGTCATAATGAAAGACAGCAACTAAAAAACAAATAGAATTACATTTTCCACAGCAACTAAAAATTAAAATTTTAAAAAAGTAAATACGATAAAAACTTGTTTTAAACTAGAAACAAAATAGAAATCATCGTAAATGTTTACGTACAGTGCACAAAAAAATAAATGGACCACCCCAAATAACTTTTGATCTTAAGATCGGTTCGTCATGTTCTAAAACTAGATCTTAATGGTTCGAGCGGGTGATCTCTATGCTCAATAATTAGTGCATATGATAATTTTAAGCTACAAAATCAACAAACACATTTACAACTCAAATATTCGCATTATTCTTAGTCTGCCAGGCATCGGTTGCACCTGTTTGTCAGCTCCTTTGATTGACATGTACAATGTCGGCAAACTTGCCATCCATCTTGATTTATCTGTCGGTGAGTGCAAAATTTAATCTAATCCCTATCAAAGGTTGGCTTTTGTTTGCTCTCCCAACGTTACTGTGATTGGATCACTCTCCTCAAAACGTTAAGATATCTAAAGCAATAACTATCATCTCGAAGAATAAAACCAAACATAAAGACTATCTTTTTTGGACAAAAAGTCTCTGTTTGAATCCATGCCGAACTGGTTGCAGGTAGTATTGTGCTTTGTCCTTCCGAATGATATTTTACATTCGTGAACAATCTTCACTAGGGTTCTTTTACGAAACATTGCAATGGTACTTTTCATTATACTGTTCATTTTTTTCGGCCTTTAAATTTACCATTTTTCATTTGAATGTTGCTTAATAGATATAATTTCCATTAATTAAACCTCTACATTAAATTGTATAATTATCCACGAAATAAATATACTAATGTACTAATTAATAATTTTACGAAAAAAAGAAACAATTTACTAATTAATAGTAATTCTTTAAAACATTTTTCTATCTACCATTATTTTTTATTTATTGACTACTAATGGTTAATTTAAGAATAAGTAGTGTTTTCAATAACTTTGTCCAATTTAAATATCCTAATTTTACTATATATACACATATACATGTATTTTTTTAATTATGGCACATAATGTTTAACTAGATTAAATATTCTCAACTCATAAAATCTGTGATATAAATTTATTTGATCATGCATACATATCACACTAGCAAGCAAGTTTACATATATACACATATACATGTATTTTTTTAATTATGGCACATACTGTTTAACTAGATTAAATATTCTCAACTCATAAAATCTGTGATATTAATTTATTTGATCATGCATACATATCACACTAGCAAGCAAGTTTACATCTCAAAATTTTGTTTAACAGTTCAAATTGCTTCTAAAATTCATAATATTTATAGCTTTCAATAACAAATATAATAATTTATCATACTCACTCAATAAATATGTATTATTGACTTTTGCTTTGGTATTGATGCAAATTCAAAAGACGCCATATACAGATGACATGATATAGACTGGTAAGACTACTTATTAATATTTTAACCAAAAGAAAATAACATATACATTTGTATTTTGTATTCTAAGCTTTACTTCAGAATTATTTACAATTAAGTACTTGTAAGCTATGTCACACAGGGGTCAGCCAATTAGGTTCGACACACACGTTGCAGGAGGCATCCAATTAAATATTAAAATCAGAAATTTTATTCCAAGTCTTAAAGCTGTAATGTTAACACATCATGCACAATCACATGATTAGCCACAACCATGTGATTAGTTGAAAGTACCCAAATACTTCTACTCAATTAATCTTTGTTTTTTCTTCACATTTAATTGCAGTAGAGCGCCAATTATCAGAACCATGTCCGAATTCGCTTCCTTTTTTTTTTTTAAAGTTTAGAATACTTTTTAACCTATCAACAATTTTCTAAATTTAGAAGAATAAATAATATCCATTACATCTGTAGACCATATTTAATTTACAACTTTTTTGAGCAGTTTTCTGATAGTAGCCATACATACATGTATTGTAATACAGTTTAACCTATATACCCCTTTAGTCCTCTTCAACTGAAAATTATCTTCCAAGAATTCGAGCTTCATTTTGACAGTCTACAATGGTTGGAATGTGGAAGGAGTTTATGAATAGATAAGTGTTGAAGCTCTACAATTGGGGGATGGGTAGTTGTCACTTATGGTTAATGATTAGTGATTACAGTGCACTTCTCACAGCTGTTTACTTTTTGAGGAAATTAACAGGTCTCGGTTTCATCATGTAAACTAGAAAATGACTAGTAGATCTTCTGGATGAAAAGATGCCAGGTTATACAGTGGAAGAAATAGAAGACTGGTGTCTAGACACTGAAAACAACCCAGGATTTCAAATTTTAAATGATGATGAAATTGTTGCTGAAATTTTGAATGAAAATCGGAACTCCACTGACGAAGAGGAAAAAGTAGGTGATCAAGTTCAAGATAGTGGACCTTCTCATATAAAAGCATGCAATTTATTAGATATTGCAATGAATTTTCTAGAACATCTAAATGTTGATCCAGTTAAGTTGATTTATTTAAAAAGAATAAGGGATATGGCTGCACAAAAAAGAGCATCTTCTTTGAAACAAAAGTCTTTGCTGGATTTCTTTTGCAATGGAAAATAAAGAAAAATGTGGTAAAATCAGTAATTGACAAAAAAAAATAATAATAAAAAGATGAAATATGATAAAAAAAATTCAAAATGGAAAAAAAAATTTTAAAAAAAACTTTTAAACACGCTAGAGCTATTTTAGATAGTACTGCCTGAAAAAATTGTGAAAGGAAGTTAGTGCATAAATAATAATCATTTAAACTAGATTTTAAACAACTTTCCAATTATCCGAACTTTTCATTATTCGAACCACGTTAGGTCCCAAGCAGTTTGCATAATCGGCACTCTACTGTTTATATATGTATTGTTCAATGTTTATTTTTCTAAATACCTACTGGGCTGTCTCCAACAGGAGCGCCCTCTTCATTGCCTTTGTGAGATCTCTAGGGCTCGACTCCTAGCTCGTCTTTAGAGATTCTCGCACCCGCTAAGCAGGGGACGCTACCTTTTGGAGATAGACCAGTATTCCCCGTAGATTACTGGAGAGTGGTCGATTATTTTTCCTTTCCCCTGTGTGCTCCAAGTTCGTAATACTTTATCGAAATTTTATTCGTTTTCAACTTCATAAATTTAACAAATTGCAAATCATCTATTTCGTAAATTTTACTGCAACAATCTCAAGTATGCTAATTACATAGATTAAAATCTTTTACTCCCTGGAGCACACAGGGAGGACTCAACAATCCACGTGTTGGATTTTAAATTGATGAGACGATGTCATGAATTCTTGCTATATTTGAATTTTGATTGCTGACGAAATAAGTTTAAACTGACGAATAAGGATAAGATATTTGTACATTGCTTCCTGTGAATCACTTAGCCATGCGGTCCCGAGAGATGTCTTCCACCAGTAACAACTTAAAAGTTCCTGACCAGGATCAACCATAGGGAAACCCTTTGCGCCACATCGTTAAAGTGCACCTGATGAAAAATTTGGAACCACCTGCCCTGGCGATCATCATTCTTCCCTCTCCTCTGTGGATTACCCATCGTAAACCCCAGCCAAACACAGCATATATATATAGGTAAAATAATTTTCTTTTTATCTGTATAATGTATTAAGCATTGCAGACTAAATGAAATCAATGATATTACAAAACCATATTTACAGTGCTTAGACAGCAGAGAAATCATGTGATGCAGTGTTTTCACTACAGCGAGAGAATCTCGCATATTTTTTTCTTTTCTCGCATTAAAAAATTATTAACACGAGAAGTTCGTGAACTCTATTAATCAATTTTAAAATGCGAGAATCTCTCGAATTCTGGACAAAATTTCGTCTTACGCCATTTTGAAAAATTGATTTTGAAAAAGACATGACACATATGGCAAGTGTTAAGAAGAAAAAAAATTAGTCCTGTATAATAAGTTGTTTAAAGTTAGCTCTATTTTTAGCTGTTAATGAATTAACAAACTCTCTCATCAACAATTTACAGCAATTTTTAAAAGTTGAAGTCTGTGAAAACTATGCTGGAAGACCTAACAAGAAGTATGAACATGGAAATAACTTTAACGAACTTCACTATTCTGTAACAGAAATAATTTAAAAGCCCATGCTGACAGATGTAGAGGATAGAGGATAAGAAAGTGTGTGCCCAATGCTACAAATTTAATTAGTGATTCTGAATAGTTCAGCATCTGTTGCAAGGTCATTTAGCACCCAAAACCGAATTAAAATAAAATATCGCAACAGATTGACTGATGAACATTTGAGCAACCTTATGAGAAAATTCAATGGCAATAAAAATATTCAATGGTTTAGAAATTAGAAAATGTTAAAAATGTATTATAAATTGAAGAATTTTTTTTCCAAGTCTATTCGTGATTTTTTTTTTAATCTTTAGAAATCTCACTTAACTTTTTGAAATCTCACCCTGTTTTTGAGAAAGTGTGAGAAATTCTCTCCAATTTTTTTTTCTGTAATGAAAACACTGTGTGATGTGACAAGTAAATGATAGTTACATACACGCATTTTGTAAGTATTTATGACAAGCAAGTGCAGCAACTAACAGTTGAAAACAAATTTAAACTGAGTATACCAGTACAAACTACCAGGAGTCAGGCAATACTATAGTTATAATTTCAATTTGAAAAAGGTTCAGTATCATGATATGAAAGTTGATTTGATTGCATGACACAAAATAATCCCTGAATAATAGTGAAAAAAAGAAAATATATAAAAAAAATGTATGCATTTAAAAAGATGTTATACAGATGCGTAAATAACAGACATAAAAGTATTATTAGCAATCAAAATGTCTTTAGTTGTGATTCATTTAACAATGTTGAATTTAAAAGAAGAGAAAAATGATTCATTGTACAGTTTTAACAGAAACAATTTTTCTGCAATCTTCAAACAGATGATAGAAAAATTGCTTTAGTGTGCTTAATCTACAGTTTCCAAAATTAAAATAACTGAGGTATCTAAGACAAATGACATGATATTTATGCATACACTGTAATGTATGCATACACTGTAATGTATGCGTACACTGTAATGTATGCGTACACTGTAATGTATATGTACACATCAAACAGTGATTATTTAGATCTAACAATTGTTACTGAAAGACAAATAAATATAAACTAAAAGAAATAGAAGATATACATAAAACAAATATTAGTTATTGATTTTTAAATTTGGATTTGATTTTCTAAACTAATTAATGATTAAAAGTGAAATAATTATTTAAAAGCCAACAACTCTTTTAAATATATGAAATCTAAAAATAGGTGCAACCTCCAAGACCCTGATGAAAATAAGAAGAGTCTGATGAAACTCTCTACACAAAAAAACAGTTATGAATCGAATATAGAAAACACAAAAATTTTTATAAAATAAATGTGATTGTATAAAAAAAAGTCACAAATTATAATATATATATATATATATAATTAATCAGAATGTAGAAAGCAATGTAATTTTCTCAAGTAGATATTTGGAATTACTGGGATTCTTTAATCGGCAAAACTAAGGTTCAATAAAGAAAGTCAAAAGAAATTTTAAAATAAATTCAAAAGAAATGAATAAGAATTAAATTTTACATAAGTATATAGAAATGAAACTTACTTCGTTGTAAGGAGAAAAGACAAATTGGAAAATCACAAGGAAACCCACAATAATAGGCTTTACATCATGAAAACCAAATGCTGCATACAAAACTGTGCTTCGATAGAGAAGAGCAAATACAGCGAAGCAGAAAAACAAGTTGACCTAAATAAAGTAATAGTAGTTCATACTCTCTTTTTTAATAACTTCATAAATCATCAGCAGTATATACTCTTATCTGATTTCAAACGAAATAATACATAAATTAAATGCACTAATGTAGCACAATAATTACAAATAAAAATACAGTGCATGAGCAGAGATTTCTCGGTGATATAAAGCTGTCTGTAAAAAACTGATCTGTTGTTGCGAAAGACTGGGATTCAATCCTCAATGGTGACTTGAAACCCACCCAGCTTCGGATTGATGTAATGCTGTGAGTAACACTGACTACATTGCCTCACTCATGTCATCGAAACCTCCATGACACCCCCAACTCAGTGTTAAGAGAATAATTTGGATGAGCTTAAATCATTCTAAAATTAAGGTATACGTTTAGCCCCCAGACTAAAAAATTAATGTTTAATATTTTTTCTCTCCATATTTCCATACAAGCTATCCTAGCTAAACATTAGACCCTTGTTAAATAAAAAAAAAATTATACAAATGCAAGCTCTCTAAAGTTAAAAATTATTAAATTGAAGCCTACATTTTAAAAAAATTTAGAGAAAAAAATAGCAATTTTCCAGGTACATTATCATTTTTTAATTTTCATACATAATGAATTTTAAACACAAGGAAAATATTTTAATGAATTGTTTTCAATTAAAATTTTAATCTATACATAATTGTCAACTTTAAAGTACCTTATCCAATATATGTCTTAATTCAGCTATCCACTAAATGAAACTAATATAGCAATAATTATATTTTTAATATACATGGATTTATGTGTTTGTAAATTTATTTGATTTTAATTGATAATAAATTCCTATTTAATAATTGAAATGAAATTTTATTAAAAATTTAATAAATATTGAAATTTGTGTTGCAACAGTTGTGTCATAAAAAATACATTACTTGATATTATAAATGTAAATAATTTTGTTTTCAATGCTCATATGAACTATTATCCCTAACACTTACTTAATACTTATTAAAATTATTTAACATTTGCGCAAAAAAGACCAAATACTGAATATTCACAACATTCTAAAAAATAAAAATAGAAAAGAATAAAAAAATATATAAAAAAAATTATAAGAAGTCAACGTATGCAATTATTTAAGAATGATGACTACATATTTCAATTAAAAATTTTATAAATTGAAAAGATTAGTTGAATTTTAAATTTTTGTGAAACTTGGATTTTTTTTCCTTAAAAAAAATTAAAATTATTTACAATTTGCTATCACTTAGTTTAAATATTAAAATGTCACACACTCTTACTGACTTAACATAATATATATAAGGATTATTTAACCTTAGGAGAAACAGACTAGATTTCAATATAGATGAGAAATATGATTATAAACATTTGCTAAATGATAGATGAAAACCCAGTAGCAAAATTTGTGGAGCCAATCTACAGCAATATATTCAAAAATTAAAATTTGTGTGTGAATTTTATGCAGATAGGAAATGATTATTCTTGTAAAAATTAAGCTTAACCCACTGGTGGTTAAGGAAATGGGCGAAATTGGGAGAAAGTTTCTCCCCTATCTATTAACATTGGAAAACCGGTTTTGCCATGCAGTGAAGACTGCAGGTTAAAATACGACTTTCTACGTGCAGAACCGTCAGTGGGTTAAACTAACATACATGTAACAAAACTTGCAAATAATTAATATGGTAAAGTTATACACAAAAACCTTATGCTGTTTAAGTTTAATTTTATACCATTTTACTTTAGCTCTGTTCTAAAGAAGAAAATATAGATCCTTACACTAAGCACACTAAAGAATTCTGAAAGAAAGGCTTAACATGCAGAAGATAATATTAAATCAAAATCTTTTCATTTAAAAAGAAGAAATAAACGGAATTATTATTCATGGTGTTTAATTTCTGTCCATTTAAAGTTTCTTCAAATGAATCAATTATGTCATTACAGGTACTTTGCAGGCAAGTAAAACAATGACTAGAAAAAGAGTATTAAGTTGTTGTTTTTTTAGTGCTTAATTTTTAAAAAAAATAATAAGGAAAAACTATTTCTTGGTTTTCATAAATAAAAATAAAAATAAATATTTTTCATTTCATACATAAATTTAATTTCTTTATTTTCATTTGTTTCTGCTATTCTTTATTTATAGTTTAAAAAAAAAATTAAAAAAAATTGAGGTGGAGAATAGTTTGCAGATGCTGTTATAATCTGTAGGGCCTATGAGAGGGTTTATGTGATTGAGGATGAAAATAAAAATAATGTATCTTGATAAAATATTCGTGAAGCAAAGGCTTTCCTTAATAAATAATAGAGCTTTATCTTAAAAGCCAAAATTTAAAGTTAAAAAAAAAAAAAAAATTTAACCAGAAGAATTAAAATAGAATATTGAGATATATATTGATAGAAAATAATTTCCGTTGTGTCCTTACATTTGGATCTTTAACAAGACTTAATTTTCTGGTTAGGTATGAATTTTAAATTATAATACATTTCTTTTTATAAAACTGAAATAAACATTCCAAATAATAATTATAAATTAATAATAATTTTAATATCAATTCTAAAAAAGGTAAAGACGAAGAAAAAAAAGAAACACTATAAACTGTTAACATGAAGTAGGCTAAAACATTGATTTATTAATTTATTGCAAACAATAAAAAATGACATATTTGCTTACCTGAGCAATGATTAAATTTTTTAGTGTATGATTTAATTTCCAATGACCAAGTTCATGAGCAAGAACTGCTACAACTTCATCATTATTACAACCGGTTTTTTTATGCTGTTGGAAATAAACGAATAATCAGATATTAGTTCATAATTATTATAAATCTGGATGAAAAATTTTATTACAGAGATAATAATAAGCAGTAGCTTTATAAAAACAATACATATTATAATACATACATACTATCTAAACAGAAAAAAAGCTACAAATTCAATTTTTTTTAAAGTAATGGAGATAATTTTCAGTTTAGCACAGTAGTGATATTCAAATGCAAAAGGAGATATTTAATAAATTACACACTAACAATTTTTGTAAGCAATGAAATAAGCTCCCATATATTTGTATGCCATACAAATATATATACTCCCATATATATGCATAACAATATATTTTTTATTGTGAACATTACTTTGAATTAAATTACTTTACAAACAAATTAGTCCACTCATCTTTTTTAGAAATTAGGATTTTCTTTTCTTTTTTTAAATTACTAAAATGTAGTTCAAAATCAAGACAATTTGAAAAGAAAATGTGCCAGAAAATAAAATGCTATTAAAAAAACATGACATTCTATTAAAACTAAAATTTTTATAGTTTTACTGGGAGAGTTAAGTTATCAAACTACTTTAACTATGTTGCAAATGTTCAAGATAAAAAGTGCTACTACTAAAAGTGCAACTACAAATTATTTTCTCAATCCACTTTGTTATCCGTGATTGCGGAAAAGATTCACAGTCTTACGGTTAAGAAGATAAATTAGATAGAATTATTTCAACATTATGTTAGTCATTGACTAAAACAAAATAACGTAAGAAATAACAAATGCTAAACACCATTTCTGTAAGAAAATATATAAAAATAAATACAATACCTTTCCTTCTTCTTTTTCTGTCTCTTCTTCCTCTTTTTTACTTTCTTCTTCCTTATTTAATGGGGTGTATTCTTCCAACAAAGTATCGAAAAGAACTATCCGTTTGTTTTTATAAAAGCCATAGAAATAGGCATTGCTATGAGCAGATCTTTTAGAACCTTTCAAATAAACGAAATAATTTATTAGTGATTCAATAAGTGAATATAAACACTGCCTGTAAGAGTCAGTATTAGAAATAGTATTTTATTTATGCCCTACTAGAGCTGCACAATGAACTATTGGCAACAGTCTGGGAAACATCCCTGGGGATGATACAAAGACACATGCCATTATAATTTTGATATTCTGTGGCAGGAGTGGGTGCCCTGCTTTGGTAGCTTCTTGACCTGAGGTTAGAAAATTTATTTGATCTATTTTCTGTAATTTTTTAAAATGGGCAATCCAAGTTTTAAAAAAAATTTTTTTTTTTACTACAAACTTTAATTTTATAATAAAATTACACACACTGCCTGTAAGAGTCAGTATTAGAAATAGTATTTTATTTATGCCCTACTAGAGCTGCACAATGAACTATTGGCAACAGTCTGGGAAACATCCCTGGGGATGATACAAAGACACATGCCATTATAATTTTGATATTCTGTGGCAGGAGTGGGTGCCCTGCTTTGGTAGCTTCTTGACCTGAGGTTAGAAAATTTATTTGATCTATTTTCTGTAATTTTTTAAAATGGGCAATCCAAGTTTTAAAAAAATTTTTTTTTTTTACTACAAACTTTAATTTTATAATAAAATTCACATATTTAATAAACTATAAGGCAATGATGGAATTAAACAGTATAAATGCTAATTTTTAGTTTTAAAACTCTGTTCAAAACTGACCAAATCAAAAGAATGATATGGAAAGGAGTTCTAGTTATTTAATTAAATTCTTTATACTAACAACATGATTAAACAAAGTAATTGTGTAGCCATAATATAGTTTCTAACTGCATAGGTAATAAAATAAAAAATAAAAAAAATTAATATATTTTTCCCAGTTTAGTCTAAATAAAAACAAATTTATAAAAGGTTCCTTTTGAATTTCAGAAAAATTCAGATAGATATACAACGAAAATCTCTTGTAAGTGCAAAGCTTTTACTATGTTCTGCAGTTTGAAAAATAGCTAATAAAAATATAAATAAAATAGCAAAATATAAAATTAGTAATGCAAAAGAGAAAAAGTGTAAATTTTAAAGAGTCACTGGCTTTAAAGAATAATATGAGTTTATTTATTTATTTTTTTAAAAACAAATTAGAATTAGTTCATAAAAAGTGAATGTAAGGAAAATATTTAAACTTTGCTGTTTTTACACACTTAAAAATTGCATTCAAATTGAAACATAGTATATTTATGTACAAATATTAATATTTTAACATTTTGTAAAAGTAAGTTTGCCACTCTTTTCAATTAATAAAATTACACTTCATAAGGAAATTAAACAAGCTCTAATTAACATATATGATCATCACATGAAGATCTGTTTTCCAAAGTAAGGAACAATAATATATAATAGTTTGCATTGTAGCAAAACTCTTTTTACATGAAACTTAACAAATTTCTTAAACAAAATATGTAAAATTTTGTTTCAATAAAAAGCTTATTTAATAAAAAGCTCATTAAAGGAAATACTGAATTTGCCTGTTTACATATTTAACAATAAAGATCAAAGAACTATTAAAAATTTTAAGCACACTTTGTAAAGGTTTACCTTTACAGGATTATTACAAACAGTGCAAAATAATATTTTTAAGCTTTTTCAAACTATGGCATTTATTAAAAATATTAATTTAGTAGTTAAAGAGTCATTTTTACCATCCACAACAAAAAGCTTTTTCAGCGGAAATTCTATACTCTTAGCTAAATTCTCAATACGAGTTCTCAATTCTCCTTCCGGCAATGGAGTAAATTTATCAAACAAAGGTGCAATATAATCAGCATAAACTGTGAGAAGAATCTAAAAGGCAATTTCTTTTTAAATTATTCAATAATTTAATCTTTGTTAGGAAAATGTACAATATGAAAATGTTAAAAAACAACTCTATTATACATTCTAAAAACAATTATAACAAAATATTTAATGTTACATGCATATTAATAATTTCTCAATGAGCTTTGTGTTCATTATTTGCTGCTAATGTGGGAGGAATTTTTATTTCTACAAATGTCTAAGGAAAAGTTGAAAACTCTTAGCTTGGAAGATATAAGTAATCCGGACACAAATCGAACCACGAAAAATAAAGACATAGCGAATAGAATATAATAAAACATAGAATTTCTCTGGAATATTCTTTCAATGCCATTTAAAGAAAAAACATATATATTAAACAATATGAATCTATGAACATTGTAGGGTCGTCGATAGCTTTGGACTGTATTGAAAGAGTTATAAGTATTCTAGGCGACTGCTTTATACAGACAAAACAATTTTATTAAAGGATGTGGCGATGGTTGGTTCATCGCGCTGCAGTTACATACAACAACTACATCTACTACTACAATTTTCTCCCCTTTTCACATACGCCCTCTGGCGTCACTTAACATTCCCCCCCGATTGAAATTCAATTACATAATTTCAATAAACAATATAACTAAATAATAGAATACATAGAACATATGAATGCTATTAGACTCATAAAATAATGAACAACTAAATTCTGCTATGATTACAAATTGAGAACAAATACAGTAGGATAACATGTGCTGATTAATATACATATATAATTATAAACAAATTAATTCACTCAAACAGTTTCTCCTGAAAAGAATATGCATAAGAAAAACAAGTGTTTTTATTTTTTTTTTTTCATTCAAGAGGTAATATACAAATGTCTCTGACATTTCTCTTGAAAATCTTACCATTAGGCATACGTACATTTACAATTCTTATTTTTCCATCCCTACCTTGAAATATTTCCACTATTCTTCCAACTGACCACTGTGTGGCAGGAAGCTGCGCATCTTTCATTAAAACAAGAGTACCTTGTTTTACATCGTCCTTACTAAATTTCCATTTGGTTCGACCCTGCAAATTATTTAAGTAATCTTTCTTCCACAATTGCCAAATTTGTTGACTAAATTTAGTTACCCTTTGCCATTTGGACAAATGAGTGTCCTTGATATCATTAAGTAGTGGTTCTTGAAGGCCATTTATTGGTCTCCCAATTATGAAGTGACCTGGACTTAATGTCCGAAAATCATCAAAGTTTGCTGACAATGGAATGAGGGGCCGGGAGTTCAATACTCCTTCTATTTCTGCTAGAATAGTTACAAATTCTTCAAGTGTCAATTTTTGGCTACCTATTACTCGTTTGAAATGAAATTTAAAAGCCTTCACCCCAGCTTCCCAAAGGCCCCCAAAATTAGGTGATTTTGGAGGTATAAATTCCCATACAATATTCTCGTTTGAGAGAAAGTTAGACAAGTTTTCATCGCGGGAAGTGACAAGTTTCAAAAGCTTTTTAATCTCAACATTTGCTCCAAAAAATGTTTTTCCATTGTCAGACATGATTTTCGAACATTTGCCTCGTCTACCAAAGAAACGTTTCAAACAAGCTATAAATCCTTGAGTGGTTAAGTCTGAAACAAAATCAAGATGTATAGCCTTTGTGCATAAGCAAATAAAAACAGCTACGTAAATCTTATTTAACACTCCTTTACGTTGATTTTTAAATTTTACTAGAAAGGGGCCACAGAAGTCAACCCCTGTCACATTAAAGACAAAATTAGGAGTGACACGTTCCCTTGGTAGATCGGCCATTATTTGTTGAACACTTACAGGCTTATTTTTAAAGCAAATCACACAAGAATGAACAATTTTACGACAATTGTTTCTGCCGTTAAGCGGCCAGAATTTCTGTCGTACTTGAAACAAGAGTGCTTGCGCACCTAAATGAAAATACTTTAAATGATAATGATACAAAATGACATCAGTTAATTTATGCTTGCTAGGCAGTACAGTGGGAAATTTACTATTATTCGATAAATCAGAGTTTCTAAGTCTGCCACCAACACGAATTAGAGAATTTTCATCCAAGAATACATTTAAACAAGATAACTTACTCCTAGATGAAACTGGTTCACCTTGTTTGAGCCTTTTAAATTCCTCTTGGAACTTACCTGACTGCAATGAAAACAGAAGCCAATTTTCTGCACGTTGGTTCTCTTTAATGGTCAAGAACCCCCCATTTCTAGATATTGGATTACGACAATTACGAATAAATCTAAAAATAAAGGATAAAATTCTAATTAATTTAGCAAAACTGTTAGAAAGGTTAAGAATTTGTTCAAAGAAGGATCTATCATTGGTGGTAATTAAAGAAACAGATTGAATGTCATTAGGATCAGGAGCAGAGCACTTTTTCAGTTCTTCACAAGGTAGGTCAGTTTCTGGAATGTTCAGAGTCTCATCACATTTAAGAATAACTAATTCCTTTAAGAAGTCTGGTCCAGTCAACCAGGTGATATTTTCGACGAGAGATTTGCAACTAACGCCTCTAGTTACTAAGTCTGCTGGATTGTCACATCCAGCACAATGATTCCAAGATTCTCGGTCAGTGAGAGATTGAATTTCTTTAACCCTGTTTGCTACAAAGGGTTTCCACTTAAATACGGAACCCTTTATCCAATGCAATGTAATCTGAGAGTCTGTCCAATAATAAATAGAAGATATTCCTTTCCGATCTAATACCTTCTTTACTTCACGTGCAAGTCGTGAAGCAAGCAATGCGGCTATCAATTCTAGCCTAGGAAGAGAAATCCTCTTAAGGGGTGCAACACGGCTCTTGGAAGCCACTAAGTTCACAGTTACTTGATTTACTGTTTTAATTCTTAAGTATATGGCAGCACCGTAAGCCTTTGGACTAGCGTCTGCAAATGCATGCAATTCTAACTCAAAGTCTGAGTGATCAGAAATTTGAAATACGTTTCTGGGTATTTGCAAGTTAGTCAATTCAGGAATTTCCATACACCACTGCCTCCAAGTTTCTTGAATATCTGTAGGAAGCTCGTCGTCCCATGATATCTTACGCAACCATAATTCTTGGAGAAGAATCTTTAATCTGATGGTGTAAGGTGTTACTAGTCCTACGGGATCAAATATTCTACCTGCTGCTTGCAACACAAATCGTTTTGTATTTTTTCCTAAGTCAAGAAATTCCAGTAGTCCTTTAACTTCCATAGTTAAAATGTCCATTTTTGTGTCCCAGGACATCCCAAGAACTTTGTGTAACTCGTTTGGGCCTTTTGATGAGGATGAAGGAAGAGTACTGAATCCTTGTTCCTCCCACATCTGTTTTAGTGACTCGTCGTTTGAAACCCATTTACGAAGGTGCATGCTAGCATCTTTCATGATAATGTCTGCTTCCCTAGAAATTTTGAAGGCTTCAGACAAGTTATCTGCGCCAGCTACAATGTCGTCGACGTAAAAGCAAGTATCAAGAATTTTTGAAGTTGTTGGATATAATTTTTTAAACTTATCATTATGGTGCTTGATAGTCGCTGAGAGCAAAAAAGGGCTTGCGTTGACTCCAAATGGAAGCCTGTTAAATCTGAATACTTGCAATTGAATATTTTCAGACTTAGTGGGATCGTCTAGGGTGAAAAGGAACCTCAATGCGTCCTTATCATTTTCGTTCAATGCTATTTGCAAAAAGGCACGTTCAATGTCCGCTAGAATAGCAAATTTATTCATTCGGAAAAAGGTTAAAAGATGAAATACATTTGGATTAAGGTTCGTTCCCGTCCAGAGACAATCATTAAGTGAAAGTTCACCAACCTCACAAGAACTAGCATCAAAAACAATGCGACACTTGGTATAAACACTGTCCTTCCGGAAAACTGGGTGATGGGGTAAATAAAACACAGGTTTATCAACAGTATCTGAAGCGGATGGAACTTTCTCAATAATTCCCTTTTCTACGTAATCTTGCAATATTTCACTATATTGAATATACAATTTTTGATTTGAAGTCATGCGATTTAAAAGACCTTTAAATCGCTTAGTTGCAACAGTAAGATTATTATTCAATTCCCTCCAATCTCTTTTCCAAGGAAAAGTGATTTCATATCTTTTATTTTTATAACTAATTGTTTCCTTAAATTTGGATAGTGCTTCATCCCCCTCTAAGCATCTGGGTTCATCCTTTATTCCTAGAGACTCAAGGTCCCAAAATTTTTGCAAATCAGTTAAAGTGTGATCTTGTGATAATAAGTGACATTTGTATTCCCTACAATTATCTTTAGTGTCCAATCTTCCCGTTACAATCCAGCCGAGTACAGAGTTCTGTAAAATGACTGAACTATTTTCCAATTTTATTTGCTCGGTTCGTAATAGTTCGTAAAAAATATCTCCGCCAAGCAAGATTTGCGCACGTTGAGGCTTAAAAAAGTTAGGATTTGCATAAGTCAAATTTTGCGGAAAATTAATTTTAGAAACATCAAGCGGTTTAGCAGGGGTAAATTCAGTAATTTTAGGCACTATCAGCATTTTTATCTCTTTCTCAAAGTCTCTATTTTTAGTAGAAACAAAAGCAGAAATCGATTTATTTACATTCAAAGTAGCCCCATTAATTCCAGTTATCAATGAGTTTAATGTATTCTCCTTTAAACACAATAATTTAGCTGCATCAGCAGTAATAGCGCTTATTTCAGAACCGCTATCGAGAATACATAAAAAGGGATAAAAACATTCATTTATTCCTCGCACATAAATTAAAGCAGTTGAAGCAAAACATTTGAGTAAGTATCATAGACATTACAACTACTTGGCGGCGCCTTCTGCCAGCTGTGAGAAAGAGCGAAAGAGGAAGTTATATTTTTCGTTTCCCCCCCACTAAAATTACTCATCTCATTATTTGCTTGATTTGAAATAATTTCAGTTAAATTAGCACAATTGGATTCTAATATTTGATTATTTTTATTTTCAACTTCGGGTTTTAAGAAATTAGCCCCATGAAGAGTTGAATGATGATTTTTAGAGCAATGTTTACATTTATACTCTAATTTTCTACATTGAGATGACATGTGTTTACCTAAACAATTAAAACACAGATGCAATTTTCTTACACTATTCAATCGCTCTTGAGCAGATAAGTCAATGAATTTTTTACACTTATATATTAAATGGTTTTGATGACACATAGAGCAAGATAAATGTTTATCATTTTGCAAAACGAAACTTTTATGCTTGGGGGTTACTTCTTGTTTCGGTTTCGAAACGGGAATACATTTTTGAACGTTTTCAAGAGCTTGAATACGTTTTAACACAAATTCAGTAAAAATTTCCCAGGTGGGTAATTCGTTACAATTTAAAGACATTTCGAATGCCTTTCTTGATTCATCGTCAAGGCGTTGCAAAACAATGTTCATTATTAGTGTCTCGGATAATTTGTTTTGTTCCAATCCAAGTTGCTTTAATGCTCTTAATTGATTAAGTAAATTATCGATTAAGTTTCTTAAATCCTTACAAGATTCAAATTTAATTTTACTTAAATTTAATAACTCAGTTATATGACTGTTTACTATCAGTCGTTTATTTTCATATCTGTTTTTTAATGCGTTAAACAAGGAAGAATAAGAGTCATCTACATTCTGTAATTGTTTTGCAGTACCAGTTAATGATGATTGAAGATAATAAAGTTTTTGAGAGTCAGTTAACTCATTATTCTCATCAATTAAGGTAGTAAACTGAGCTTTGAAGGTAAGCCAGTCAGTGTATTTACCCGAAAATTGGGGTAAAGTAATTTGAGGAAGTTTAATGTTTGCATTAGTATTCGGTTCACTCAAAACAGAATTTGAATTCACATTTGAAGTTTGTGGAATGATTAAGTCTAAGAAGCTTACCTCAATTGCTTCTACGTTGTCCTCCATTTCCGTTAGGGAAATTTCAAAGTCTGCTAAATCTGTATCTGACAAGATACTGTAGCAATCGTTTCTAAGATCATCGATCTTCGTTTTTAGACCTCTCAAGGAGTTTAATTTAATTTCAAGGGATTTTTGATTAGGTGTTTCACCGGTAAGCACGTTCGAAAGTCTAGTAATTTGACCTTTGATGCTTGCTCGCTTCCTTGTTAGAACGACGCTAGACTCGAGCGACGTAGTAGCTTTTGTTGCAGTCGTCATGTTGACAGATTGAATTAATGCACGATTAATTCTGCTAGTTAAGCACTCCGGCGTGTACGACCAAACTATAGGGTCGTCGATAGCTTTGGACTGTATTGAAAGAGTTATAAGTATTCTAGGCGACTGCTTTATACAGACAAAACAATTTTATTAAAGGATGTGGCGATGGTTGGTTCATCGCGCTGCAGTTACATACAACAACTACATCTACTACTACAATTTTCTCCCCTTTTCACATACGCCCTCTGGCGTCACTTAACAAACATGAACTAAAAAAGCATATTTGTTAATATTCTGAAATCAAAAGTTGAAACAAGCAAACAAGTCAAACTTCTAATAAAATGAAGTATTTCATCCGTTTTATATGGTTATTGCAACTACACAGAGAAGTCATCAATCAGAACAAGAAGCCAGTGCTTTCCTTTGAGTTCATTAAATTCTAACCCTACCTTCACAAATTTGTATCATTTAATTTATAATATAAACGTGTAATTTCATTCATTTGCTAATTAAGGTTAAAGACATTTTGGAAAAATAGATTTTTTAAATACAAGCAGATATCGATACACAAGATTTATAATTAAATTATCCTTGAATGAAAAATATCACACCTTTAAAGTTAATAATTTAAGAAAAATCTTAGCTCTTATAAGAATCACAATGTTGAATTTCTAAATTCGCATGAATGTGAATCACGATATTGGATTTTAAAATGGCATGAATATGATTCACGATATTGAATGCTGATATCACGTGAATATGAATCACGGTGTTCGATTTTTTTACAAACCACATGAATATGAATTGTAACATGTAACTTTTAAATCAAGTAACTACGGAAATCGATGTTTGATATTTAAACCACGTGAATAAGAATCGAGATATTAGCTCATTCTGGTGCAGTTCTCAATATTTAAAATGACGTTTATCCGCCAAACCAAATTGAACAATTGGCGGATTTCTGTCCCTTGGCAGAAGAATGACAAGGGACAGTGAATAAGGTATGTAAGCATCTCGTTAGCAAAAGTTTCAAAATTTGAATTTCAGATTGAGGAATTTTGTTGGAATATACGTATGTGATCAGTGGTAGTCCCAGAACCGATGGTCTTGAGAAACACGGAAATCAGTGATATTCCCAGAAAAATCATATACCTTGATCCTAAGCTAGAAGCATAATATGAGCTAGAAGCATAATATGAAAAACCCAGAATTCTGCAGTACCCCCGGAATACATTCTTCGAACTTAAATTTATTATAACGCAAGATCATATATATTAAATCCTTTCTTGTGAATGGCTCAAAATTAACAATGGTCCGTTGGTCCGGGCCTACTTAAATTTGTCTCAGACCACTATAAAATAAATTATCAGTGGATCCCTGACCAGCAATAATTGTTAAGGAATGGTAAGCAATTTTGGTCATGAAATAGTATATTTCATCACTATTATGAACATCATACATTCTATATAGATTGTTATTTTTCGTTGAAATTCATCTAAAAATTCATAATAAAATCTATTCACGACATATTAATGAAACAGTTAAAATGTGTTTGAACTAGTAATATCTTTTAGTTACTAGTCTTTTAAATCAGCGACTAAATTTTATTAATTTTTAATCTAGTTGTACAATGAAGACAGTAAGTAACTGATATCAAAAATTATCAATTGTTCTTTGTTGGGTTTTTAACCAATAAAGTAATGAATACATATCACTGAAACATTTCAATCAAATTAAAATTTGAAAAAATAAGTATATTAACTTAATACAACATCCACTGTATAAATCAATAGAACGTTATTAAATTTTACAAAAACCAGAATTTTCTAACTGTTATTAACAGCATACATTTACATAAAATTATATTTATAAAAATTAACATTTAAATTAAAAATCAATTAATTTTAAAACAAAATTTATATATGTGTGATACCACAATAGGCATTACTTTCTTCAGTTTCGTAAACTTATTTTTTTTAATCATTCAAAACCAAATTTTAATTAAATTAAACCAATAATTTTTTTTTTATTACATTTGTAAAAAGTGAATCTAAAATATTTTATTCTTTTTTTAACAATCAGTGTAACAGATAACTGTTTATTTCAATACTAATGTAAGACTCATTAATTCACAAAATCAAAAATAAAAAGCTATTTATAAATTTTTAATTCTTTATTTCTTACAACAAAAATTTTTCAGTTACATAGTTAAACTAATTCTCACAGTCTTTTTTGCGATTCGACTCTTCCAAATTTATATTGATTATGGCGGTTTGCTTCATTTTTCAGCTCTTTTATTTTTCGATAAATCACCAATCTTAGATGTCTTCCCACGCTCCTAACTCTCTTTTGGGAAAACTTCAATCCCTTTTTAAATTGGCTTTTGTTTAGGCTGGTCATGGGGGATTTGTCTCCCATGGCCTGTCATAATTATTAACATTATTATTCAAAATTTATTACTGAACTTAGAAAGTCTTATTATGGGTAAAATATATTTTGTATCTCAAGCTCTACAATTATTAAATAAAAGTTTTATTTTAATTATGATCCAGTTTTCATCGTCACTGCCATTTTCATTATCCTATTTTCATCACATTCCACACCTAATTTTCATCAGTATAATATATATACTTGGGAAATATTTAATATTAAAAAAAAAGCATAGTGATTTTCTTCACTCTTTAACATTACTGAAAACATTGCACAAATTTTGTTGCAAATTTTTATTAAAAACTAGCAGAGAGGAGTTTGAAAGTGGTACAAAATTAAATCAAATATTTAAAATTATCAAGCAAAAAGGTATCCATTTAAAAAATATTTAAAGCACATTAAAATAAACTATTATTCTAAGATTATAAATGATATTTTATTTCAAAAATTATTCAAATACATAATTATGCAAAAACTTTTAACATAAGAGGAATTTTGATGGAATAAAAAGCTTATATCTACTTACGAAAGATATGAAGACACAGAAAACCCATAAATAAATGAAGAAATAGTCACCACCAATTTTAACAATATGAACTATGATGGAAAGTATGGGAAGCATAACAGCTTGCATAACAATGAATTTCTTTACTCTATCTTTAAAGTAGAAACCTAAAGTCTTAAAAGAAAAAAACCAAATCATTTTAATTTCAATTCTGATATTAATATATTTTAATTACAACAGATTTTTTTTTACCTGTTTGTTAAATCCATGTTTTTCTTCAAGTACAAAAGTCATGTACAAACTAAAAGGTAGGTCTAAGAATGTACTGATTATTGAACCAATCAATGCAAATACTACTGTATGAGTTATCTGCAAAAGAATAGTAAAATTTCACGACAAGTGGTTTTATAAATGGGCTGTTCGAAAGTTTCAGATTTTCGAATAAAACAAGTTCTAAAAATTTATGAGCAATTTTTATATCTAAGGCAACAGTTTAACACTAGTTTGTAAGTAAAAACATATAGAGACACCTTAAAAAAATTACTTTTTTCACTTGTCTCAAAAATGGATAATCGGATAATTTACATTAACCTCTGTCTCTCTCTTTTTTAATCATCCTAACTGGAACTAGTTTAAAAAAATACAGAATAGTAAAAATAGTACAACATAACAAAGTCACAGCAGAGCTATCTATTTACAAAACTATTACATTATATATTTTGAATGTAAAGTAATTACTATACAAATATTAAGTAATTAAAAGTTAATATTGAATTAATGCTTTGCTAAATGTTTAATACTTGTCATTGCAACAATGTTTAATATATAATGTTTAATACTCTTGCTTATATACTAAGGTTTACATTGCACAATCACAAGTTTGTTAGCATTTTAAATTTACACAAAAAATTTACATTTCATTCATTAAAAAAGCAATATAATGTAAACTAGTCAACCTAAGTTATTTGACTATCATCTGAAAACATAATTTAGTCCCAGAAAAAAATTAATTTTCTCAATTCCATATCTTATATAAATTTATGAAGCAAAAGCTTCATACACGTATTGATAAAGATTTAAAAGAAAATTTATTGACCTTAAATTAAAATATATTAAAAAATTTTTGAAAAAAATTAATTTTGTAGAAAAATTTGTAAACTTGAAAACAAACAATATATATCCTTATCAAATACAAAATAATTTGTCATTTAATAGGTGTGAAGGCAAGGCTCATCTTTTAGGCTATTGAAGAAGAATGCACGTCAACAGAGATGAAACACTTAAATGCTTAAACATAAAGTGATGTTTATAAAAATAAATTAATAAAAATAAAAAAAGCATTAGAACAGCATCAAATGATAAACGTAACACAAAATACAAAAACAACATTCTAATATTAGAGCAGCTTTTACAATAAAAATTTCAAGTAACTTAATTTCATTTTATAAATTGATGAAAATAACGCCTTTAAAAAGTAAAGTTTCACTAAGAGCTTGTTTCTAAAAACCGTCAGAATAGAACAGCCTTGTTTTTTTTCTTTCCTGATTTGTGGGCTTTACTGTTTGAAACTGCCTAAAAATAAGTAAACAAAAAGGGTATATATATCAGGGGTGGCCAATCTGCGGCTGCAAGCCACATGCGGCTCTTTGAAGGATTATTTGTGGTTCTCGATAAATGTACCCGAGTTCCCTTTTCATTTTTGTGCTATTAAATTTTAAAAAATTATTATCCTTCTGTGTGCGTTTCAAAATATCATTTAAATTAATGAGAACAAGTATGAAAGACTAAGTGCCAGGTTGTTCAATTCAAGGTGAGTTTTCATTTCCAATATAATTATGATGCAAAAAGCATCTGAAGAATTAGAATTAATAGAGATGCAAGAAGATCAAGATCTACAATTAAAATATAAGTCGATGTCGATTACTGAATTTTGGAAATTTGTACCAGAATCTAAGTATCCTGAATTAAAAAAGGCTGCTTGTTAAATTATTTCAATATTGGGAACAACGTACTTGTGTGAATCATTTTATTCCACTTTAAAATTTGGAAAATCCAAACACCGATCAGTATTAACTAACTAGCATCTCAAAGAATTACTGAGAAGTGCTGTCACCAATTATTCACCAAATTTGAAAGAATTGTTAAGAGAAGTAAAATAAATGTCTTTAATTTTTAATATTAAAATTCAATCCACATATTTTGTACTTTTACTTATATGTTCTCAATAAATATAATTTATGTAAAAAAAACAAAATTTAATATCTCTTTTGTATACTTTTTAAATACGTATTTAATCGCGACTCCCGAAAAATTTCAAATTTTGAAAAAGGGCTCAACTATGAAGAAGCTTGGCCACCACTGGTATATATGAAAGAACTCATAAATATGAACTTATTGCATCTATAAAAAATATATATATATCTGAATTTTTAGCGACATTTAATAGTTTAAGACTAATGAGCTTAGGGGGAAAAAGTTAAAAGCTACTACTGTTATGTCTGGGCTTTTACCAGTCCTTACTTAAGTAACTTAACTATTGATACTTATCCAATATTCAGCTATGAAACCTTAAATGAACAAATGATTTTTCACAGAACCCTGGCATTATATAAAAAAGTTCATTAGTCGCTGTGAATATACAAATTAAAAAACAAAACAAGAAAAAAGACTATTATTACTTTAAAAATATTAAAGGAATGTTAAGAATGAAAATATTAGAAATATGAATTTCGTGTATGTTAAAAATGAATAAAATAAGCTGAGTGATGGTATTTAAAAAAGAACTGTAATAAAGGTTAAAATCACTCATCAAAGAAACGTAATTCCTTTGTCTTCAATTTAGTTGTTTCATTTTGAATTGAGAAGAAGAAAATTCCTTAATGATTCTTTTTATAAATGCATATCCTTTTCCTAATTTATTCAATATATTGTTATTGAAAAAAAAAATCAAATATTGCTACTTTTTTTCATTGGCAATTTGCTTAAATAAGTTTTATAAACAACAAAAAAATTAAATAATTCATGGATGGGATATAAAAATCATCTAACTTTCAGCACCCTGTAATCCATTCAGGGAACACTAGGGTTGTTCAGAACAATTTTTGAGAGCCACAGGTCTATCAAATGCTAGAAAAAAGAAATAAACTATGGGGAAATAAATATATTGTATAATAATTCTGCATACCTCATGATCTTTTCCATATCCAAAATGAGTAGTAACTTTACCACTTAAAGCCCACAAATATGGAATTCCACCGAATACTAAAATACCCTGAAATAATAAGAAGCAAATAGTGAAAACAAATACATTATCATACCTACATAACTTTGACTAATCATTCCATGCTTATATCAATTAATTATTAAAACAGAGAACATTAAATAGAACAAACTTACCGTCTGTAGTAATTGTTCATATATTGAACAAACAAGCTCAAACTTGTTTTTATCTAAGTTGTAGATACGAGATTTAGCATAAGTTTCTTGATCCAAAACACCAACAAGCTCTACTGGAACTGAAGTGGTCTTTTTCGCAACCTTATACTATAAAATATATAAATATACTTTTAAAATTAAATATACTTAAAATATTTCATTTTATTTCAATAATTATAAAGGTGGAATTTGAGAACTCAAAAATGACACCCACTTGTGAGAGCTCAAAACATGTAAACTATTTTTCACCTTCATGATTTTTCTAAGCAAAAGAATTCTTTATCATAAAGGTAGTACAATATCAACTTTTTTTGTAAAAGTGATCATTTTGGAAACAAACATTAACAAAGTTGTGTAACCCTACTTTAAAAACTTTATCATATATCTTAATCTTACAGCAAAAACAATCAATTTCATTATTTGCTATACAGGTTTTGATCAGATTAAAAAATATTTTCTACTAAAAACTGAAGTTTATTTTAAGGAATAGACAGAAAATGAAAATCCCTATCCACATATCTATGACATGTTATAAGCATGAAATATGCACAATTCGAAATTGATTGTTCTTTTCTTAGATAAGACCATGTATACCTTTAGGACTCACATTGTTTATTTATGCGTCATCATATTTCTCATTTTTCTAACGCTAGTAAACACATATTTTTCATGTCATTTTAATGCTGTAGACACAAGGTATTTTGTTTTCATTAGTTGATACTGAGGGGAGATTTTCGTACTGTGATCTGTGGCAAAATAATCGCCAGAAGTCTTGAAAACTTCCAAGCAGTGCCCCGCAAGAAACTATAAAAAAAAATTATTTTTAAAAACGTCACAAAAAGAGACCCAACTCGAATGGTATAACAGGTAGCTACCCCCAGACAAACAGCTTCATATTTTTTGGGGTTCTTATGTATTATCGCAACCAGGTTGGCGCGATTTGTATGTTATGTTTTTTGTATGTATGCGATTTGCACTGATGTTTTTTTAAATTCAAATGCCACTGCCCGGTATACATTTGCCCGGTTTATCCTACACTGATGTTTTTTTAAGGTCAAGTGCCACTGCCTGGTATACATTTGCCCGGTATATCCTACACTGATGTTTTTTTAAGTTCAAGTGCCACTGCCCGGTATACATTTATTCAAGATGTGTGAAGAAAAATAATATAAATCACTTAGGGTTGCCACAAGTAGGGTCGCCAAATTTGGCGATTTATGCAAATTTTGGCCTGGTTGCGTTAATATGTAAGTACCTTTTTTTGTTTTTTTAAAAATTTGCAAGTTTAAAATCTATTTAGTACCTTGGCGATTGTAGATGGGGCGACAGATCATGATACGGAAATATCCCTGATACTTATCTTACATAGCAGAAATAAATAATATATTGCTTACTTCAGTATTCATTTTAAAGATAGAAGGCAAGATGTTTTTCGTTCAATAGTTAATCAAATTCTAATTTTATTTAGTAAGAATAATATATCGTTTTTTTTAAATCAATCATTTCAATTGGATTTATTTTTGAACAATTATTAACTTTACAATAAAATTTGCTATGTTCGTTGAAAAGATGTTAATCCCGGTGATGACAAAAAAATATTTCTGACGAAAAAATTGCTGCTATCAAATGCATGTGTACTTTAAAATGCCAGAAGTAAATTCTATGGCGATTTTTTCGCGGTAGATCACGATAGGGAAATTTTCCGCACATCAAATCAATTTGAACTTTGTAAAATAAACAATAATAGATCATATAATATTATTAAAAGGAAACAAGAACTTCTTAAATATGTTAAAAATGTAACACACACAAGAGACATAGAATTGAATGATTATATAATCGCATCTTAAAGCATATTTCAAAAGGGAAGTAAATAAAAATTATATACCTGGCGATAAGAAAGAAAAGTGTTCCAAATATAAACAATCCATGAAAAAATTAAAATGGCATTCATTATTTCTTGTGGCTCCCATACTGGCGTTAACAGTAGCTTTCTTATAAAAGGAACTTTCAATAAAGGAGTAAAAAGCTCCTCTATAAATTCTCGCTGCATTTTTGGAAAACTGCAAAACTAAACACAATAATTTATATTACATATACAAATATTAATGTAAAAGTCTATTTCGTTGAATAATACTAAACAAAATCGAAAAGCCGGGTCATCACTTGAGTAAGCTTCCTGTATTTTATTTCTGTCGGAGTAAAGATGAAAACTCACTAAACGGTTTTTCTAAGAACTATTTTCACTGGATACATTGTTTTCGCATATGAATGATAGAAAACATTTATCCATGTAAAACTCGCCAATCAAGTTCCCGTTCTCATGCAATTTTTTCATATGCGAAAAAATCGCATGCAATGTGAGTGGCCCTGTGAGGAATTGGCGTGTCAACCTTATATTGAATCTATTAGCCGTTTGATTTGAAGAATGGTTTTCAAGTGAATATTTTTTTACGTACTTCATTTATTTTTAAATCCAAAACGCATGAATCCCAGAAAATTTAAAATACAGAGGGCTAGAGCATAAAATAAATTTTTGCAAATCTTACCTAATATTTTTTACAAAATTTTGAATGTTTATCTTCGTTTTGAAAACTTATCTCAATGTATATTTTTTAATAATCTTTATTTTTTTTATTTTTTTTTTTTCAAAATATAGTTGGGTTTTTTTTTCTCCCCCCCGTGAATTGGGGCTAGTTAATAAAACATATTTTGTGGCCCAGTGTTAACAAGTCATAAAACTAATCCACATAATTTATTGATAAATATTAAAAACAGCTAGTGAAATGAAATTGGGACAACTTTTAGTCTAAAAATACAGTCAGGAGGTAAGGTTTACAGAGTTAAGGTTTCAAAGTACAAAGTTTATTTCAGTTTACGATAAAGTTTAATAAACACATAAATACCAACTTCACTTTACTACCAACGGCTTAAAGGGGGATTTTTTCTTAAATGTTTAAAGTGGTAGCAAATATTATGCCTTATCATTTAGTTAAATAAATAAAATGATTCACATTGATCTTAACCACCGCAAATTATTAACAATTCAAACAAATATAAGATCTGATCAGTGAAGAATTTACTCCCTATTTATGGCTACCGCAATGTCTGCCAATTCAGTGTATTTTACCTTACTGTATATAATTTAATGATGAATGGAATAGGGGCCGCTTCGCGGCCCAGGTGCCCAGTTTATTTAAATAAAGAAAGAAAGAATTTACTCCCTAGAAAAAAATTAACAAATGTTCCAAACAATAATTGTTATTATGTAACCAGTGAATGCATTGAGAGGCATTAATAGAGTATTTTGAAAGTTCCCCTTTTTTTAACTGCTATACAAAAATATTAAAAATTCAAATATCACCAATACTTTGAATCAACCTTGGTGGCTCAGGGGATTGACTCAGATTCGAATCCTAGAAATCATTGGTCGATATGAATTATTCTTCCTATTTGAATCGACCAAAATGAAAACATAAAGATATCCTCAGTGATAGACGAAACATGAGTTAGAATCCTGCTTGATCCAGTAGTTACCTTGTCAAGGCTACGTAGTTGAACATTGATACTCATTTACTCAAAATTGGGTTGGCTGTTCAATGCCGGATATTAAATAAAATATTTAGAATTAAAAAAAAACTTTAAAAACGTGTTGAAGCAAAGCATTATGTTTTTCTAATTCTTGCAAGAAACGTTTCTTGCAAAAATTAGAAAAACATAATGCTTACATACGTACGATTGAAATTATTAAATACACTGAAGAATTGTTGTTGTAGTTCATTTACGTCGCACTAGAGCTGCACAATGGGCTATTGGCGACTGTCTGGGAAACATCCCTGAGGATGATCCGAAGACATGCCATCACAATTTTGATCCTCTGCAGAGGGGATGGCACCCCAGCTTCGTTAGCCCAACGACCTGCACGCGAAGTCGAGCACTTTATGGTAGCACAATTTAACGAGGACCAATACCGCACACCCTCGGTCCCTACGCAGACTGATCCAAGTGGTGACCCACCCGCACACTGACCGCAGTCAGTGATGCTTGACTTCGGTGATCTGCTGGGAACCGTGTCTTAACGATCAGTCCACTACACTGAAGAGAGAAATGTAAAAAAAAAAACATTTAAATTAAAAAAAAATTTTAAAAATAATAAAAAAAATGGTAAATAAATACCCTTAAAAGTGATGTGTCAGTAATTAACCCACATTTTTATCACATAAAGCTTAATCAGGATTTCTTAGAAAAATCTAATTATAGGGTAACGAATATGAGACAAATCTCTCTATGTTATAATACATTTGTAACGGCGTGACTATTATTTTGTTTTAAAAAAAGTATACACTAGAGCTGAGTGATGTATCGATCTATCTTAATATATCAGTATTTTCAGATTATTGTGTTAACGATATTCATAATATTATCTCATAATATATCGTGAATACGATGAAAATCGCCACTCAGTAAATACCGAAAATGTCTATACGTGATATACATTGTAAGATATAGATAAATAATAAATATCCACACAATAAATACCAAAAAATATCGATACACGATAAATATTATCAATATCGTGATCCAGCAGAGAGTAAAACTCACTTCCGTGAACAAGAAAAAGGGAAGCAAATCATTTCCTTTTACTAATGATCCTCGGATCAAGGACATTGGTAACTTAATAGCCGCTAAGCTTTATTGTTTCACCTGACGCTATTTTTTTTTTTTTTTTTTTTTTGTCGGAGGTGTCGATATGATAAATGTATCGGAAAATATATCTGTTTTTTTTAATATTTAGAAGAAAAAAATGAGGGGGAAAAAATTGTCGTCTCATTAGGAATCTTTCAAGATGAGCTGTCGAAAAAATAGCCCAAATATACCAAACATTATTTTATTAGTTACAAAATTTTCTGCCGAAAGTAAAACTTGGTTTTATTTTGGATTACTGACTGATGAAAAAGAAAAAAAATTTTGATAAATTATTTTACAAATGTAGATTATTTTAACGGGTAGTTGCTGCAAAGAGCGTAAATTCTAGCGAGTTGAGAAGTCATATAGAGTTTCAGCATTTTGTTCAGTACAGAGAATTTCTATGGAAGTGAGAAAAATATTAATCTTCGTTCTTAGATTATCATTGCAGCCTCTTGTCAAAAAAATTGCCAATTCTTTTTTTTTTTTTTTTTCAAAAACAGAAAATTTTTTGTAGCGTTATAGGCGTAATGTAGCGGTAATTTATTTGTTTACTTATTTAATGGGGGTTGTACTTCTTATTTAGCTCATTTTTTGTTCCTTTTAAGTTAAATAATATACCATGCATTTCAGGCAACCATGAAGGGCTTAGTAGTAGATCCGAGTAAAGAACATTAGAGGTATTTATGAATCAGAGAAAATAATATAAAGATGGTTGCATCAATATTAATTTATTCGTGGATATAATTACATTTATTCGATGTTATAATACTTACTGACGATACATTAGATTTATTCGATATTTTAATACTTACTGACGTTAGATTAGAAGAAACATCAATGTTTGGAGTATCGTCAAATATATACCGGGCAGTGGCACTTGACCTTAAAAAACATCAGTGTAGGGTATACCGGGCAGTGGCATTGAACCTTAAAAAACATCAGTGTAGGGTATACCGGGCAACGGCACTTGACCTTAAAAAAACATCAGTGTAGGGTATACCGGGCAATGGCACTTGACCTTAAAAAAACATCAGTGTAGGGTATACCGGGCAGTGGCACTGAACCTTAAAAAAACATCAATGTAGGATATACCGGGCAAATGTATACCGCGCAATGACACTTAACTAGACCTAGTATTACTAGACCTTTGGTAAATGTCCGAAATATATACTAGGTCTAGTTAAGTGCCACTGCCCGGTATATAATTTTGCCTGGTATACCCTACACTGATGTTTTTTTAAGGTCAAGTGCCATCGCGAGGTATACATTTGCCCGGTATACCCTACACTGATGTTTGTTTTAGGTTCAGTGCCACTGCCCGGTATACCCTACACTGATGTTTTTTTAAGGTCAAGTGCCATTGCCCGGTATATATTTGCCCGATACTCCAAACACTGATGTTTCTTCTAATCTATCGTCAGTAAGTATTGAAATATCGAATAAATGTAATTATATCCACGAATAAATTAAGATCAAATCGGATGTAATAAATATTTCGGACATTCACCAAAACGATTACGTGATTGTCAACATTCACCGGTGAAAGTCAACAACCACCGATTTCGGTTATTCACAGTAACATGCACATCATTTACATAATAACCTTATCAGGACATTTATTTCATACTTTGCCTAAATAGCATTTGGCATTCTATATACCATGCATTCTATAGAATGCCTAGGGAAAGTATGTAATAATTCTCACATTTCATACTTTGCCTAAAAACGTCAGTCATTCTATATAATGCTTAGGCTATCTAAACAATGCCTGCGTTTCATACTTTGCCGGTAACATAGTATATAGTAAAATTTTTATAATTACTCGATTACTTTAAAAATTGTGATTGTTAAAAGCATGTTTGAAAACATTCTTTTTTCTTCATTTGGGCACGAAAGCATTGTTCAATATGAAAAATATGTAAATTAGTTTGAAGATATAGCGATACATCGTAATTTATCGATATATTTTAACTCTATATCGGGATATTAAAAATTCCAATAACACCCTCACCCTGCACATGCATGCTTCTGTATCTAAACTTTGCGCTACCAGACCCCTGAATGTTAAAGTGGTATTCAAAAAGAGGGAATTCCTACAAGCTAAAACGTGAATTTACTTCCAGTATCGAATTTTTTCCATAACCATAGAAACCCTAATTTTATTAACGTGTCCACAGTACTGCTCCTTGTAGCCATTTGCTCTTTTAATCTCATTATTTAAAGAAAGGTATATCAAAAGTAATTATTTAAATAGGTAAAAAGCATATTCGTAGTAACGTAAAATCTCCTATTTTTAAAAACGATGAATTGAAATAATCTAAAGACACAATTAAAATAAAAATCAAGAAGTTATGATTTCTCACATGAAAACCTTATTTTTCTATTCTCCGCTTAACTATCTAGTGTTTTGTCTTTTAACTGCATACTAAAATGTTACACAGTTTTTTCAACTTGCCAAAATTTACATAGAATATTTGAGTAATAAATAACAGAAATATTCCATTTGTTTACATAGCCCTATGTCAACATTAACCAACCTCTCCCCTATATGTCGAAAGGGATACTTTTTAGGCTCAAAACCCCTTTTAACTTGAAACTTTTCGTCCTTCTGACTCATTTTTAGTCTCTTTCATTTCAGCGTCAAAATACATAGGAAACAACGTCTTACTATTTTAGATAGCAATGGCAGATACGTAAATAGGTTAAAGTACAAAACTGAATTTTATGTACATCAAACCCTTATAACTTCAAAACTAATAGTTTCTTCGGTTTGTGACTCATCTCATTCGATTTAATGTTAAATACTACATCTGCGATAAAAACTCGTTTGTCTTCTAACTAGCAGTGTGTAAATTTCTCCCAATGGTTATCTGAACCTCCACACGGTTTTTTATAGGTAGTCCGATCAGACCACTGTGAAGGATATCCACTTTCCGAACGAATCGTTTAATACAAAATCTAGTTAAAATAAGAAAGTGGTAGCAAATATATGACTAAATTTTTTTTTATATATGAATATTATTGGTTTGCCTTATTCACTTGTCAACCACTACAGATTCAATTCTCAAATATATATGATGAATTTCTCTTAATTACTTTTGTAAAAGGTTTTGGATTAATGCGCACAACTGGTTCACTTTTTAAATAGTCTACGCAGACTACTTATAAAAGACCGTGTGGAGGCTTTTTGATCTAGGAGGCGATGTCTGAGCTCAACACGTGAAGTCGAACAACTTTTAACTTTTTGGAATGTTCGGTTTGTGTTAGTTTTTTTGCTATATTTATTGTTTAAAAAAAAAAAAAAAGAAAAACTCTTTTTCTTCCTTCTAAACTTATAATATTAAATATCTTTACAATTTTTCAAAAAATATTAATAGTCTGGTACGGACTAAACATTTTATTTTATTTTATAACTTATAACCGTCATTGAACAGCCGACCCAATTTTCAGGTTTATGATTTAGCAATGTTTAACTTAATAGTCTTGTAATTTTGAACTCAAAATTGAAGACAAGGGAACTCCTGGATCAAGAATTGGGAGAAATTTGTATTCGGAGAAGATTTTTCGATTAAACTAACTCGCATTTGCGTTACATGAAGAGGAAAACCACGAAAACCTCTCACGGTAAGCCTAACGGTAAGGGGACTCTAACACATGATCCATTTACCACTGAGGATATTTTACGTCAGCACTGTGGTCGGTGCAAGCCGGGTGCGGAATTCTAATCTACCAGCGATCGCTCTATTCCCTGAGCCACTTTGACTCAAACTAAAATTTTATAGAATTGTTTGTAACGATGTTATCAAATCAGGAGCAAGCGTGTCACTTTAAGTACATCTTCAATCTAAAAAAGTTTTGTACCGCATAATCCCATAGTATTGAATACAAATCACCTGCTTGAATCAAAATGATATGAGATCATTACGAATAAGTTTTATTAAACCTATTGAAAAATTCAGCCGAAGACAGTTAGCTTTTTATTTCGAAGAGTTATTTGTTCACTCAATAATATTTTTGTTCATTCATTTATATATCATCTAGAAAATAGAAAAGTGGTATTACATGATGCATTATTTTCGAAAGGGTGTAAAGGTTTTTAAGTAAAATGCCTTCATAAAAAGTGTTAAACATTTCTGTTTAAATTACGCTTATACTTTCTATTACCTACCGCATTTTATTTTGAATCGCAGTAGCTATATCTTTATCTTATAAAAAAAAAATGTAGTCGTTCTTGTTTGAGAACATGTCCTTGAACCTTGAATTAAAATATTTGCATCAACAATAATATTTTATTTACATCAATTTCAAATAACTCAATTAAGATTTATATATATATGTAACATAAAAAGCTTCTATTAATCTTTTTATGTTAGTTTCTTTGTTAAAAACAACTCCTTATTTATTACTAATGAATTTCAAATCGAAACAATTTATCATACTTTTAAAAAGTCACATCCTGTTTCTAAATCTGCTCAACTATACATAAATTTAAATAAAGACATTTCTCCCTTTAAGCTTCGTGGCAATCGCGATCTATTTAATTAACCAATAGTAATTTCCCTCTTTTCCCTAAATAGAGACCTTTTCGGACTTTTTGCAAGATTTTCCCTACCAGAAAGACTGTTCGTGAATGGAGTTAACATCACTTTTTCGTTCCCACTCAACAAAGTATGACATAATAAAAGTTACTCATAAAACGACTAATAGAAGCTTTTTATGTTACATATATATATATATATATGTAATACAAAAGTTATAAAATTACTTTTGTATTAATAAAAGCATTGAAACATATTCATTTTCATAAAATGTCTTAGTTAAAAATTAGAGTACAGATATTCTATTTTGGGAATTCAAGGCTGTAAACATGCCAATAAATTATAATTAGATTAATGTTTCGAAAGAAGAGTTATTTTAAGATCTTTCACTTCCATATAAGGAAGGATTAAACGATTTTCGATGAGTATTAAATTATTTGTGGTGAGGCGTAGGAATACAAGGTATGCAATATGACTGACTTCTTACCCATGTATAAAACCAGGAGCGCTGATTTCTGCGTGGCTTTTTGTGTTTAATGATTACCTACTGAACTTCGTCAGTTTTGATGAGATCTGTGTCTCTCCCCCTCCCGCTGGAGCGGGGCTGAGAGTTCACCGTAGATTAGTAAATAAAAGATTGTGCAGAATCTGGACTGATATTTCCTGATATGTTGACTATTATTCCCACAGAAATAACGGGGTTTTGCTCTGTTATTTGAAGCCTTGCAGGATTTTTACTTTGCGGAGGAAACTTATGCATTTCTAAGCTTAACGGAGGCTGGCTGCTACCTCAAGTTTTCCCCATCCCATCACCACGCCCGGAGAAAACAGATAACTGCCTGATCCACCCACAGTGAAGGAGTGATGATATCTGTTTCTCTACCTGTACCAATTCCTATACCTAGCCGTTATCGGAAGAACGTTGAATCTCAAGCCTTCTACGATTGGAAACACGGAAAATTCCCATCAACAACACCGAGAAAAAGTTGTTGATCAGACGTAAACGGATTAGGAAAACCTCATCCCTTTGCCTGAAATATTGTGATTCGGTTTTTAGTGCTCAAGTGTGTTGGTGAAAGTGTTTGTGAAATAGAAACACCGATTACGAGTGCGATTTGGAGGAGCTTTCATAAGAAAATGATTTTTTCCCCCCTCCTTCTCTTCATAAAAATGAAGGTCAACGGGTGGCAAAGAGAAAAGTGTTTATTATTATTTTTTAAGTGCAGATGAATAGTCATGAAGATCTATGATGAGTTATGTGCGAATGAAAGATAAATCCTTGCATATCTGCATATATTTTTTTTTTTCTCTCTTTCATAACGAATAATTTTTTTTTATTGCATATTTTAGTAATCTAAATCTACGAATCTTTGAATGAGTAATATTAGAAATGGTTGAATTGCATTACTTATGTTTACATTGTTTTTTGTTTTTTTTTAAAAAAAAAAAAAATTTATGATATAATAGTGTATTTATAGTGCATTTAAAATGTTTTTGAAAGAAATAGATGTGGTTCAAACGGCAATTAAAGTAGTGAAGGCAAACAAAATTAAGTTATTATTTAAACTTTTATTTCCTGATGAATTATCACGTTTAAATCGTAATAAAATTCTAAATTTTTCAGAATTTTCTTTTAATGCTAACGATGACGAATTTTCTAATAAACTTAAAGAAATTTGTGATAATTTTAATTTTTCGGATTTAGTTAAAATTTCTGACATTCTTAATATTTCCAGTGAGGGAAATAAGAATGAAATTGCTAAACACATCCTAACTTGTTTATGTGATTACAATTATTTAAAAAATTCTATAGTAATTGAAAATCCCTCTGAAGATGAGGATGAAACAAATCAGCTTGAATGTAAACAAACTCAAACTGATTTTGAACCACATTTATCAATTAAAACTTATGTAAATCAATTTACACAAGTTAGTTCAAGTACTAAAATATATGTTGATAAAGAAATACAAACTTATGTTTATACTGATAAAGATATGGCATCCTATAGTCAAATTTCTAGTAATGATATAAAGAATAGAGAATCAGAAACAAAATTAATAGTAAACTTTTCTGATATAGAAGCAGTTACCCCTATGTTTAATGGAAATAGGCATGAAAATATTAATTCTTGGTTTCAAAATTTTGAAACTCATGCTAAGTTATTTAACCTGTCCGAAATGCAGAAATTTTTATTTGCAAAAAGATGTTTGAAAGGTAATGCATTAACTCTAATTAGAAGTGAACTTCATTTAAATTCTTATGATAAACTAAAAAATCTTTTACTGGAAGAATTTGGACTTAGTTGCAATAGTGCTGAAGTACATGCAATGTTGCAAAAAAGAAAGCAAAGGTATAATGAAACTCTTCAAGAATATTTCCTAAAAATGAAAGAGATTGCTACTCAAAGTGATATTGAGGACTTAGCTCTAATCTCTTACATAATTCAAGGAATACCTGACCAAACAAATAATAAATCAATTCTTTATGGAGCCAATAATCTTTTTGAACTTAAACAAAAACTTAAAATTTATGAAAAAATTAAAAGTGACTTCGAAAAAAATAAATTTCAAAGTAATAGGGACCATATATGAAGAAGTTGGAAAACCCAAAATATGACATTAAGTGCTTTAAGTGTAATGCACCAGGACATAAAGCCCCGGCTTGTCCTAAGAATAAAAATGTGACCCCGAATGTGACTAAACCCAAAATACATCACACAGCACAGGAGAACCCATTAAATCAGTGTAAATATTGCTCAAAGAAAGGACTTTTGAATCAATTTCACATGGGCTCCTCTTGTGTAAACAACCCAAATAAGGTGGCTGAAGTGAATGTCCAAAATATGACAAATATCCAATAGCAATTACTAATATCCGGATATAAAGTAGAAAACAAATACCTAAATGGATATAAAATAGAAAATGCATATAAAGTTGAAAATAAAAACCTAAAGGGACGTCCAAAACAAAATAAAAATGAAAAGGTAAACAAAGAGATATTATTGAATGTTGATACCGGGTCAACATTGAATATAATACCAAGACATTTGGTGTTAAAATTAAATATTCCTATAAAAAAATTTGAGGAATTTAGAGTTACCCAAACAAAAGGACAGTTAACACTTAACAAAATTTGTGAGTTTCCCCTTAGGATAGGCAAAATTGTTAAATCAGCTAAGTTTTTTATAATTGATACTGAGTTACCATATGCTTTATTAGGGTTGCAAACTTGCAAAGATTTTTGTTTGTCTATTGATTGTGTTGGGCCAGTTGTTACTCAATTTGGTAAGAGATTGATCACCTCTGCTAATTCTAACAGTGACAACTTATCTTTGCACATTAGACAGCAAAATCTCCAAAATGTTAAGGTTAAAAATTGTGAAAAAATAAAAGTTAAAGATATTTCAATAAAAGTAAACATTGAAAAAAATAAAGTAAAGGGTAACAAAAAGAAAAGGAAAAATAGGAAAAAGAAAGAATGTCCAAAAGTTTCGAAGATAGAACTGGGTAATGGGTGCACACATTATCAAGTTAATATCGACGAAAAAATAAAAAATGAGAAAGAGATAGAAAATGTGGACTTGAAAGAAATTTTAAAAAGTTATGATGATATTTTTGCGAAACATAAACACGACGTGGGAGAAATCAGAATGGAACCACAAAGAGTCGGGTTAACCTCAGATTTACCTATATCTCTAAGGCCGTACAAAACATCCCCAAAACAACAACAAGAAATTGATGTACAAATAGAAGAATTGTTAAAAAATAAAATTATTAAAGAAAGTTCATCCCCTTATGCTGCCCCAGTAACTTTAGTGTTTAAAAAAGATGAAAATAAAAAGAGTCGTTTATGTGTTGACTTTAGGAAATTAAATCAAATTACAAAAACAGATTCTGAACCCCTACCTTTAATACAATCTTTAATTGAAAAATTGTCTTATAGTAGTTATTATTCTAAAATAGATTTATCACAGGGATATCATCATGTTCGTATTCATCCTGATGACACTGAGAAATTAGCATTCGCTACTCACAATGGTCTGTTTGAATACTTAAGATTACCTTTTGGCTGGAAGAATGCCCCGAGCATATTTCAACGTACAATTCGTAGAATTTTAAATAAACATAAAATTAAATTTGCTACAAACTACTTTGATGATATCATTATCTTTTCTAATTCTTATGATGAACATTTAACCCATCTTAAAAAGATTTTTGATATTTGTAAACAAGAAAACTTAAAATTAAAACTTTCAAAGTGTTCATTTTTGCAAAAACAAATAGAATTTTTAGGATATGAAATAAGCAATGGGATTGTATCACCCGATAACCATAATATTGAGGTGATTAAAAAATTAATGCCCCCTAAAAATGTAAAATCATTGCAAAGATTTCTTGGATCAATAAATGTTTACAATAAATTTATTGATAATTATGCAAATATACGATATCCTTTAAACAACCTGTTAAAGAAAGATGTAAAATGGGTGTGGTCAGAAAAATGTCAACAGTCTTTTGAACTTTTAAAAAATGCTATTATTTGTAAACCAATTTTGAAAATTTTTAATCCTAATCAGGAATGTCATCTTTTTGTAGATGCATCCTTAGTTGGAATAGGTTCAGTGTTAAAACAGACAGATGAATGTGGTGTATTGCATCCTGTAGCTTTTCATTCTCGTTCCTTGAGAGATTACGAAAAAAATTATGCAATTACAGAACTTGAATGTCTTGCTATAGTTGATTCTCTAAATAAATTCCATCATTACCTATTTGGCCAAAAATTCACCATACATACTGACCATGCTGCTTTAGTTTGGCTAAAAAATGTTAAAAATTTAAAAGGTAGATTATTTAGGTGGTCATTATTGTTAAGTATGTATGAGTATGATATTAAATACACAAAAGGCTCTGCTAATTTTGAAGCAGATTGGCTTTCAAGAGATGCAACACATTCACTTGTCCAAAGTAATAGTAAAAATAATAATGTTCATGTTTCACATTTGTTAAAATTGAATGAAATAGTTGAAGCTCAAAGGAATGATAACTTACAAGGTAAGTTTGTTGATATCAATAATGTTTTGTGTGTACGTAAGAAAAATTTTACTAAAATAGTTGTTCCATTTTCGTTAAGATTAAAACTTTTGCAAATTGCTCATGATAAATTTAATCATCCAGGAGTGCAAAAGATGATTAACTTAATAACCCCTGTTTATTATTGGAATAACATAACTTCAGATATAACAAAATTTTGTAAACATTGTCATACGTGCCAATTAAATAAAAAACCGCGACAAAAAAGATTTGGATTATTACAATCCTTACCCCCTGTGAATCAGTCTTTTGACTTACTGGCAATAGATAGTGTTGGTGGATTAAATTACTATAACTCAACAAAAAAATATTTAACTTTAATTATTGACCACCTTACACGATACATTTGGGCTTTCGCGTCAAAATCCATTAGTTCAGAAACCTATACTAACTTTTTACATCAGATTTTTCAAAATCAAATCCCTAAATCCTTGTTAAGTGATCGAAACGCTGCCTTTACTTCTTCTCATTTTAAAAAATTTTTGAAACATAATAAAATTAAACAATTATTGACAACTGCACATCATCCGCAGTCTAATGGCAAGGTTGAACGCCTTGGTCAAACAATCATTACGCGTTTAAAATGTAAAATTAATGAAAAACCTACTAAAACTCCCTGGCCTACTTTGTTAAAAGATATAGTTAATACTTATAACTCAACTCCCCATTCTGTAACAAAATTTCCACCTGCATACCTCATGCATGGTAAACTCCCCTATGAAAATCCCTTAAATGAAGAAATCTATCCACCTATTGAGGAAGCTAAAAAAATAGCAATTCAAAGAACTAAAGAATATCATGAAAGAAATAAAATTTATTATGATGCTAGATTTTCAGATATAGACTTTAAAAATGATGAATTAGTTATGTGTGAAGAATTTACTTATCCTAATACGAGGAAGTTGTCACCTCCTTTTAGTGGACCGTATAAAATTCTTCAAAAAATTTCAGATGTTAATTACAAAATAAATAAAAAGAATATTTTGAGTAAACAAAATTTTGAAATAGTACACGTATCAAAGCTTAGGAAATATCACAGCCCACAAACGTTAAAATTAAATCATGAATAGTGTCCAAAAGAAAAATTATCACTTTCTTCATGGGAAGAAGTGATCCCTATATTTTTGAGAGATCCGAATCACGTTGTGTGAAGATGTTTACCTCAGCAGCAGTTGGGAGTGAGGGCGAAGAAACTTGAACTTTTTTTTTTCTCAACTCAGTGAGAAAAATTTTCTAAACTATTTTTGTTTTATCCACTCTGGATCTCTCATTTTCACTGTACTTCATGAAATTCTGCTTTCCTCCATTTTAACGGGGAATACAGAATTTCAGCAAGTAAATAATCCCCTTAACCACACAGAATCCTAAATTCTGAATCAATGACACATGTTGTCCATTTCATTTCACAGTAAAAATTTGTATATTTTTGTGTGAAAAATTTTTGAAAATTTTAGTAGAATAGTTATATAAACATGCTTCATTTTTCTTTCTGTTTAGTTGCCTAAACAGATAAATTGCATTATTATGTTTTTATTTTTGTTACTGTAAATAATTTTTTTTCACATTTTGAAAAAAGATTATTTGTAGGAAAGAGGACAGTCATACCAACATACAGCTTATAAATTCATATTATTCTAAATTTAATTTTTTTGGCTTACCAAAATTTTTTTTGGGGGGGATGTAATACAAAAGTTATAAAATTACTTTTGTATTAATAAAAGCATTGAAACATATTCATTTTCATAAAATGTCTTAGTTAAAAATTAGAGTACAGATATTCTATTTTGGGAATTCAAGGCTGTAAACATGCCAATAAATTATAATTAGATTAATGTTTCGAAAGAAGAGTTATTTTAAGATCTTTCACTTCCATATAAGGAAGGATTAAACGATTTTCGATGAGTATTAAATTATTTGTGGTGAGGCGTAGGAATACAAGGTATGCAATATGACTGACTTCTTACCCATGTATAAAACTAGGAGCGCTGATTTTTGCGTGGCTTTTTGTGTTTAATGATTACCTACTGAACTTCGTCAGTTTTGATGAGATCTGTGTCTCTCCCCCTCCCGCTGGAGCGGGGCTGAGAGTTCACCGTAGATTAGTAAATAAAAGATTGTGCAGAATCTGGACTGATATTTCCTGATATGTTGACTATTATTCCCACAGAAATAACGGGGTTTTGCTCTGTTATTTGATATATATATATATATATATATATATATATATACAGAGATCCAATAATTTAAGAAATGTTGGTAGCCATTAAAAATATTAGCACCTTCAGCGTTTGATTTTTCTTCTTTCAACTTCAAAATTTCGTAGAATATGTCCATGCATTAAAACTTACATTTGTAATACTTATTACTGCATAATAAAATTCTATGAAATTTTGTAAAAGAAATATTAAAATAATAAAAATCTATAAAATGTATAATAAACATATATTTTTTTTGTAACCTTCGTTGAACAGCCAACCCAATTTTTGGGGTTTACGACTACTAATGTTCAATTCAGCAGCGTTGTAATTTTGAACCCAATCCAGAAGACAAGGAAACTCCTGGATCAAGTAGTGGGCGAAATTCGACTTCGGGGTGGGTTTTTCGATGAAACTAACCGTTATTTGCGTTACATGGAAATGAAAACCCCGAAAACCTTCCACGGTTAGCCTGATGGCAAAGGGACTTTTACCCAGAATCTGACTATCACTGAGGATATTTTACGTCAACACTGTAGTCGGTGCAAGCCAGATATGGAATTCATTATCGACCAGCTATTTCTGGGATTCTATTGTGTAATTTCAAAGTATTATGCTTCCTCAATTAAATATGTATATTATCTGAGAATTTGCGGTTATGTGTAATAAGGGTCAATATAGCGGAATTTTTTCGCAGAAATTTATAAATTGGAACGCAACTCCGGCAAAATATTCGAGTCCATGAAATCCTGAAACACGTGCCTCGCTCAAACATTATGCTATTGCTGAGGGTCTTAAAAAATGTTTCTTCCTATTTATGCTTAATTAAAATGAAATCGAACGCGTTTTTTCCTTTTTTTTATACGAAATTAATTTGTCCCGTAAATTTCAAATTGCGTATTTAAGTGATCACCTTTGACGGGATCGATACTGCTTCGATTATGTCACAAACCCATTTGGTTTTTCACCAATCAATATTTTATTTTATTTTATAACTGCCGTTGAACTTCAGACCCAATTTTGCGTTTACTATTTCCAATGTTCAACTCAATAGCCTTGTAAATTTGAACTCAATCCAGAAGACAAGGGAACTCCTGGAGCAAGTATTTTATTTTATAACCGTCGTTGAACAGCCGATCCAATTTCATGGGTTTACAACTACTAATGTTCAACTCCGTAGCCTTGTAATTTTGAACCAATCCAGAAGACAAGGAAACTCCTGGATCAGTACCCCCAGAGGTATTGATTTGTTATGGGAACATTGTTATGGGACTTTGAGACTCGATAGATGCATCAGTCACCATTTACTACACGGTGAGTCTTCGGCCGGTGAGGATCGAACCCACGACCTCTTGGACATGGGCCCAGCACCCTACCGACCAGGCTATCCCGGCCTGCTGGAGCTAGTATTAAAATTTACCTTCGTGGAGGATGTTTTTGTTGGTTCTCATACGCATTTGCGTTCTATGAAAACCATGGAATCCTCTCACGCCTGGTAGGAAGGAGACTCTAGCCCATGATTCGTCTACCTCTAATGATATTTTACGTCAGCACTGTTGTCGGTGCGAGCCGGGTATGGAACTCGTATCGATCCGCCATCGCTGGGATTCAAACTTAAAAACAAAAACAAAAATCGAAAAAAAAAAGTCACGCAAAAGATCTAAATGAAAATAAAGCATTTTTTTTAATATGAAAATGAAGATATTAACATTATTTTACAACAAAAACTTGCTTTTTTGCTTGAAATCTTTTACTTTATATTTTTTGCTTAATGTTTTATTTTAATTTCGATTTTCTTTTTTTTTTATTACACCTCACACTGTTGCATTGATATATTTTACTTCGACTAATTTTGATACAATGTTGAAAAGCACTCTATTTTGTGGATATAATCGTGTGAGCAGACGAGGAGATTATATCTTTATATATCTTATCCATATTTTATTTTATTTTTTCTCTAAATATATATATATATATATATATATATATATATATATATATATATCTTCATCATTCTTTTTAACAATCCTCTTCCCTTATTCTTACTGTTTTTACATACTTTTTACAAGTAGTACCTATTATTTTTCAAAAGTTAGCATCCCTGTTTAGAACAAGAAACTAAGTTTTTTTTCCATTTTAATGATTAGGAACAGCATCCGCAGATTTGAAAATGAAAATTAAAATGCTCAAGTTAAGAAGGAAAAAAAATAATGGAAATTTTCGAGAGAAACATATCCAACTCAAGATTTTTAAATCAAAAATTGGATGCATTTTTTTTTTTTTAATATTTAAAGTTCTAGCCTAGGATGTCCTTAAGAAAACTAGAAATTTCTTTGGAAAATATTCTTTTATTATAGGAATTGCATGAAGGAACCTTACTTCCTGAGATATTCACCCAATAGCGTGACGTTGAAGTGGGTATGTTTTGGAGGGGAAGGGGATGAAAAGAGGGTCGTCGAGCGTTAAGTTCGGCGCGTGCCCGACACGCGCCAGATGAAAAACGAGCAAGACGGAGAACGTATGTTTGGCTGATACCTCTTGATTTTTGACGCGAATGGTAAGAGAAATATGAATATTTAATGCACAGCACATGAAGTTTGCACGTATCACATTTATTCATTAATTAGATGAATCGGAAAAATATTTATTGGGAAAATATCAGAGTAATTGTAAAATATATTTTTTTAACTGTACATATTAAATTGTTGTCTGTGTACGCAATCGTTTTCTTTTTGAACCCAACCCATTGAACTATTTATGCAGTTAACTGTGATCTGAGGATTTTGCTGGGTCCATATATATATATATGTATTTTATATATATATATTTTATATATATATATATATATATATATATATTAGTATTTTTTAATTGTAAAAAAACAGTATAAAAGTTACTAAATAGAATCTGCTAGGTTATTACAATTATATTTGTAGTAAACTCTGAATAACGATGTCTGAAAAAAAATTTTTTTTCATTCATATTCAAAAATTTATCAATAGTTGATTTTGTAAATTAAAGAAATTTCAATGATGGATATCTGTTTTTCTTTGATCTAAATAAGTGCAAATTTGAAAAAATTTTGTGAGCCACGTTTGGAAGATTTTACCTTTGGTGATAAAAAAGACACCGGTGTCTCATGCTGTACTTCAGAACCATGAATTATATTCAGAACCATAAATTATAATATTTTTCACTTATTTTGACCTAGATTAATACAAAATAATAAAAAAAAAACGTATGAAAAATATGTTTAATAAAAATTCTGCGTCTGAAGGTTAAGGCCATACCGACCAACATTAACTCTTTTCCGAGGACAATTTTTTTAAATGGTAATGTAATGACAATTATATTGCAGGCATAAATACTTCCTCCCCCCTAACCTAAACATAATCAAAATTATTATCTACAGTTTTCGCAACGTCCTATTAATAATCAAATTATTAGTAAGATATTTAATATAGTTTTCGTTTATTTTTGAATAAACAAAATATTTCAACTTCCACGGCATGTTGACAATTTAAGTGTCAATGTTAAGTTCGGAAACTTACCACAGAGCTACCACAAACTTACCACAACACATCTACTATACCGTATACATATTTCAAACGTTTAAATATAATGGTAGTCAAAATCATTTTAAATCCCATTTATTCAAAAAAGAATAAAGTGGGTGAATGATTAATTTGTTTCAGATAGATACTTTATGAAGGTCACTGACGTTAAAATGAACTTTTAAAAAAAATTAATGCTAGAAATTTTGATTATTTCAATCCAGATAAGTTAAAGAGTTTTATGCTTTTGTCTGAAAAAAAAAAAAAAAAATTCGTACTAAAGGAACTTTAATGCCAATTATGTAATTAAAACTCATAAACAAGAATTATGTTTAGAATAATAGGAACAATGAGTTATGAAATAATAAAATATGTTACAATTAAGAAAAAATTGTCTTGGAATTTAGAAATCATGAACAAATATTCATCGATTTTTTTTTATACGAGTGAGGAAAAAAGAAACAAAATCTTTCAACTAACGTTCTTTTTAAATCGAAGAGGTTCACGATTTCCCCTTTCTATAGACGAGGGTTATTCGACAGCTGGTTGTAACATCTGTTGTTCGACCCTCATTTTTTTTTTTTTTTTTTAATGCTCTTTTCCCGCTTTCTAAAAGTAGGGTGTTGTCATTTCGATTAGATTATTTTTTATCATTCGAGACATAGAAAGTTTTAATTGCATTCATATTTGATTGCATTTAGTATTACTAAATCCTATCAATATATCTGCTCCCATCATGGTAGGCAGTTAAAAAAAAATTGCAATATAAATGTTTGTAATTCGAAATTATTATTATTATTGTTGTGAATTAATTTTGTGTGGAAGACTTGGCAATCAAACTAAAAAAATAAAATTAAAAAAGGAGAAATACATAAAAAAAAGTCGACCATCAAGGGTCAGAGTTTATATATTTCAAGGCAGAAAATAGTAAAACTGATAAGAAAAAAATAAAAGAAATTTAACTTTATTCAAGTTTGTTTTGGAGCGAATACAATATCCGCGAGTACAAAGATTTTTTATATTTTTTTATAACAGTTAAAACATTTATTTACAACTGTTTTTTGCCCTATAAAAAGGAAATAGTGATGAATAGTTTATACTAGCAATAATAAGAGCATATATTACTCCTCCTGAAAACCTGCTATAAGTGAAATAGTTTAACACTACCAGTTTTTTCTCTTCTCCGTCTCATTCAAGGCCTGCAGGCTAAACATATCTTTGAGTTATTCGTGCTTTTTAATTAAGAAATAGAGTCACAATTTTAAACACCGAAGAATAAATGACTATTTGAATCTAAAACGGGATTAAAAAAAACGGCGATTTTGTTAAAAATAAAAACTTTGGAAATAAGTAATTAATAAACAAAATACTTTATATATCATAATAAATCATGCGTTTAAAAGGTATGCCAACAAATGGTTCTAAGTTCAGGAAAAAAATATGTGCTATGAAATTTTGCCAACAATAAGCAAAAATAACAGAAATACAGTTAATAGTTTCCATGGCTACAAAAAGGAGAAAAATAAAGGAAAGAACAAAAAACTTTTCATAGCCGAACGATATTTGAAGCATTGTTGTGTCATTTTCTGGTTGTAATCACGCGGTTTAACTCTCAACGGTCTGAAAGGTTTTTTTCCTAATTTATTATCATAATTAATTATAAATTTATTTATATAATTAATAACGATTAAATTAAATGTGACAACAATAAGTGTGATAAAAATAATATAAGGATTATTACCATCATTCGAGCAGTATTGAATCCTATAAATAAGTGTGCAATGCCGCTCATATGGCGGCATTGGTCCGTTAAGGGTCAAATCAGCGGAACTTCTTGCTTTAGGTTTTTCTGCATTCTATAATTTAAACCAACAATCCAGTTTCTTAAAAATTAAATTGACTATCATTCAAATGAAATTCCAACACATTTGGAGAAAAGATCGGTCATGGAAAATTTCGCGTTTGCGTATGAAACAGCAACTCTATTACGCGATATGCTGTTTCATACAACCCTATGTTGCATAAAATTCACAATTTTTATTTAAGCATTCAAAGTACTCTTTAAAAATAAATAATTAATTAAACTAAATTTTAACAATATCATGAACAAAGTTAATTGTGAAATTTTAGGTACCAATTAACTTCTTTGTAAATGTCTGTTAATAATTTTTAATTACTTAAAGTTTGGAAAGTATTGTATTTTTGTTGATGAAAATTATTGATTCATTTTTTTACTAATGTTATTTACATTTATTCCATTCTCCTTATATTTGAATTTTTTGATAGTTTTACTTTTAATTTCCTTCCCGCAGAAAAATAGACTACATACAAAACCATGCCGGATGCTCCAGATTTAAGTGAGGACATAGAATTAGGCTCTTCAGAAGCAGAGGACGAAAGGTATTTACATCTATTACTCGCTGGTTTTCGCGCTTGTGCCAAGGAAGCCATTAGGTTTTTACTGGAAGAGGAAGGACTAGCCCCCGATCATCCCCTTCCAGCCGGCCTTAACGAACACCTGGTGAAACAACAAAGTCACCTTGCGGAAGCCCTCCACAACGATTCCGGTGTTGTAATGGAAGAAAGCTTCCTTAATTCTTCACAAGATGGCGACACCACGCGTGAAGAAAGACACAATATAGAGCATTTTGTTGAAAAAAGTGATGACAGAATGTGTATGTGTGAATCAAGTGAATCCCATCAAGAAGTTTGTGAAATTCACATGATGGAAATTGTTGAACAAACACTCAGTTTTATTCAAAATCAAATTGAATCTGATTATCGGACAGAAACGTTCAAAATGAGTGACTGAGGAAGTAAATATATAAAATGTATATACATATGGAATATTTATTCATTCAGACAGTGGACTGAACATTTTACAATTGTGTACACCAAACATACCTATATAAATTAACAATCTTATTGAATTCAACATATTATTTTATCCCTATTTTTAAAATGTTTATTTTGATTGCAATATTAATACTTTAACAAATAAATAGAAAGGAAAATTGTAAAAATTAGTCACTTGTATTTTTATGGAGAATTTAATATATGAAAGTGTTGCAATTATTTTAAAACACATTTTATTTAATTAAATAATGTAAACGAATTTCATATTTCTTTATAGTCTTTTCTTTAGTTTATTAAGAATATTTATTGGCAATTTTTACTTAAAATTTTTCTTGAGATGACGAAAACTAGTATTTTTAAAACTTAATTTTTTAAAATTGTTTGCGAAATTTAATAATTGTTATTTATGCATTTGAATTTAAATAATCATGAATTTATTCCGTTAAATTTAAAAATGTATTGATTTAGAAACAATAAATATTTTAAAATATTATTGAAATCAAATGAGCTTTCATCTTGCATCAAATTTAATTTTTGATAATGATGTTAATCTTCGAAAATTATCAAACACAGTTCTAAAGCTTTTGATCTACTTCGAAAATTTCTTTGTTTTTATTGTGATAAACACTCCAGTGAGCATTTTTATGCCCTATTTTTTTTTTCTTCTAATTTATCTTTATCATTAAAGTAACTGAGTAAATTAAAAATCAAATAATTATTTAGTATTTTAAAATAAAACCTGTAAAATCTATAAGTATTTAGTTGATATGAGTATTAGCCATTGCATTAGTATAAAATCATTTATTTTTATGCATTTCTGTTTTCTTTTTTTTAGATCTATAGATACTTTTAGATAGCACTAAAGCAGATATTTCTACTTATTTTATTTTCTTAAAATGATAAATTTAGAAAAAAAAAAGGAAAAGAAAGAGGGATAATTAGCAGATTAATTAGATCATTTTACAAAATCATTTCAAAAATAATTTTGTACAATTCAAATATGCTACAACTTATCATTATTTAATAGTAATTCGCATATATTAATTGTGAAATCAATCTAATAAAATTAAAATAAGTTACTTTTTTAAAATTTATTTCATGTTTTCATTTAAAAAATTTATTCAGTTTTATTTATATATTTATTTATTATAATTCAAACCAAATGCTATGAATTTCGTTCAGATTTCAAACCTAAAATTAAATAAATGTATACTGTCCAAATTCTTATTTCACAATCTATAAATTTCAAAGGATTTTAATGACGGTGATGATTTAAAAATGCAATTTCTCTAGTAAAGAATTGAGCATTTTTAAAATAAATACTTTAAACTAAGAATGTAGACATTTATAAAGAAACACTGCAACGATTCCTTCAAAAATATTTAATATATATATATTTTTTAATTTTAATTAAATCAAATTAAACGATTAAGAGTTGAGATATGATTGTTGGATGTCGATTTTCTACATGCATAAAATACGGGGTAAACATACTTATTTTTGTTGCAAACGTTAACGTTTCTTTTAAATTTCAATTAACCGAAACGATAAACAAAGAATTTCATTTATTGCTTAATGAAGTGACTTGTTTGACTAAAGGGATAATTCAATTCAAAAACGTTTTGAATAAACACTGCCCTAATACCTAACTATTCTATTCACAATACTAAACATTAAACATACTAAATTATAATATAAATAACATACTAAATATTACAGAAGAAACAAAGAATATCTGTATTGTTTCTTAACAAAACAAATTCACGGTAAATTTTAATATTTCTTACTGTTTTTTAATTTAACAATTCATCAGTGATATTTTTGTTGAGCTTAATAAAAATATTAAGTTCGAAACTTTTATTCAAGTTCTGGAAACAGTTTATTTATTTTTTCCTGATCATAATTCTGGTGCAAAACGTCCATTAATTTTACCATTAGGTATTACTTAGAGTACAAAGTTTATTATGAACTGGTATTATTCAATGTTTTAATGATTCTAAAACAATTTATGCATTTTTCTCGAAACATTGTTTGTTTGTTTTTTTTAATCCTGGCTGGACTGTGTAGCGGTCAGGAAGCTAACCACACATCAGAAAGGACCTGGGTTCGAATGGCATGGATGTTCTCTGTTCTATCTGTCCTTACTATGGTAGCAGCACTGGCATACTTAATATGGTGCACCTGCAAGAGTGGCCAATAAATCTGCCCTACTAATACCTAAATGACGTGTGTCAATCGGATGGGCATCGGAAAAAAAAAACTATTCAAAAAATTTGTTAATTCTTATACCAAAACTATGAAAACTGTTGTGTACTGTTGTACGCTCTAGAGTGATTACTTCAGTTATTTTATCATAAAATGAAAAATTATATATATTTTTCAATCTAAGAAAAAAGGTTTTTTTTTTTTTTTTTTTTTTTTTTTTTTTTTTTTTTCTGCCCCTTTTATGGTCTGAAGAAAAAAATTCTTCTTATCTTAAAATGAATTCGGTAGTCTGAAAAAAATCTGTATATATATTTCTCTTTCAGTCTGCAGAAGAATAAAACCATATAAGGAAGCCCTAAATAATCAATCAAAAGCAGAATACACTATTTTAAAGAATTTAATATTATTTGAGGTTCAATTTTAATCTAAATGTGTAAAGTTTGATGATAAAAGCAATTTAATTTTAATCCTTCAGATAAATGTTGAATAAATATAAATGTAAAGTACCGACTCATCACTTTACAATAGAACTCTAGTATGTAATTTGGCTTACGAAATTGGAGCTTTGAAAAAAATTGGCAGGTTATAGGTACCAACGTAAATCATAGGTAACAGCGTATACTTTTCCCACTATCGCTAAATTCCTTTAAAGATTTAAAGTAAGAGTCATTAAAAGGACATTACTCTCGCTTTCAATGTCCTATATGTATATTTTTTTAAATTTATAGTAAAAGAGGTAAACTATCTCTCTCTCTTTTTTATAAATAAAAACATATGATTAGGGATATGAAAATAAATAGACTAGCTAGCTAACTTAAGTTAGCTAGTTAGTCTGTTTAGCAAAGTTATTTTTATTTAAACAATTGTTTAAAATTTTAGTGCTTAATCGAAGGTTTATGGTATATCTGAGTAAATATTTACGTGTCCAACAGGGTAAATAAGGATAAAATATTCGTGCCTGTTCGGAATTTTTACATGCCTCGAGCAAGTGGGGTTGCATAATTTTCGAGTCTAACACACTTTTTTTCACAGATTTAAGTGCATAAATTTTAATCTTAATAATTTTTGTTTACATGAAATCTTTTTAAATAATTTTCACCAAAGAGTTTTTTAAAAATTTCTTATTTTCTAACAATAATGCGGAAAGTTAATCCTTAATACTGCTTTTAGGTATTTAACTAGATATTTTTTATTCATTATTTTTATAGCATATTATGACTGAACTTTTTAAAATTAAATTTATTTTCAAAATCGATATAACTTATTAAAAATATATATATATAACTTGTTTAGTTTTATATTATAGTTTGGTGACTAAATATCCTCATAAATTATTGCATAGGACAATATAACACAATAATTATATAAGACAATACCTCACAAATTATCTAAGACAATATTACACAATTAATTTATTACATAATAAATGAACAACACTTTTATTTTTAAGGCATTTATTCTGAAAAATTAGCGAAATCGTAAACGCAATAATAATAGAGAATTATTTACAGAAAGGTCAGTAAATAAATATTGCTATAAAATATCATTAAATAGAGGCAACAAATACATAGTTTCTTCTTTGAATATTCTACAAAGATAGACTTCTTTGAATATTAAAAATCATGTGATTTTTCTGTCCATTAAAAATGCATGAAGTGGTTTTAAAAAAAAGGATTTTCATGTATTTTGACGTTTTATGTAAAAGTTAGATAGCAAATTCCGATTGCAGTATTATATAATATTATGTGTATATTATGATTCAAAACATCATTACGTACGTCAGTATGTAATTTAAAATTAGTAATTCAAAGGGTTTTATGATGAACAACTTCTTATGATACTCAACGCCAAAAATATTTTTGATACCTGCCGATTTTTAATCTTTTAACCTAAAAAAAAAATAAAAAATACTAGAAATGGAAGCAAATCTAATGTTTTAATATTTTGCTCCTGTCTTTATAAATTTGGTTTTAAACATTGTCTGTTACTGCATAAAAAATATGATTAAAATATTTATACAGAAAGCGTGATAACTACTCGGTGTTTATGTTTTTTTTTTAACTTTTTATTTCAGGATGTTAAATATTTTTTTTAATAAAACTCTATATATTTTTAAAACTTTTTGCTTCATTTCACTTTACTTCCCTACTATTAGAAAATATCTAGAGAAATTAACGCGATAGTCAACAACTATGGCGTAAGTAACGGGAAAAAAAGGGTATGGCTATGGCTATGCTATGGAAAAAGTTAAAAAGTAGTAAAAAAAATCTTACTACTTTTTTTAATTGTTCGAAAAAAAATTTGAATGAACTGCGTAGAAGAAAAAGTTTTTCTCATTCAATAAACAATTGTAACGATTTATTTACGATAAATTAACAGTCACTTTGTATATTTATGTATACCTTTAAAATTTTTTAAAATCAGTCCACCATGGGTATCGAACTCACGACTATGCAGACGAAAAGAAAAATTTATATATTTATTGATATTCTCTTATATTTTGTGAAAATATTGGAAAAAAAAATTAAAATTTATTGTAAAATTACGACATCGAAAATAGGAGAAGTGAAAAAAGGTGGGACTGCGCCAGTGGATTGTCAAGCGAAGAGTCTCAAATGAAATTTATTATCAATATATGACGAAGTAACCACTTGGCTAAGCCCACCCATCAAAGATATGTGATCTAACATTGAAATAAAAATCTAAAATAATAAGTAAATCTATGAATTGTATTGCTGCCATCTATTTTCGAAAAAATTAACTAAAAATGTGAAGCTGTGTTAAAATGAAATATTGTAGAATCATTTTTCGAATAATGAACGTTCTGTCAAGAAATACAGGCTGATGAGAAATAAAAATTAATTTAATAACTCTCAATATTTGTATCATTTAATTAAATCACATGCGTGCCAACGGAGTCGACCGATGGGCCAGGATCTAATCTTATTCTTAAAGAAACTTGCAATGATAAATGTCCTTAATTTTAAAATAAATTTCGCTAAAAAGGCTCTAAAAATCGTAAAAAATAAACTATTTTACTTGTTTTTACCTCTTTTACTCTTTCAAATCATTTCTTGCTTTTAATTTTTTTCAATATAGTTTGGTTAATTTTCTGCATCTATCAAAAATAAACAAAATAATTTTATCAATCATAATATTTGAATTATGTATAAATTTTCAGGTTATATAAGTATAAATATTCAAGTAAGTCCAACTTCAAATCTAAATATTTATCACGTGGTATACAATAACAATCTTATTGAATTCATCATATAATATTAAATCTCCGTGTTTTAAATATTTCTTTTGATCCCAATACTAATACTTTACCAAATAAATAAAATTAAAAGTTGTAAAAATTAGCTATTTACATTTTTATGGAGAATTTACTAAATGATAATATTGCAATTATAAGAAAATCTCTTTTTAATTATTACAAAGTTCAAAATATTGTATACTTTTTTTCTGTGCTTACCCATACTTTAGACAATTTTTACTTAAATTTTAAATTAATAATAATTCGGGAACTAAGATTTTAAATTTTTTTAAAATTTAAACGGTTTCATGCGTTTTATTTACCATTTAAATTTAAATAATTATGAATTTATACCGATAACTAAACTAGCAATAAATGATAAAGAAATCTTTTCGAAATCAAATGAAATTTCAAGGTTCTATTCTCAATTATAATTTGCTTTTATACTGATAAACACTCACGTATGAGTTTTTATGCCAAATTCAGTAATTTTTAGCTATTTTCTTTATATTGTTTTAAAAAAAAGCCCAAGTTGAGTGTATTACTAAAAAGATTTAAAGGGAAGAAGAAAAAAGAAATAGAACGATTCAATTACAAATATTTCTAATATGTACATACATATGTATCAATTCGAATCAGACGTTGTGAGTATCGTACTAACTCACTACTAATGCCGCTAGCAAAAAATAAAAAAGAAACTTTTATTATTTTAAATTTCTTCTTTTTTTGTGAACAATTTATAATACATTGAAAATTTCGAAAGAATATATTTTAGAAAAAAAAAAAAAAAAACATTTGGATTGCTCCAGTGGATTGCGCTCCATCAACAATTAAATAAGAATCCTATGCTTCTGCTACCATCTATTATCAAAAGAATTGACTAAAAATTTTAATGAGTAAATGTAATATATTGGCGCATCATTCGTAAAGTGTAAAATTCTGTCAATAAAATATTCACACTGAAGAGAAATTAAAATTATTTTAACATCAACTCTTAATAATTTTTGTATCACGAAAAGTATTTGTATTAGTAAAATGTTTGTGAGTTCTTTTTTATTTTCCAAAAACGAAATTATTATGGACGAAATTATTAATTGCAAGCACCTCTGCTCGCTACTCTCACCTACCTTCACGATTTATACACAATTATCACTTTTTCCTTTCTTTTTTTTCTTTTGCAGGAAATTATATGTTCCATCAAAATTTAAAATTGTTCAGTTGAAAATTCAGAAAAATATTTATTGCATATGATAACTCAAGATTCCACAGATTAAGTTAACTTTATTGAGAATTTTTATTTTTTCATATCGCTACATTAGGACCATTGCATCTCCATTCGCCAGCTTATTTTTGTTTAATTTCCTATTGATATTTGGTGAATATAAAAACTATTGAAATGGTTAGGGGCCACACAATCGGCGTCAGGTGTCCAAATGTTTTATACAGTTCAGTACAAATGCTTAAGATCTCCTGATTTTTAAAATAAAAAAAAATCTGTTTGATGCATAAAATTCTGCTTTAGTTCTCTACCCTTGAAAAATACCGTCGCCAATAGCCCATTGTGTCTCTAGTGCGGAATAAATGAAATACTTTATGCTAATTTTAGAACAAAAATATTTTCTATAGCCTGCAGTTTGCTTGAAATAATGGCCGTAAGAGAGAGAGGTGAAATGCATTTAAAAAAATTACTAATAACTCATTGATCGCAACTCTAAGAAATTTTAATTTTTATTAAAGTGTTAAAGTCTGTTTAGTTGCCAACTTTAGGTATAAAAAAATGCTGTGACTGTCAAATAACGACTTTTATATTTCTTTTAAAGAAACAGTTCCTTTAAAAAAATTGGAAAAAAATAATAACACAAGCGTTCAAATAATAGGATTTATTTTTCATTATAACACAATTCTGTGAGTCAAAATATAATATTAATATAGGGTCTGTAATCAAAGTTCAAAAGCTTTTTTTTAAATTAAACAAGATCAGGAATGTATATGTTATTTTTTTATACATATATATTTTTTAAATATATAACAATTTCAGAAATATTATAAAATATTTCGCATTAACTATGGCAGTTGGCAGCTCTGGATTTTAAGGATTAAAATCCTTTTCACATCCATTATTTATAAATTAAATCCTGCATGCGGAAAGCTTGATATAATTACAACTCTCCTTCTCTAATTTGTGTTATCTGTTCTTCAACTTGGTAGAGGCTTAAAGCATTCTTTGTAACGCGCTCATTAGCCTACTATATACATGTAGTGTTAGTAACTAAAAATTGAAACAATCGCTTACTCTCTTGGTTTTTAGGTAATCGTTGCAGAGAATACACTTCGAATGTTTATAGAAAAAATGGCATATATATGCATTGTGATATCAAATAATAATTTAAAACAACAGATCTGTTTCGGCCATGGTAAGTATACTTACCACCAATTACAGCAATTTTTAATATATCCATTATAACTATTTTAACTATTTTACAACTTCTGCTTTGTGCTGCTAATAACTTCATCTCTGAGGAAGAACGGCTGGAACAAATCTGGTAACCATATGTCAGTTTTAAGGAATATTTATAGTACTAGCTGATATTTGTATTCTAATAAGACATATCAAAGAGGCATGTAAACTTCTTTTGATATCTTCGTATGCATTTCTCTATGTTTTTTTTTTTTTTTTTTTAAATTTCACAGAATTTAATTTTATGTTTAAAAAGAAATATAAATCATTAAGCTACCCACTTTTTAATAGCCTCTAATGAATGATAGTAAACACATCACCAAAAACATTCGTGATAAATATCAAATTTGATGTAATGAGCCAAATAAAGTTCCTTAACTCAAGCTCAATCCAAAATTTAAATTAATGCATTATTGCTAGATATAAATGGCCTGTTAAAGAATTAACTAAATAATCTGTCACGTCAAACTACATTTGAGTATAGAAAATGAATGCTATCATTTATATATTTTTGACTTAAGTTCGAAATTCGGATTACTTTCCCACTCGTGGTATATCATCTGTCCGCACACTGTCTCTTAAATTGTTTAATTTACTGCTAAGAGTCTCAATTCCAGAGCGCACTTTATCTAAACCTGTTTCGAATGTATCCATCACATTGCCGATGGATGGATTTATTAATAACGATCCGTCTGGGATCGCATGCGTTGTAACTTCTTCAGCAATGTCTCCAGGTATTGAAGATTCTGTAGTAATTTCATCCACACTTGAAACTGTCTGCTCGGTGGTTGGCATTTGAAAATTGTCTCTTGCTGAGATAACTGTAATTCTTCCTTCTAAGCCTGTCGTGACTGGAGATAATTTCTGGGCATATTTAATTATAATATCAATGTCTAATTCATCTGGAAAAAAATAAAATAAAATTTAGTTCATTTCTGAAAGCTGACTTAGTTCAAAGCTGCAAAACAACAATCGATTATTGTTTTGTTGTTTTTCTATTTAAACTACATTAGAATAAATCTTTGGGTGAGTTCTGTGCAACGGAGTTGGTGAATCTCTATGCAGGAATTCACCGATGGCGCAACGGTGAATCTCTATGCCAATCTACTTCTAAGAAATAGAAACTCCATTCATTTTTGTTTATTTATTACCGCTTTAATCGTAACTACCACTAGGACTAACATTTCTAATTATTAGTAGTTAAAGCAAAACTATCCTTCGCATTTACATTAAGCCTGATGACTGCGCAGTACTTCTGCGACGTCGATCACTGATCAATGTTTGAAAGACAGAACATCAAGATGAAATAGTTTTCAAATCCAGCCAACGTGAACACACCGTGTAAGCGGCAGCAGTAAATTGTTTAGTTTCGACGTACGTGAACGTGATGATTGCTTTGACCTTTCGTTAGAAGCATCTAGGACCTGTCCGATCAAACTATTAATGGCGGCCATTTGCGTTTGAAACCGACTGGTCGAAGCGTGTTTCACAAGCAGTAATTCCTTCTTTAATAATAATCCATTTTTCCATATTTCAAACTATTCTGACAAGTAATCAAACTGGCCGGGATAGCCTGGTTGGCAGGGCGCTGGACTCAAGTTCGTGAGAAAGGGAGTTTGAATCCAGTCTGCCGAATGCGTCCCGAGTAGTAAATAGTGACTGGTGTACTTTAAATCGAATGGGACACAAAGTCCTCTATTTTCCCATAACAAATCCTACCTCTGGGGGTACTGGATTGGAGATTGATCGTTCTCCTGGTTCAAATTTACGATCTGTGGATAAAAATAAATGGGTCCATCCTGTAAACGGGTGTGACGTATGGGTGTGGCAGAAGTCGAATTCTTAGGCATAGATGGCGCCATTGGAAACAGGAAATATCACACACCTAGTCTTAATGGCCTAAGATACCAACAACTACAAGTAAACAAACTTGTTGAGACGTCTGTTTAATGAATTAACTTGTTAGTACCTGTTGTCATTAACTTTGAACGGGTCATTTTTCATAAAGAATGTAATGATAGTAAAATTATTTCATTATCAGTATTAATCTTGTTTAAGCAAAATTCCACCATAATGTACTTAAAATATTAATATTGATGAAAAATTACCCAACTGGTTCTTTTTTTTTTCTCTTTTTTTTTTCAATTGAGCAGAAATGATAGTTTATAAAAGGAAAAATTCGCATGATTTAAATAAAAAAAAATTAAAAAGTCTACAGGAAAATTTTGACCTCGTAAGTACGCACCATATTATGTCAATTGGGTGTTAGTTTCAATTTATTCATTTCATGCTGTATAATAAGTTCTCTGAAGCACGTTCTCTGTTCTTTTTGAGATTAAAAGCACATAAGTATTAATAAAAAGAAGGATCATAATAAAATATCTCACCGGTGTTTCTGTTACTCAGAGCATTTTGTGGAACAGCTTCAAACCCATCTCCACCCTTAACAAGATAAGTATTCATAACTACCCAATAAGGCTGTTCGTCTTCCAATGGAAGATATTGTGGAATCCTACAATCTGCACAGCGGGCATAAGCCTCAACAAGTCTTGAACCAGCTGGTAGGGATACGTTATACACTAACCGGAGACCTATAATGAAACAGCTATCTAGAAATTTAAATCAGTTTGAAATACAGTTTTAAAATTAATTATGTAAATCAAAAAAACGGAAACCTGTAATAATGAAACAGCTGTCAAGAAATTTAAATCAGTTTAAAATACAGTTTTAAAATTAATTATGTAAATCAAAAAACCGGAAACCCTGTAATAATGAAACAGCTGTCAAGAAATTTAAATCAGCTTAAAATACAGTTTTAAAATTAATTATGTAAATAAAAAAAAACGGAAACCCTGTAATAATGAAACAGCTGTCAAGAAATTTAAATCAGTTTAAAATACAGTTTTAAAATTAATTATGTAAATCAAAAAACCGGAAACCCTGTAATAATGAAACAGCTGTCAAGAAATTTAAATCAGCTTAAAATACAGTTTTAAAATTAATTATGTAAATCAAAAAACCGGAAACCCTGTAATAATGAAACAGCTGTCAAGAAATTTAAATCAGCTTAAAATACAGTTTTAAAATTAATTATGTAAATCAAAAAACCGGAAACCCTGTAATAATGAAACAGCTGTCAAGAAATTTAAATCAGTTTAAAATACAGTTTTAAAATTAATTATGTAAATAAAAAAACCGGAAACCCTGTAATAATGAAACAGCTGTCAAGAAATTTAAATCAGTTTAAAATACAGTTTTAAAATTAATTATGTAAATCAAAAAAACGGAAACCTGTAATAATGAAACAGCTGTCAAGAAATTTAAATCAGTTTAAAATACAGTTTTAAAATTAATTATGTAAATCAAAAAACCGGAAACCCTGTAATAATGAAACAACTATGTATCAAGAAATTTAAATCAGCTTAAAATGCAGTTTTAAAATTAATTATGTAATTCGAAAAAACCGGAAACCTGTTAAAATGAAACAGTTATCAAAAAATTTAAATCAACTTCAAGCTTCGAATACAGTTTCGAAACTAATCATGCAAATCAAAAAATTCTCGCAAATAGGTACTTATGGAATAACGTAACTCGAGATAAATTCTTGCAAAGTTAATTACCTTTATTCGCTGATTTTTTATTATTCAATTTAGTAATCGTCTAACAATTTTTGAAACATAAGGTATCTCTGAAAATCTTTAAATGATGTGATTTTTTATCCCAAAATCCAAAATTAAAACAATATTAGTGGAATATAGTCCTTGAGAAAAAATAAAAACTAAATAAAAAGTCGAGTATTTACATTTTTATTATTAAATTCAATAAATTTAATTTATTCAGTTATTTAAAAAAAAAAAATATGTTTATCATTTTAAAATTTATCAGAAAGCTTTGCCAGTATGCAAATTTATAATTCATTCTGCAATATGGTTAGCGTTGATTAGATTAGCGCAGCTAAAAAATACGAACTAACCACTGTCAATTAAATTTTATTAACAATTGAAGTTATATACTATATACCTGAAACTTGTAAAAAACTTCCAGGGGGATCAAAAGCATCTAAATCGTAATCTTTCACAGAATGTTCCAAAACGAGCTTTAGGTGTTTTCCTTTTAACTGTACCACGTCCATGGTGTTACCAAAAGGTGCAACAGACAAAATATCTTCGAATGTGATGTTACCTAATAACATATATCGTACATTTCAATGTATGTGAAAATAATATTTTTTGATAATGCACAACACTGTGTACAGCTAGTAGTTATAGTAAATAGAAAAGGTGCAATTAGAATAATTTCTTTAAGTAAAATGAGAAAGACTGAAAAACTAAAGATTTTAAATAGTGTAAATAATGTGATGGTTTATGTGTTATCCATATAATAAATTGATTGTAGTCGAATAAGCGTCGGTGTATGCATTTTCGAATTCCATTTGAAAAACGTCAGGTATATAAATTTAGACGGAACAATGTGGCCAAAGACAGGAGAGTTATTGTGGAGTCACGAAGCGGTAAGTTTCAGAAAGTGGAACAGTTGGAGTAGAGGAAAGGTGACTTGTAGAGTGTTGCCATTTTTTTAATCCATGAAGAAAGTATGATTTTCAGTAACAGATATTTCTTAAAGTTATGATTTTAATTTTGGAAATACTTTTTTTCTTCCCTAAATGAAACTGACTAAAATATGTTAATGTAGCGTTTTAGTGCTAGTAGTTTAGTAATTTAGAGTTATATTATTTTTTTAACAATAAAATTTTTTGCTATAAGAAATGGTTTTTTAAAAATTCGTTTATTATTTAAACACGTAGTAACGAAGAGTTATTGAGATTAGCATAACTGACAGCATTCCTAAATCTCTCCTCAATGGATTATCGTGAGCATATTGATTACACTGGGGAGCCAAATTTTTTGTTGCATTTATACAGTACTTGATTTTACCAATCTCGGCTGTGAGAATTTCAAATCTGAAATTAGTTTCATTCCGGAAACTACAGTAATTCAAAATGGCATATTTACTTTAGTTTATTTTTTGCCTGTTTAAGCTTATAAAATGTTCATACTTTTATATACATACGTAAACTGCTGTTTGTAGAAAATGCAACACCATGAAGGAATCATCAGAATCAAATGAAATTCGCAGCAAATGTCAATTATAGGATATTATGCAAATTAATAAAGTTTCAGAGCCATCGCGCGTGCGTGGCGCGCGCAGCGCCCTCTGAATTGATGCTGAAAGCGTATAAATAAAGTGCTGTAGCGGGACGTTGAAAATAGTCTATGATTATTTGTTAGTGGCAAACGTTTAGTGAGACCTGAGTATGCCTCCACGACGGAAGAATAAGAAATTCAAGCAACTTACGGAGTTTGAACGAGGGAGGATAATCGGCCTTCGAGAAGGAGGATTTTCCTATCGCGCAATAGCAGCTCGTATGCAGCGGAACAGTTCCACAGTGATGCGAGTTTGGAAGCAGTGGACCGACGAGCACCGAACAACTCGAAAAACAGGCACTGGACGACAGAAGGTGACGTCAGAGCGCGATGATCGACACCTGCTCCGCATGGCGGTGAATGATCGCACAGCTTCCTCCAGGCAGCTGGCAGCACATTGGTCTACTGCTGCAGGTGTACAATTGTCGGCTTCGTCAATTCGTCGTCGTCTGCTGCGCCGTGGATTGCGTGCAAGGGTGCCATTATACAGGATTCCCCTCACGGCGGATCATCGACGGCTGCGTCGGCAGTGGGCTCTTGAGCACAGAGACTGGCGAGCTGATTGGCACCAAGTTGTCTTTTCAGATGAATCACGCTTCAATTTGTGGACCCATGATGGCCGTGTTCGTGTTAGACGTTATGCCGGTCAACGCTGCCTTCCTGAGTGTATTATTGAACGACATAGTGGTCGAACACCCGGAGTTATGGTCTGGGGTGCGATTTCGTATCATGGACGATCCAATTTGATACGAATTGAGGGTAATCTCAATAGCAACAGATACGTCCGTGAAGTGCTACAGCCCGAAGTCGTTCCTTTCCTTCAAGGCATCCCTGGAGCTATCTTTCAGCAGGATAATGCACGCCCACATGTTGCGCGGACTGTTAGAGACTTCTGTTCAGCACAACGCATGCAACTTCTTCCTTGGCCTGCTTATTCGCCGGATATGTCGCCTATTGAGCACGTGTGGGATATGGTTGGTCGGCGTCTCACTCGTGATCCGCGTCCTGCAGTTTCCAAAGACGAACTTTGGTTGCGCATACAAGCGATATGGAATTCTCTTCCTCAAGCAGATATTCAACATCTGTTTGACTCCATGCCACGTCGTATAGCAGCACTTATTGCAGCGCGTGGTGGCTGCACCAAATACTGATTTCGGACGCTTAATTTGTTTCTTTTGTTTTGAAAATTTCATCATTTATTTGTATCAGTACAAGTCGTTTCTGCATTAAATTTCATTTGATTCTGATGATTCTTTCATGGTGTTGCATTTTCTACAAACAGCAGTTTATATACACTTGTCTGCTCCTTTGAAAATATCACTTGATATTTTCGAAGGATATAATATGACATTTTGATATAACATGATGAATAACTTCTTTGAATATAACAAGACATTTTCTTATGGCATCATAAACGGGAATGTATTATAGCCATCTTTCTAACATGACGCCCTAAGTATCAGAGATGTGGAGACTCTCTGTCTCTCGAGTGAATTTTTAAAAAAATTATTAAGTTGTTTAATAACTGTAGCTTGTGGTGAGAAGCCGTTAACAGATTTGAAATCAGCGACGTGAAAACTTCTAAAAACCGTTCTAAATTCTCACGCAAAAGAAGAAAATTTTTTTTTCCCCCAGTGCTATCAATAGCGACATAATATAACTTATTGTTTTTATTCTTTTTATGCCTTTCAAAGTTGTTCAAATAAATCTCAAAAATTCCCGAACTACCTTCGTTAAGTCTTTCATCTATAGACGATCGAATTCCTCCAGAATTCCACAAAGCGATGCTTACAAAGTTCCATCCTTTTTCTGTGGGTTGCTCAATGAAGTAGTTCAGAGACGCGTCGGCCAAGAAATTTCCCAAATTGCATTCTTTCATGCGACACACTAATCGATCTCCCTTTAGCAAGACATTTGTTTGACCTACAGACTGGCGCACTCGTCGTTTCACCTCATCTCCGTAGGGTTTTAACATTTCCACAGTTTCTTCATCTACAATAATAAAATGCTTTAAAACACAACTACTCATAACAAAATTGCAATTCATTATACTATTTATCACCACTTATCCCGTAATGGTATTGATGTAAGTAACAATCATCTTCGCATACGTATGAGTTTAGATTCACTTTAAAAGACAAAATAGAGAAATTAACTTACATTTGCATTTTGTGGACATCGTCTGGCTAGATAGGTAATGGAACTCAGTTATCCAACGAAGAACTTACGAATCAAAACTGTGAGCAAAGCAATTCGTGTGTGGTAAAGCTTCAATAAATTCATGGGGAAATTTTAATTATACGTAATGTATTCAAAGTTAAATTAAATGTGTTAATGGTTAAAATCAAAAGTTGCAATAAATAATGATGTACGCAAAAACAAGAGAGAAAAGAAAGACGAGAAAATAAACAATAAAGGGAAAAACTCCCCCGGAACGTCTCAGGATCGTAGGATTCAATCTCGCTGTAAATCAGAGCTGTATATAATAGTTTTCGAAAAGCTTTACCTCCCCATAATATTTATAAAGTTAGATAATACGTGAAAAGAAGTTTAAATAATTTTTTATTTACTATAACTTATAGCAAAATTAACAGAGAATTTAGTTTGAAATAATTTTATGTAAAAGACAAAACCATTTAAAATAAATGTATAAATTCAAAATTGAAATTATAATAAAAATCACCCCATTACTTTAAATGTTTGTTTAAAAAAATATAATCAATGTGGGAGAAGTTACCAACTAAATGTTACTTCATTAATCTTATTCCTTATATTATTGGATAAAAATTTCTGACACTAGATTTACTAGATTTCAAAATCTTTGCATTGAATGTTTTTTATTTAGAACGATCCACACACTCCAAAATGCATTTGTATTTCATTTCATCAAGCATAAGATTAAATATTTAGGAACTTTAAGTACCTTCCGCTATTGATGAATCTAACAGAATTGGATTTCCTTCCCAGGAAATAACTTCACCTTCATCATCAAATATTACTTTCAAATATCCTAAATACTTTCCAAATGCAAAGTCTTGAACAACTAAAGATCTTGATCCATCTTCTCGTTCTATGACTACTGGATACGTGCCCTGCACTTCTTCAACGGATGGCGGTACACCTAAATAGAACACTTAATTAATTACATTTATCCAAAGATTTCTTAAAAATACAAGTATTACAAGAAGACCTACAAGGTTTAAACAAAAATCTGAAAACACTTCTACCTTGTCTGGAAATTTATTTTTGCTGCAATTGTTGGAAACAATTGGCACAGTTTGAAAGATTATGTTTTTTACCGATTCAAAATTTGCATCGACGAAAATGAGCGTAGGAAGTTAAAAGCTTCTTTCCTTTTTTGATGCAACTATAATTTAAAAACATTTTTATAATTATACAGAAAGCTGCTGGTCTAAAGCAATAAATCCAATCCCTGTAATTTGGAAAACTGGCCCGGTTTTGGAAGAAAAAAAAATTCTTAGTGGCAACGAAATTTAAGTTGATAACTACAAATCAAAAATTTAAAGTATCATATGCAATGCAACTTCATTGCAGTTATCTCTAACATTGCAAACAATTGGCGCTGCAGTCGATTCTCTTACTTCTATTAACTCTTATCTTCTTATTGGCTGCGAACGCAGCCAATACTGCAACATTATTCATGATGAAAAATACTACATGATTTCTCGACAATATGGAAAGGTAAAAGCCTTGTGGAATGATTTGACTATGCAATTATCTCATGGTGATACCTTTAAAAAGTAGGCGTAACTATCCTTAATTTATAAGTTTTACTATGTAATTCACTACCAATTTACTAAAACATAAGCAAGAAGCGAGCAGTAAAGGCAGTATCCCTGTAAAGGCGTCGCTCACTGTGCCACAGTGAGCGATGACTGTGCTATTGGAAAAATAAAGATCGTGAGTTTGATCTTAGTATCTGACTGAACAACAGATACGTATGTATTATATGCAACAACGTGCAAGTCAATTCTGCCGTGGTTGAAAGTCCTTTCGTTGGCTGTGATGTGGAAGTATGGAGTGAGGGCAGCAAAAATGTTTTAATTCCGTCGTCTGACCGAAATTGAAACATTCCATCCGGGAAGTTAAAAGATAGGGACCTAAATAACGGAGGTATGTACTTAGTTATAGATGGGTAGAATGTGCCTCATTTTTTTATGTCTTTATGATCCCTGAAGAAACTTGAATTTGACGGCAAATTTTTTTTATTTCTGTATGACTTCTGCTGGAAAAGTAAATAAAAAACAGAAAAAACTAAACAAACTTTTAAAACAAGGAAATCCGAGTGCAAAGGGATAAATAAGATTTTCACAAATTCAATGTTTTTCTTTAATTTATTAATCCATTTAAACTTTTTCTGTACTCGATTTCAAAATATCATCGCAAAAAAGAACTTGTTGTTATAACCAATTAAATAAAGTACAAAGATTAATGTTTTTTAAGATACATTCAAATTTATCATTATCGTTTATTTAAATCAGAATTCAGAAAATAGGATTAAGATTTAAAACCATTCAGCGAATTAAACGGTGCATTTTATTCCCTCCAATCAGAACTCATAAATTTTTTAGTAAATTTTCTTTTAATCTTTGTAGCTCATGGTATAATGGATACATTTTTAAATACTGATACAAATGAAATAGATTGTGACAAGTGACACAGATTTTGCGTAACATTTTTTAATATTTAAAAACAGAACAAAAAAAAAATATTTAGTGCTGATTAAGTCAGTGTTTGGAAATAAAATTGATTTAGAAATTTACCTGTGTAAAGAAAAGTGTTTGTATGTCCTCCAACAACAATGTCGATCTCTGGCACTTCTCTCGCAATATTTTGATCAACAACGAATCCGGAATGTCCGACAGCGATTATTTTATTCAACCCTTCCTCGTCGACTAATCTTCTGGCTTCTCTCTTAATGCACTCAACCTCATCTTCGAATTCTAAATCACCTGCGTTGAACATAGAATTTATTATTAATATGACATTCATATTTGGATTTGAAGGCCCGATACAATACCGTTTCAAAACTAATTTTGTAGTTAACAAAAGGAAACAGAAAGTACAGAACCATATAAATAAAATTAGACCCTAGAGTTAATTATCAGTTCAGAGTTCAGACCTGTATAGTATCCGTTCAGGTCGACGGAGTGAGCCTTCAGTCTGAGCCTTTTTACTCAATTTCTATTAGTATTTAATGCAGGAGCAATGGTTTTCGCATGTCTCTTGCTGAATAAGGTGTTTCATGTAAGATCTGCCGGAACCATCCGGAGTTTTGTCCACACTCCCTCCCTTGTGGAGTGGGAATGTGAACTGTTATAACCACCAGCCTACCTTTAAATAAACCTTTTGAGAAAAATTATGATTTACGACTGCATTATTCAAGCTGAATACAACAATGATAACAGGGATGTAGCCCTGTTATTATAATATATATATATATATATATATATATATATATATATATATATATATATATATATATATATATATATATATATATATATATATATATATATATATATATATATATATATATATATATATATATATATATATATATATATATATATATATACAGTCAGACCTCGATATAAGGTCATCCGCATATAAGGTCACCCCGCATATAAGGTCACTTTTCCAAAGTCCCGGCTCACTAAATAGGAATGCTTTGTTACAGATTATCGGATATATGGTCAAGTTTTAAAAATCATAATCGCTTATAAGGTCATTTTTTTCTAAGGCGAGGGGAGCTCTCTTTTCTAACAAAAGCCTATTTAACTTCCATACAAGGCAATTACCCCTCTCAAATTCTAGGAAAATATTGCAGTTTGTGAAGAAGAAGCGAAAAGTTGTTTTCATAGCAGACAATTGCACAGCTCATACCAACATCCCTCAGTTAGCCTCAATTGAGTTTGTTTTCTTGCCTCCCAATGTGACCAGCGTTCTCCAAGCATTGGATCAAGGAGTTGCCTTTTTCTATGTGTACAAAAGTTGGAACATGGTGTCCACCACATGCATAGCAAATTGTTTTCCTCATGCTGGTTTTGTGAGTTCTCTGAATATTGTGGATGACGAAACCGAAGAAGAAGACGATATTCCTCTATCTGTTCTGATGGAAGATCTGAAAAATCGTGGTCATGCCCTTGAAGAATGATGAGGAAATCGCCACCACTTCTGAAGCTATAATTTCTGAATCATTTCACAAGTTGTGGACAGTGAGGACAATGACAGTGATCCTGAGATTTTAGGTGTAACCCAAGCAGAAGCCTTCAATGCAATAAATGTCATACGCAATTTTTATACAAATTATGAGGGAGCTGAGGAACATTTTGAGAAGTTACAAAATCTAGAAAACATTATTCGAAAAGTGAAATCAAAAACGAGACAAACATGAATAAATGATTATTTTAAATAAGGTAAGGTGTAATGTATGTATGTAGACTTTGAAGAAATTTGTAAACAACTTTATTTTAAATTAAAAAAATTTTTTAAAAATATAACTTTCTTTAATTCTTTACTAGTTCTGTTAAAATTTATTGACTTAAATATTAAATTTATGGTCGATCGTTTTTGTTTGTATTACCTTCTTTAAAAAATCATAATGTGTACTATTTACGTGCTTTGTTACGAACTGCTAATGAATCTGTTAAAAGGTCACCCCGCTTATAAGGTCACTTTTGCGATGTCCCTTAGGGTGACCTTATATCGAGGTCTGACTATATATATATACATATATATATATACATACATATATATATATATATACATATATATATATATATATATATATATATATATATATATATATATATATATATATATATATATATATATATATATATATATATATATATATATATATATATATATATATATATATATATACAGGGTGTTTATGAAGTCCCGAATCCATTTTGACGTTTAATAACTCATAAAATAATAAAGATAGATTAAAATTAATAACATAAATAGTTAGATAGACTCAAAAAGTTTCTAGTCCCTTTGTCAATGAACTTCCACCTGTGCCCCCTTCGTCGCACGGAGAATATCAAGTCAATTGTCAATTTTACACCAGGTAGCGGCAAGCATGTCGGCATCCACAGAGGCTATTGCGGTTGTAATTCTGGCTCTTAGGTCATCAATGTTCGACATGATCATCCTGTAAAAATTGTCCTTTATAGATCTCAAAAGAAAAAAGTCCAGCGGCGTCATATCAGGTGATCTGGGTGGCCAAGGAATTGGACCTCCTCGCCCAATCCATCTTCCTGGAAAATGGTCATTCAAAGAACTACGAACGATGATACCCCAATGAGGTGGTGCACCATCTTGTTGCAGAAAGACATGTGGTTGAAGCTCTTCTAGTTGTGGAAATACGAAGTTTTCCAACATGTCTAAGTATACGACTGATGAGACCGTCTTTTCTGTAAAAAAGAAAGGCCCAATGACTCGGTCGTGCGTTAGTTCACACCACACATTAAACCTTCGGGGAATCCCTTTGTGCCTCACGGCATTCATGGGGGTTTTCAGATCCCCATATGCGCACATTATGGTGATTAACAATGCCATAAACATGAAAGGATGCTTCGTCGGAGAACATTATGCGCTTCAGAAAATCAGCATCATCTTCTATCCTTCCTACCATATCTGCTGCAAACGCCATCCTCCTAGGCCTATCGTCCGGTTCCAAACCTTGAACAATTTGAACTTTGTATGCATGCAGTCTTAATTGTTTCTTAATAACCTTGTACACCGTCGAAATTGGCATATCCAATTCTCATGCCACTGATCTCACAGATCTTCTAGGATTGTGTAAAAATGTCTGTCTGACACGCTCGACGTCAAAATCACTTGTGCAGGGACGTCCGGAACGTTTCTTATCTGCGATACTTCCAGTTTCTAGAAAATTCTTTTTCCACCGCAAGATGCTGCTTTTGGATGGAGGATCTTTTTGGTAAATTCTTCTACCATTTCTCTGTGCTTGCACTATCGATTTCGTTTCTATGAACCACCATAAAATCTGTGTTTTCTCTTGTGGTGTATGCATTCTCCTTAATATCCGCTCGAATAAAACATCACATGGAAAAATACTACACAGAACAAACACATCAAAAGTAAACATAACATTGCAATAGTTGCAAAAAACAAAAGAGAGAAAAATGCAATTAATAAGCAGACGATATTTAGAAAAGTACAGATATTTAGAATAGAAAATGAAATTATCTGAAATTAACCACACGCGCAGACGATATTTACAAAAATAAAGATATTCAAACCTGAAAAGGAAAATATATGAGTTATTCCATCAATATATGCCATAAGTTTGTTTATATCTTCATTATTTTATGAGTTATTAAACATCAAAAATGGTCCGGGACTTTATAAACACCCTGTATATATATGTTACCGTGAATGACCGAAATCAAGAGAAAGTCGACTTTCACTGATGACTGTTAATAATCACATAGTCGCTTTGGTGAATGTCCGATTTATTTGTTAGTTATATCCAATTTGACGTTAATTTATTTGTACATATTATTATATTTATTCGATATTTTAATATCTCTTGAGGATAGATTAGGAGAAACATCAGAGTTCGTAGTATTGTTTAAATGCATACTGGGCAGTGGCACTTGACCTTAAAAAACATTGATGTAGGGCATACCTGGCAAATGTATACCGGGAAGTGGCACTTAACTAGTTTATATTTCGGACATTTACAGAAGTGACTATATAATATATAGTATATATATATAATATATATAATATATAGTATATATATAATATATATAATATATAGTATATATGTAATATATATAATATATAGTATATATATAATATATATAATATATATATATATATTTTTTTTCTTCTTTTATTTATTTATTTATTTTTTATTTTATTTATTTATTTTTTTTTTTTTTTGTAGTCCACATAGCACAATGTACCAAGTTCCGTCAACTAGACGGACGGACTCTATGTTGGTTAAAATAGAATAACTTTAATAATGATCATCCCGTATATATCTTTCAGAAGAAAAAGAAACTAATCTTTAAAAAATAAAAATTATTTATTTATTTAATTTTAGAATTTTCTTAACAAAAAAATTTAAAAAAAGCACTTTTTAGATACTTGCAATTATTGTGTTAGGAAATTAATTCAGATTTTTTTTTAATGTGTTAAAAAGAGCTTCTTACCTGTTGATGATAGAAATTTGGTTTCTGGAGTTAGATATCCTATAATTCCAAATTTTTCTCCGCCTACTTCAATTATTGTTGAAGGTGTAACTAATTCTTCAAATTCTGGAACTTTTGATGCATTTATATTGCATACAGTTACTTTCGGTTTTAGGTTTTGAAGGTAAGGAAAAAGACCTTTAAGACCATCGTCAAACTCATGGTTGCCAAGAGACTGCAAAATAATGTATTCCAAGCACAAAAATTCAATAAATGAATAAAAATATCTATATATATTATTAGGCTTTTATAAGTTGATAATGCTGTTAAATGATAAATTATATTTAGTGATTATTATGAAAACTAACCCTTTAAAAGTAAGAAATTGATAACAAAGTTTCTGAAAGGATGTTTTAAAGCTCACTGCTTTACCTTTTAAATTTAATATTCTGAGAACTAACATTCCTGGCAGTGATTATATAGCAAAAATATTTTTTTAATAATTGATAGTAAAGCGTTGAGTTTTCAAATGTTCTATTAGAAATTTTGCTACCAGTTTATTAGAGTTTCCAAAAATTTCATCTAGTTAATCCTTCATTCTACACATTTAGGTCCAAAAATTAATTAGTATTTTTCACTTTTAAAAGCGTGAAAAATAAATGTAATTAATGCAGAGATGCCAACTAGCTTTAGCTTACAAGTTTTAATAAATTGGTAGCGAATTAAATAACATGACTTGTAGAATAAGGATAATTACGCCTACTTTTTAAAAGTGTCGCCACGAAACAGCAACAACTTTTAATATTTGATATGTAGTGGTGAAAAAATTACTAAATTAAAGTAATATACTAATCCTTAAATTTCGTTACCACTAAATGGTATTTTTTTACAAGGTCGAGCACGTCTGCATCTATGCTCAAAAATTAAAGTTTTTTTTATACTTATTAATAAGTAGTAACCACGTTATTTCATGAATTTTAAATATTACGCAAAAATACTGTATTATGTATTTTAAATGATTTGGTCCTTACATTAGTTAAAACAGCATTTTAAAGTACTCCAAGTGCAGAGGGTTAAAGTATATTGACTTATTACCAAGGTGGTAACGTCTTTTTAAGAGAGAGGTTTTTCATTCGAAAAAGTAGAGAAAGGTAGCCTACGTTTTTCATTATTGGCATTTATTTTGTGAAAGAAGATTTTTTCCATCAAAATATATTAAGAATATAAGTACTTGAAATCAAGGCACTAAAGTGCCTTTCTATAACTAAAGTGGTAAATAACAAAAGGAAATATTCATTTTCATTAAACAGATATATATACTGCCACTGTTATTTAACCCTTTAGTGGGCCATTTATTTCGAGTGAAGGTAAATTGAAGAACTTTTGGAATTGAAATTCGTCTAAAAATAGTAATTGATATAAGAAAAGAAAAACTCATTTAACTTATAAAAAGTAAATTTAAATACCTTTTTTTCTTGGTGGTAAGTATATTTACCAAGACCTATTAAGAACTTATTCACTTTTAATTATATAAATGCTACAAACTTCAAAAGGAAATATGCTTGGTAGAATGGTAGAAATCACATAAATCTCGGTGCGCTGCCGCGAAGCGGCATTAACCGATTCATCTGTAGTGAAAATTCGATGATGAGGAGTAGTGAGGAGGAATGGAGATGGGAGGAAGAGGGGGTGCTCAGCACCAAAAAGTCGAGAGGGGGTTCGTGTGACATAGACAATCTTGAAGTGTTGAGCGGCATGGGGTATAATTAAATGAATGTAATCATAAACAATATAAAATAAAATAATCATGGAGATTATGATGATCGATATAATTAAGGAAGGTCTGGGTTAGATACAATATATACATATGCATCTATTGGAAATATGCTTCCAGAAAGTTGGATATTAACAAATGGAAACCTAAAGTAAAAGTGGTAGAAAGATGGACTTTATGGAATTAACATAGAGTTAACGTGGACTTTTTGCTCATATCATGAAAATTTATGGTAAGTATACTTACCACGGCATTAGAAAGGGTTAACCATCATTTAGGAAAGAAACATCATCCTCAAAAAGGTCAAAGTTACCAGGTATATTTTTAAAGCGAGAATATATTTGGGGGGATTGAATGTTGATTTAGTTTTGAAACTAGATATTTTTAATGATAACAATCGATGCATGCAACCATTATAAGATATAAAAAAAGTTAATATTGTACGTACATAAAAATATATACAGAATCTCAGTATCTTACCATAGCATCTATACCTAACATATTGACAAGATCGGCAACTATTTGCCACCTGTGAAGAGTGTACCAGACAGTACCTTGATAGAAATCGCCACCATTTAGGTATAATACATTTTCATCAGTTGATCTGATTTCTTTAGCCTGAAAAAAATTTTGAAAGTGGATAAAATAGCAGTATCTAGATTCTTGAAGATAACGGTCTCTATATTTTTAGCCATCCTAATCAGAATCATTAAATTACAAAATAAAAAAGTATTTAAACATTTTTACGTGATTATTTAAGTGTGAGGCACTTCAACCTTAAATCCCTAAACTTCAACTTAAAATTTTTAAGGACCGTACGAACTCTATTTAAAACGTCTTCCTCACGATTGGAACATATTGGAACAGAATAAAACATCCACTTAATTTAAAAGTTAAAATTTTTTGCCACAAAATTAAATTTAAAATTAACAGACGAAAAATTGGTAGTTATTTATAATTATAAGAGTTCAGTAGCTCTACATTAACAGAAAATCGTTGACACAGCTATGAATAAGCTTACAATTTTTTTTTAACAGCTTAATTCCGGATTAGGTAAAGAAAAAAGTGTTCAAATGGTTTTTGTCGTATTGCGAATTTATATGGTGACGTCATATGGTTATTTTCCATAATGTTTTCCTAAAAGAAAATAGTGTTGTCAAAATATGTTCACACATAGTGGAAACCTTGACAAAGCTATGATCGCTGAAATTAGATTTAGCAAAATAAAGATAAAAATTTATAGTCAGAAAAGGCAGTTTTATCAAATGTTTTCATCAGAAATGTGATGAAAACATAACGAATTTTTCCTGTTATCGAATTAGGTTAGATGACGTCGATGAAAGAGTTTTCTTTTATATTTGAATGTAGTATTTAATTTTTTTTATTTTTTTTTTTTATTTTGTCATTTGTGGGAACCTATATTCACTAAATTGACTACACGACGAAAAGTATTTAATTTTAAAAGACTTTTGAGCTTTAATAATCATCACTACGGGCTCGATATCATTTCTAATTTGTATTTTTTATTCAAAAAAGTCCTTGTTTTTAAATAGACATGAAATGGAAATAATAAAGAGTTTAATGTGCTACTTTAAAAAATTAAAAATACAGGGAACTGCAGTGCTTTGGAAAAATTTTGCAATATACAATTCTTATTTTTTCTTATTTACAGTTGCAAGAGATTTTTTAACAAAACTTAGATACTTTCCCACCGCTGATTTCAAATCCTGCTGATCGTTTTTTTGTTTTTTCCATTTTACTTTTAGTCTATTTTTTCAGGAAATGTACAAGTTTAAAAGCGTTATATATAACGCAGTGTCTCGTAAATATGGCGACGAGCTTCTAGTGTCGTTAGGGCACATCATCTGGATTAAAACTGCATAGGAACTGATGACCGAATATGTCATCGTACGCCTCTAGGGGCTCATCCCTACAATGAAATTTATTGTCATATGCTTCTGAACTGGTTATGATAGGGAATCTTCCCTTACTGGGTACAACATTTTCGGTCATGGGTTCCTATACAATTTTAATCCAGATGATGCGCCCTACCTTCCATAGAAGTCTGTCGCTATATTTAAGTGACCCGCTGTTGTATGTAACGTTTTTTAACTTGTACATTTCGATCAATAAAAAACAAAAATTGTCATTTTAAGGAAAATCTGTCGCTGTAGAACCAAAACTAATTTCATATTTGGGATCCCCACACACGAATTAGTCAAGATCAAGTATTTGTACAAATGCAACAAAAAAATTGTTCTCCAGGGTAACTCATGGCTTAGGAAATTTCTATCTAACCGTGGAAGGTATTAGTGGTTTTCCTCTCCATGTAACGTAAATGCGGGTTAGTTCAATCAGAAGGTTAGTTTGTCCCATCCTTGATCCAGGGGTTCCCTTATCATCTGTGTTGGATTCGAAGTTACAAGGATATGGAGTTGAACAGTGATAGTCGTAAGCTCAGATTACGGTCGGCTGTTCAACGTCGTCGGTTATAAAATATAACATAAATTGTATATGAATATCGGCCACGTTATTTTTTCCTTTATGTAGAAAAATTCTTATATTTTTAATAATCCTGTCACGCACTTCAAAAGAAAGAGTTTTCTGTCAACTACATCTACATTGCTCCCTTATGTTCTTCCTTAACAGCTTAATACTAAAATTAATAATATTCAGTGTCATGACATTAAAAAATAGTATATGAAATTTTTTTTAAATGTATATCTTAGAAATATTAACAAATAATTGTCCATAATATGAAATTAAAGGAAAAGAAGAAAATGTGTCTATTTTATATTTTAATTTTTTTATTATTGTTTTAATATTAAATATGTGTATTTGTTTATAACGACAAGCACATTGTTTACATTGACAGTTACATCTGATATTGTAAATTGAAATCATGTTAACTGCAATTTTAAAAATGGAAAAGGTAAAATATCCACTTTATTAAGCTATTATTTGCGGCTGTTTTTTTATTTTATGTATTTTCTTTTGTTAATTTTTTTCTTGAGAATTATAAGGCAATTACTTAATAATTAAATTATTTAAGAGTTATAACTAGTTTTGCTCTCAATGAATTTAAGTAAACTTTGCAAAATATAAAAAAATCTTTTTTAAACCTCTGTTACGATGGTTTTTGTTGATAAAAACTACTTAGATTGTCTTTTTCAACTTTATGAATAAAAGTACCAATGGACGTGACATTTTTTTTAAAAAAATAAAATTTTTTTTTAACTTAGCAAAAATACAATTTTATTTATTATAACTTATTTTTAAAATGTTTGTTTCATTAAGATAACATTTTTGAAACCCTGAAGAACAACTTATCTTAAAGTAAAATCGAAACTCAAATTATATAACGTATAATTCTGCAGATTTATTTTAATCTCTTATTATTAATATTTGAATAATTAAAGTATTTACTAATTATTGAGCAAAATAAATTACTTTCAACATACCTTTGTTACTTGTCTCGGAAAGCCGCCGTAACAATTTTTCTCGTCTCTCATTTTGGGAGAGCACCTGCCGCCAAAAACATTGAATTCAATAAAGTGCGAGTGAACGTCATTTGTATGCAAGAGAGTTAAATTAAAACTTTCAATCACATTTACTTCAAAACAAAACAAGATTGTTAAAATTAAGCATCCTGACAAAATGATATTCATTTTCTTAAAATTGTTATTGACATAAACATTGGAAGATCTATCGAAGTTCACTCGTCGATCTCGAAAGCTTTATTATCATTATATCTTTCTTTAGAAGAAACCTAAATATATTTCGTTATCGTTCTTCATCTTAAAACATCTCGCTGATTCCATTATAGTTTCTCTCAGAGGGAAATATAAGCAGAGACCATCTAATTTCTCCGACTTTTAATCTGTGATTTTTTGCAGATATTGAAGAGGCCTCTACGGTTGTCATTTTGGATTTTAGGTTAAATTTTTAATTTGTATTTTCTTGATTTTTTTTTTTTTTTTTTTTTTTTTTTGCACTAGTTTTCGATTACATAGATTTTGATTACATTATTAGACAGCATACTACACTTCAAAAATGATCACTTTAAAACATTATGTTTGTATCTGTGGATATCAATTAAAATTCTTTATTAAGTGTACTTTTAGTCACTTTTGTCCCAATTTACAATTAATTTGAGCTAGTCGATATTCCTTTACACAACAATAGATAAATAATATGTGTGGATAACATTTTACATACATGCACTTTTCTTTAATTTAAACTTTACTCGCAATAAAAAAAACCATTATAATTTTTATTGTATCATTTCTAATATTTGGCGGCACATTTTAAGAATTAGGCGGCACACAAAAGTGCCGCGGCACAGTGGTTGAGAATCACTGCACTAAAGGATAATTGTGTATTTTAATTTAGTCTTGTATGCGCGCTGGCACTCTATTTAAGAAGAAAATTAATTAAAATACATGCAAGATACAATTCTTGTAAAAACTTATTGGTTAATTAAAATTTCATTCAATTATATATATATATATATATATATATATATATATATATATAATCCTAGAACGTGTGAAGATCTGATCAATATATCAAAAATGATTTCGGGTGATTTTTTATATTTTTTTTATACATTATACAAATGTTTCTCACTATGAGTTACATATTACATTTAGGAAAAATAATAAAATATATTATATGGGCGTGGAGTGGTTGGCGTTAGTGCTGAAGTTTGTAACCTTTTCATTCTTTATTTGATTTGTTGGTATTGTTAACAGAACTTATTCTTATGTCTTCTGTTAAATATAAGATATTTGTAAAGTATTTAAATAAAATAGCGACATATTAAATTAAACCAATGTGAGGTGTAGAACTTTTTAGCAGTACAACTATTATAAGTGTACTTTAAAAATACGTTTGATTGTCTAAAATAAGCATAGAACCCTTACCATGTTTTTAGGGGAGAAATAGAGAATAATCCCATTTACCCAGTACCCACATCTTCGTTTTTAACTAAGCAGTTGTGTTTTCCTTTTAAACTTAACTTATTAATACTTATTTCCCAAAAGTAGTCCCTGATGTGTCTTTATGTGATTAAAAATCAATTATTAAAAATATTTCTCAGCAATAAAATTGGTTTTGAATTTTTTTAATCCTTAATCATCTGAGGATTTGATAGATTTCCATATCTTCCTTGTTATTGCTTAAATATCAAGAAGTGCACTATAGTTGCCAGACTATTTTAATTTCAATAATTTTTAATCAGGATTCTGAATAGATATAATAAGATTGTATTGCAACGTATGATTTACAAATATTTAACTATTCGTGTTACTATATAGTGACTTTAAGTACAATTTTATGGCGAAATTTCAACCTCCTATAAAGAAATTTCTTTCTTTTTATTGCTTAAATATCAAGAAGTGCACTCTAATTGCCATACCATTTTAATTTTAATAATTTTTAATTAGGATTCTGAATAGATATAATAAGATTGTATTGGTACTTATAATTTACAAGTATTTAAATATTCGTGTTTCCATATAGTGACGTTAGGTACAATTTTATCGCGAAGTTTCTTTCTTTTTATTGCTTAAATATCAAGAAGTGCACTCTAATTGCCATACCATTTTAATTTTAATAATTTTTAATTAGGATTCTGAATAGATATAATAAGATTGTATTGGTACTTATAATTTACAAGTACTTAAATATTCGTGTTTCCATATAGTGACTTTAGGTACAATTTTATCGCTAAGTTTCTTTCTTTTTATTGCTTAAATATCAAGAAGTGCACTCTAATTGCCATACCATTTTAATTTTAATAATTTTTAATTAGGATTCTGAATAGATATAATAAGATTGTATTGGTACTTATAATTTACAAGTATTTAAATATTCGTGTTTCCATATAGTGACGTTAGGTACAATTTTATCGCGAAGTTTCTTTCTTTTTATTGCTTAAATATCAAGAAGTGCACTCTAATTGCCATACCATTTTAATTTTAATAATTTTTAATTAGGATTCTGAATAGATACAATAAGATTGTATTGGTACTTATAATTTACAAGTATTTAAATATTCGTGTTTCCACATAGTGACTTTAGGTACAATTTTATCGCGAAGTTTCTTTCTTTTTATTGCTTAAATATCAAGAAGTGCACTCTAATTGCCATACCATTTTAATTTTAATAATTTTTAATTAGGATTCTGAATAGATATAATAAGATTGTATTGGTACTTATAATTTACAAGTACTTAAATATTCGTGTTTCCATATAGTGACTTTAGGTACAATTTTATCGCTAAGTTTCTTTCTTTTTATTGCTTAAATATCAAGAAGTGCACTCTAATTGCCATACCATTTTAATTTTAATAATTTTTAATTAGGATTCTGAATAGATATAATAAGATTGTATTGCCGCTTCGCGGCCCAGGTGCCCAATAAAATAAAAACACTAGGACTAGGAAGATTGTATTGGTACTTATAATTTACAAGTATTTAAATATTCGTGTTTCCATATAGTGACTTTAAGTAAAATTTTATCGCGAAGTTTCTTTCTTTTTATTGCTTAAATATCAAGAAGTGCACTCTAATTGCCATACCATTTTAATTTTAATAATTTTTAATTAGGATTCTGAATAGATATAATAAGATTGTATTGGTACTTATAATTACAAGTATTTAAATATTCGTGTTTCCATATAGTTACTTTAGGTACAATTTTATCGCGAAGTTTCTTTCTTTTTATTGCTTAAATATCAAGAAGTGCACTCTAATTGCCATACCATTTTTAATTTTAATAATTTTTAATTAGGATTCTGAATAGATATAATAAGATTGTATTGGTACTTATAATTTACAAGTATTTAAATATTCGTGTTTCCATATAGTGACTTTAGGTACAATTTTATCGCGAAGTTTCTTTCTTTTTATTGCTTAAATATCAAGAAGTGCACTCTAATTGCCATACCATTTTAATTTTAATAATTTTTAATTAGGATTCTGAATAGATATAATAAGATTGTATTGGTACTTATAATTTACAAGAATTTAAATATTCGTGTTTCCATATAGTGACTTTAGGTACAATTTTATCGCGAAGTTTCTTTCTTTTTATTGCTTAAATATCAAGAAGTGCACTCTAATTGCCATACCATTTTAATTTTAATAATTTTTAATTAGGATTCTGAATAGATATAATAAGATTGTATTGGTACTTATAATTTACAAGTATTTAAATATTCGTGTTTCCATATAGTGACTTTAAGTAAAATTTTATCGCGAAGTTTCTTTCTTTTTATTGCTTAAATATCAAGAAGTGCACTCTAATTGCCATACCATTTTAATTTTAATAATTTTTAATTAGGATTCTGAATAGATATAATAAGATTGTATTGGTACTTATAATTTACAAGTATTTAAATATTCGTGTTTCCATATAGCGATTTTAAGTACCATTTTATGGCGAAATTTCAACAATATAAATGTTTCGCTTAAAAGTCATTTTACTATTTTTCTAACAATGAATTGATATTTTAAAATTTTTAGCACCATAAAACTTAAACGAAATTTCATTGTTAGAAACATTTAACTACTTCTTAACAATTACATTTTAATCTTTAGTTCATGAGCAGTAAAAATATTCATTGTTAAAATACTATATAAACTCTTTCCAAAGCATTGTTGGTCATTCTAACTTGTGCTTTCTTGATTGAATGTGCTTATTAGAGTTCTTGCTAATTAGCAAATTGATTTTGGGAATTGATTTCCTGCGCTTTGATAAAAAGTTTGAGAAATGGGAAGATTCGGTGATATCACGGAGAGTGATGATGATGATCAAGACGAACCCATCCCCCCTGACTTATCAGGAGAATACTACCAACACAGAAGAGATGCCATGAGAATCCTAGAAGCCAATCATTTTGTATGCATCGACAAGCTTGGGTCTGGCGCCTTTGGCGATGTGTACAAAATGATTGACTACTCCGGCAAAGAAGTTGCCGTTAAGGTTGTCGCCTTAGAAGTAGCCAAAGCAAATGAAACTGAAATTTGGCCAAAATTATCGCACCCAAACATTATCCCCCTCCTCGAATACGGCTGCTTCAATGGCCCAGGTATAGCAATTTTTGTGATGCCCCTGCTAAGGGACACTTTGCTAAATGCAGTCCAGGACAGGCCATTTTTGAGTCAGCCAAGTGCCCTAGACTGCATAAAATCATGGCTTCATGGCACTCTCTGTGGTTTGGCATACTTGCACTCAAATGAGGTTTGTCACTTAGATGTGAAAGCAGATAATGTCTTGATCAAGCATGATAGCAAAGCTGTTATCTGCGACTTTTCGTTTCTGGCACCAACAACGAAGGCAATACCAAGGTGAGCAACTAAAGATTTGTTTAATATTTATCAAACTGTATAACTTGGAGTATTTAAAGACAAAAATTACTATTCCACTCCGTTTTTTATTTGAATTTTTTTTAATTTTTTTTATTTTTTTTTTAAATGTGAGTTTTTTTTTAAGTATAACTAGCATTATTATCTTATAATCTATTTGACGCATTTAAACCGAGAACAAAACTTTTAGTTTTTTGAAAAAGTCTCCTTGAACTTTGTATCGAAGCAAGCCTCTTATATATATATAAGACCAAGATAGTATTGCGTTAAGAATGAAAGTGTTAAATTGCTTTGAGTTGAAGTAAACTTAAGTTAATTTTTTGTATTAAATTCATTTTATCTTTTGCATAATATTACTAATAAAATGGACCCAAAATTACAAACTGCAGTAGCAAGCTGATACCTTTAATTTTTAATACACAATCGCTATTACTCAGCACAATCGCTATTTATTGCTCAGCACAATCGCTTGATACATCATTGGTATTGTCACGTTAAAGCTAAGTAAAATCCCTTAATTGTAAAGCAATCTTCAAAATCATTATTGACCAGGGATACTTTTGCATCGGAGTTGGAGTTTAAAGAGTACTTTTGTTTTGTTTTACAGGTCTGAACCTGGATTGCCGCCTTTATATAGACCCCCCGAATCTTGCCCATCCTTTGGTAGTGAGGCAGCGATTGAGGGCAGAGCATATGATATGTGGGCGTTTGGAATGATGGTTCTGGAGCTATTTACCAACCAAGCTCTTGGTGGATCCTCAGCCAACGCCGGAAATTGGGAAAGGGATATTTATCCTGCCCTGTTTAACATCCTCCAGGTAGATTCATATTTATTCAATCTTTTTAATAGAACACTTAATTTATTAGGTTGAATGATTACTCCCGGTAATCCAAACAACACTATATTCTGTTTACTAAAACCTTTTTTCTACAATACACAGATCAGTGGCGTGCCAGCCGGGGGGGGGGGGGCAGAGGGGGCAGTCGCCCCCTCTGAAATTTTAGTGAGGGGGCAAACAATATGTTTCGCCCCTCCTGAAATTTAATCATTCGAGAAAATAAAATCAAGTAATTCCAATCAATAAATAGTAAAAAAGTAAAATTTTAGAAAAAAAAAACATTTTTAATTGAACTTTGAAGATATTTTCCTCTGAAATTAAAATAAGAGGTAGGCTCTTTTTTTCAACTTTGAAGCTATTTTTCAAAAGGAAAACTTTATTTTTCTCTAATATTTAATAAAAGGGCGAATAAATGCGTTTCGCCCCTTCTGAAATTTAGACATTCGCAAAAAGGAAGTCAATTTAAATTAGTAAACTTAGAGGGAAAAAAAGCCTTTTTTTTTCGAACTAAATTGAGGGGGCGAATTAATGAATTAATTTAATTTAATTGAGGGGACGAATAATGTGTTTCGCCCCTTCTGAAATTTACACATTCGCAAAAATGAAGTCAATTTAAATTAGTAAACTTAGAGGGAAAAAAAGCCTTTTTTTTCGAACTAAATTGAGGGGACGAATTAATAATTTAATTTAATTGAGGGGGCGAATAATGCGTTTCGCCCCTTCTTAAATTTAGATTTTCACAAAAATGAAGTCAAATTAAATTAGTGAACTTGGAGGAAAAAAAAATTTTTTTTCATCTAAATTGAAGGGGCGAAGAAATGAATTTAATTTAATTGGGGGGCGAATAATATGCCATTCGTGAAAATAAAGTTAAGTTAAATGGGTAATTTTAGAAAAAATATAAAACTTTAAAATTGTAATTTAAAAAGTAATTTTATTCTTCAACTTTAAAATTGTCGCTTTTTTGAAAAAAGAAAACACTATTTATTCTGAAATTTAACTGAAGGGGCCAATAGTGTGCTTAGCCCCTTATGAAATTTAGACATTCATGAGAAAGAAGCCAAATTAAATTGGTAATTTTTTAAAAAGTCCTATTTTTTTCTACTTTGAAGCTATTTTCAAAATATAAAACTTCATTTTTCTCTGAATTTTAATTGAAGGGCGTCGAATAATATGCTTCGCTCCTTCTGAAATTTAACCATTTGTGAAAATAATGTCAAGTTGAATTGATAACTTTAGAAAAAAAGAACCATTTTTTCTACTTTTAAGTTATTTTCGAAATAAAAAACTTTATTTAATAGTGAATTTAAATTGAGGGGACGAATAATGTGCTTCGCCCCTTCTGAAATTTAGCCATTCGTGAAAATAAAGTTAAGTTAAATTGGTAATTTTAGAAACAAATACCATTTATTTCTACTTTAAAGCAATTTTTGAAATCAAAAATTTTATTTTCCTCTGAAATTTTATTAAAGGGTGAATAATGTCTTTTTCTTCTTCTAAAATTGGTAATTTTAGAAAAAAAAAAGTTATTTTTTTCTTCTTAAGCCAAAGACATTTTTTTACAAATGATAACTTTCTATATGCGTAATTAAACGAAATAAAAACAATTTTAAAAACAAAATACTTCTCAAAAAACGCATTGCATATAAAATATATAGAAATGTTTAGAAAACTAAAATAATTTCATCTCTTTTACCCTTCCCTGGAAAGAGTAATAAAAGGCATCCTCCACTGATGAAAATTGGTTTAAAAGAATCCCTCGATATTCAACAATTTCCTTTATTAATGTATTATTAATGTTTTTATTATAATCGTAAAACAAATTCATTTATATAGCGGATTAGGTCATGATTATACCGTTTACTGTTTATTGTGTATGGATTTTGCTATTAATTTATATTATGAATTTGTTTATTTTTTAATTGTAAAATAATATTTTGAATTCTTTTTGCTTTTAAACAAGTTTATTTTGATTCATAAATAAAAATCAACCTTTAATTTTTTTTTTAAAAATCAGTCAATAAAAAATAATAAATAAAGTACGTTGAAATAAAAAATTTGATTTTGTATTTTCGATCATTCTTTTGACTTTTAAGAGATACATTTTAATATCGGTTCTTTAAGATTATCTTTGTCCTTATTTCATTGAAATTAATTTCGAATCTTTTGCTTTTATTACACAAAAGTAATATATATTGTAGTTTAATATATTTAATATAAATAAATGAAAATGACCGAAAAACTGTTTATTCCTAAAACAGGAAAATAACATGATAGAGAATGCATTATATCAGCTCTGGAGGGTGTTTTTTTTCCTTTTTCTAATTTTTAAATTTACCATTTTATTTTTTCTTATATGATAACCATTATATATGATTATTAATTTTTGAAAATTTTAATTTTGAAATAATAAATGCTGTTGATAGAGGATAAAAAATTAATCCGATCAACACTATTGTAACTTAAAATTTCTTATGTGAATATTTCTCTTTACCAATTGAATATTTTTATTTTCCGTTTCCAATTTTGATATAAATCCAGATAAATGAAATTGGAACAAGATGAGAAAAACCCTACACATAAAACTGCCTAAATTTTACTTTTCCACATTTTTTTAAAAAATTTTATTCTTCTCTTTAAAAATCCGAAAGCAAATAATATTCATTGTCAAAATAATAAGTCATTAAAAAAAGTTTTTAGTTTTTTTACTTAGGAAAGAAGTTGTATGACGTTTTTCTTTATATACTAATTTGCTTTGGAATTTCAAATGAATAAATAGTCCTGTGTCATGATTGTTTGTCATATATAGTTGCATGACGACGTGAATATATTATATAATATATATATATATATATATATATAATAGGCAAAATATTCTAAAATGATTCTTTTTTAAAATATAGCCATATTTTTAGGACCCCGTACACACTGGAGTAACGCAACTTTATTTTTACCTCGATGTCCAAGATATAACTGCGGAATATTTTTTTAATAGTGACTTTTTAAAAGGAGAGCATATGTGATACATAAAACCCTAAAATTTTATCCAATTTTTATAACACGTGTTGAAAATTTTCGATTTGAAACCAATAAGTGATTTTATTTTTTATAACAATATATTAAACAGATTCAAGAATTGTTATAAAACTGAAACTTCATGACTTGCATTATAATTACCTTATTGACTAGTGATAATTTATTAAAGACTTTATGATTATTTATTTAATTTTAAGTTTGAAGCTTTCATAGCAAGGGATATATGCGCCAGTTATAAAACTTTAAAATCAATATAACAATACAGATACTTACTAAAATTGTCTGAAAAATTAAGTTAAAAAATAATATTAAGTAATGACTTCATGAATTAAATCAGCTCCAAATGTTATTATTCTTTTATAATTTTGCTATATCATTTTATCTCATACGTCATATGGTAACCATATTATATATCGACCGAGATATACTTTTATCAAAGTGTTAGTTTTATATAAAATCCTTTTTTTTTTATATGTTATAAAACCTTCGAAATACAATTTTCAGTTTCTGACTTATTAATTCCTTCATATCTGGCTTTCTGTATGCCGTATAATAATAATTATCTGAATCAAAATATATTTGTTTTATTTGATGGACTATATCCTTAATAGCTTCTTTTAAATTTTTTTTCTTTGATAGACAATATCAATAGAACTCTTTTGGTGTTAAGATTATTGTTTATGTGTTTGTTGTTTTTATCATCAATTAAAATAAATAACATACGTCTCATGTTGTTTTTATCACCAGTTTTCAAATTCATCATATCCAATTTTATAAGTTCTATAACTTATTTGTTTTTCATTTAGTTTACGTAAAATAATAAAACTATAATATTTAGTCCAGTTAAAAGTTAATTTCAGTAAGTGTTTTAGAATTTTAAAATTTATGTACAAAAAAAAGTTATTTCTAAAAAATAATTTCGGAAAGCTAAAATATACAAAAATGAAGAAGTATGCATCAAAGATCATGCATCAGTATGATAGAAATATGCATCAAAGAAAAAAATTTGATAATTTCTTTAAGATTTCGACTGAAAGAGAAAAAAGAAGTCTCTAGGCAAACTAGAAATCAGGAGCCATCCTCGATTTTGTAACAAATACATTTAGTATAAATTTCTGTTCTAGTAATTACTTTCCTGGAACGCTCAAAATGAAAATCCTCGCCTTAAGTTCCAATTGTTCATGCGATTTCCTGACAATTTTGAGGAATCTTAACTAAAATTAATAATTGTAACAATAGTTCATTTTGAAGAAGCAAACAAAAATTCATAGCCGATATTGACAACCAATTCTTAAAAAAAAGTTTAAAACATTGTTCAATTATATAAAATGTTATTGAAATAATTGAATATCCATTTAGTAGTAATTTATAGTTAGTTTTTCTTTTGCATCACATTTTTTTACAAAAAGTGATAAAAACAAAGATAAAAGAATTTTCATATTCTAATTGGTCAGTTAAATGTGAAAATTTACGGAACATGTACAGAAGCGGCTAAACCGTGCCAAACACAAATTATTATTTCTTTCAAGCATAAACGTTAGTAGAGAGGTTTAGCTCTTTCGCGTAATATCTCGCTCGCTCACGCACTTTTAATTTGTGATTCTGTGCAGTGCAGGTACTTCAAATAATCACGATTCGCCTTATTTATGTACGTGAACGAGCAAGAGGTTAAAGCTTTCTATTTTATAGCAAAATCAAACAATGTATTGAGCGCAAATAAATAAAGCGAACATTCTTAGATCAAACAATCGGATTTTCACAGGACTCAACTTGAATGGTTCGAGAGCCTAACTTTCAGTATGCGAAATAATTAGAGCAGTGTAAGAGTAGACAATATTAAGAGTCAAGAGCCGCAATCTGGAAGGAAAAAAAATTGTCCCAACAATTTAGTCAGAGCCTTTTCATGTTTGCGATTTATAATTTTCAGTTATTAACAGGGCTGACGATTCTAAGGTTGCTCAGTAATCTTTTAATTCATTCCTTTTTTTGTGCGTCAGACATAGTTTAATGCATTTTTTGTCAGTATACTTGTCGTAGTAAATACGATTTTTGTCTCACTTTATTTACTTTTTATATTTAGTCAGGTATAATTGAAATGCATTTTCCTCACATTTTAATTTTCAAATTTCGTAGTTTACTTTGATTTTTTGTTAGTTATTTTTAATAACATTTTTTTCTTCGGATTTTCAATTTTTCTTATAATAATTTTTATTCCTTAGTCCTTGTTATTTTTCAAATATTTTTAAGCTAAATGGGACTTTTTGTTCATTTTTGTGATTAATTTTATAACCCGTAACTCTTAATTCTAATTAATGAAATAATAAGTCTTCATAAAAACTATGTACTAAATTTTAAAAGTACAACAAATTTTAAAGATTTTTTTTTTTTAATTGTAAATATTTTTTTAGATTTCATTTTTATCGGATTTTAGCTTTTACGTTGTTTATATTAATGATATTTTTTTCAATTGTTTTCTCTATATTTTGTTAGAATAATTTAAATTCTTTAAATATATTTCATTAAATTTATACTTGAATTTTTTTTTAAATATTTTAAAAATATATAACATAATTTCCCAATATTATTAGGTTTTTCAAAAGATTTTTAAAATTTTAATTAGTATTTTTTGCTATCCAATTTTGTTTCGAATAGCTATAATTCGAAAAATTATATTACATTGTTCAGATTAAAAAAAATAACAGCCATATAACCTCAAATATGCAATAAAATTTTGGTTACAATTTTATAATTAATTAATGAAAATTTCTTCATTTGTTATAATTTTTTCAGCCCTTTTCCTTTACCATGAAGATTTAATTAATATGATAAAGTTTATTCTACTTCATTGAATTACTGCATATTTATATGTTTTAAATTGTATATTTTCTTTTTCTTTTAATATATTTACAATTTTTACCTTGGAATAAACCAGAAAAATCAGAAGATTTGTTAAAATTCAAAGTAATTTTAAAATAAGATTCAATTTGAGAAATCAATCTCTTTTACGTCCTTCATTTGCTGTAATTTTTTTATACCTTGTGCTTTATCATTAAAATTAAATTAATACGATAAAGTTCATTCTCCTTTTTTGTTTACTAAAAACTTATATTCATGATTAAATTAAAATCTAAGCCAGAATCAAAATGTAAATCACAAATTACTCTGGATTCAATATGTTTTTGAGAAGCGAAAAAGCATTTTATGTCATTATGATTAACCCTTACGTTAACCCTTATATACGTTTAAGAAAACGTATATAAATTATAAAATACATAATTCCTTCTGAAGTTTGTAGTTTTTATAAAATTTATTTTATAAATAACTAAAAGTAAAACTCATTAAGTTTCTAATAGGTCGTGATAAATATGCATACCACCAAAAATAGTAATAATAACATTAAAATTTAGATTAATTTTTATAATCTAAATGGGTCATTTTTTCTTATATCAATTACTATTCTTATATCACTTTCAATTCCAAAAATACTTTACTTTACCTTTACTAGAAATAAATGACCCATTAAAGGGTTAATATGTATCTATAAAAATGTCTTGCTCAGCATTAATAAATTTAAAGGAGTAAAATTACAAAATTAATTAATTACATTTTTTAAATTTTAGTGCAATTTTTTAAAATTTATTTCCGATCGATAAATCATTTTTTGTTAACTAATTTGTTGGTGTGAATGTAATAGTCGTCATAAACAACGGAAATAATTATAAATATTTACAATTAGATAAATTACAATATTAAAATAATACAACTTATTTTAAAATACTAGATCGGACAAAGTTTCTGACTTAGCATTGGCTCGCCCCCCCAGTCAAAAAGAAGTTGGCACGCCACTGACACAGATAAATTGAAAACAGACTCAAAGCATATTTATCGTATTTTGATCAAAATATAATTATAAGAACTTTTTTTATAAGAGAAATCAAACTTTAAAAATTATAATTTTTTCATACAAAAATAATTTTTAAAGCTTTTTTGTATAAAATAATTGTTTACACACACACACACACAAAGATAAACAAAATCACATCAAAATCTATTCTAAGTATAAATGTGCTATTTTTTTCCTTGGAGAAAATGGATGCAATAATACAGGGGAGGCCAACCTGCGGCTCGCGACCCACATGCGGCTCTTTGAAGGATTATTTGTGGCTCTCGATAAATGTAGCCGAGCTCCTTTCTCGTTTTTGTGCTATTATATTTTAATATTTTTCTGAATTCATTTGAAATTAGCATAATTCGAGGTGAGTTTTTCATTTCCAATATAATTATGACCCAAAAAGCATCTGAAGAATTAGAATTAAAAAAGATGCAAGATGATCAAGCTCTACAATTAAAATATAAGTCGAACAGAATCGAAGTATCCAGAATTAAAAAAGGCTGCTTGTCTAATTATTTCAATATTCGGAACAACATACTTATGTGAATCATTTGATTCCACTTTAAAATTCATGAAATCCAAACACCGATCAGTATATTAACTAAACAGCATCACAAAGAATTACTGAGAAGTGCTGTCACCAATTATTCATCAAATTTTAGAGAATTATCACAAGAAGTAAAATAAATGTGTTTAATATTTAAATTCAAAACACATATTTTGTACCTTTATTTATATGTTTTCAATAAATATAATTTCTGTAGAAAAAAAAAATTAATACCTTTTTTGCATACCTTTTAAATACGTATTTAATTGTGGCTCGCGAAAAATTTTAAATTTTGAAAAATGGCTCGACTATCAAGGAGCTTGGCCAACGCCTCCTATAACTGAAAGCCTCCACACGGTTTTTTGTAAGTAGTCCGATCAGACCACTGTGAAGGATATCCACTTTCCGAACGAGTCATTTAATACAAAATCTAGTTAAAATGAGAAAGTGGTAGCAAATATATGACTAAAAATTTGTTTTATTTATGAATATTATTGGTTTGCTTTATTCACTTGTTAACCACTACAGATTCAATTCTCAAATATATATGATGAATTTCTCTCGGTAACTTTTATAAAAGGTTTTGGGTTCATGCGCACAACTGGTTCACTTTTTAAATCGTCTGCGCGGACTTCTTATAACAGACCGTGTGGAGGCTTTTTGATGTAGGAGGTGATGGCTTGGCCACCTCTGCAATAATACAAAGGAAGGATTCAGAGTGAAACAATGTCAAGCCAAATGTCTTCTATTCAGCTCAAAACTTCCATTTTACTTACTGAATCGTTTTAAGTAAACATTTTAAATAATAATATGTATTTGTATTACGTAGTAATCACTTATTCAATACTTTTATACTTTCCAAATAGTCAGAAAAAATACAGAACTTTAAAATGCTACGAATAATTATCAAATGAATACACCGTACAAAATTCCGGATCAAATCATGATATGAAGTACTGGCACTTAGTGTGCATGATACATTTTACTGTAAAACTCATTTTTTCCAAATTTCATCTATAGGGGAGAGTGGGGTCAATTGTAAAATTTTTTACTTAACTATTTTTAACTAACGAAAAATCCAATATATTATTAGTATAAATTGACAGACGAGTAAAGTAGACTATCCTCTACTAGAAAAAAAAATAAATACCTTATTTTAAATTAGTTATTAACAATTTTTGACAGTCGTGCACTTGTTACAATTGTCCCCACTTGCGGGGTCAATTGTAACAGTTCATAAATTCATCTAAAACATAGTTAATTATACATATTATCATAGTTGTGATATATTTTTTTTATTGATCAAAATAGTAGTGATATTTTAGGAGTAAAAATAATAATGAGCAGTGACCTAAAGGGTTACACTTTTAACTTTAAGGGGTTAATTAATTTTAATTTATGCTGTGAAAGGTGACAAATAAAATAATGCACATGCAACATAATATAAATGATATAGGAAACTATTGGTGGTTCTTAAAGAGTTAAGTAATGATTTGTAAACATAAGATTATTTATTTTCAGCTGTTACATTCGTCCCTTTACTTATTGTTACAATCGTCCCCAAGACGCCATTTCAGCTTCATTTGTTAAAAACAATGCTAGTTAATTAACAAAACTAATTTTTTTTTTGAAATGTTAATTAAGGTGTCCACTTACATATTCGGTTAATAATTTTTATTTGTTTAAACAAAATTACTTTGTTACAATATAATATTCTAAAACCAAAAAAAGTACTTACGTAGCGTGAAAATATCTTTTGTGATGTAACTCTTTCAAAAGTACATAAAAATGGTTGCCAGAAGGGGTGTACATGTAGATTTATTAAATACACCTTGTGCGCTACCTAAGAACCAAATCTAGTGTAATTTTTGTAGTAATAGTTATTTAATTAAAGGTATTCAATGATTTTAAGGTAATTATTACCGTAATATTACGGTGTATTAAATATTTTGTACCGGTAGAAAATATAAAATACCTGCACCCTGAAATTTTTTTTTACTGTAATTTGATCTGGAATTTTGTACAGTGCAGACTCTTTTTCAAATCTTCGTTACACAATTTTTAAAGTTTCTCTTAAGTCTTGTCATTATTTAACACGTTGGATGCCATAGGGGTCACTGGTGACCGGCACTGAGTTTGTTCGTTGCACCATGGGGGTCACCGATGACCGACGAAGCCAAGATTATTAGAAACACTTAAATCGAGTAAACTTTTAATTTTTTTTTATATTATTATCATTACTAAAATGGTTTGAAGAAATTAATGCAATATAGAACACACAAAAATAGTTTTATTTCAAATACACAGGGGTGCCAAGTTGCTCCGGATATCGAATAAATATTTTCAAGTGGTAGTTTATTAATTGTGATTCTTGGTTTAATAAATTCAAATTAGTAGATTTTTATCCACCACTATTTCTAAACAATTCGTAGGCTTATATAATTCACCACTTTTTTCAGATATGCTATGCTAATCCTTTTAAAAAACTAGCAAAATCCATCTAATATTTGCAAATTTAGTTTGTTGTTATTTACCGTGTGGCCAGACGGGCAAGTCATGGAAAATTAGCATGGCATTCAACATGTTAAAGAAAAATATCGAAAGGGACGTTTAAAAATTGTTAATAACATGAAGGTGGTTTACAAATGTTGTTTTAATTTCTAAAAGGTTATTCATGATGAAAAATTAATTGCAGTGTTTTTTATTTATTTAGGGAGAATTTTTCAAGAGTTCCATTCGTGGAATGTTCTCTGAGACAGGCATTTCAGAAGGGCAAGTGAAACTTGCTTTGAATTTTATCCACACTTTTCTGATGCCAGATCGGAGAGAGAGGTGGAACGCCACAAAGGCAGCTGACTACTGCTTTTTTGAGAGTGGTAGCCAAATTGGAGCAGGGCCACATCCAAAATGGGTGAGATACCGTTGGCCATGTTAAATTGGACGTCTAGTTTCTGCCACACTAGATGGCAGCACCGAGACTCTATTTGGATGCTAAAGTGCACTAGGAATTTTAATTTTGCCGGAAATGCCAAGAGCCAATAAGGCACTCCAGGGATCTTTTACATGCCGCATAATCATACGACATGGCCGCTGAGGATTTTCCGCATCCCGAGAATC